>CAWUFW010003335.1:600000-1165000 GCA_963921515.1 Calotriton arnoldi
TCTCATGCACAGTCTAATAAAATTTCCTGAATTGCTCCTCAACATTTCTTTGCTTACCAAGTGGCAAGAATTCTAACATGGAACATGTTGCGGTGCCAAAGTCACTAAAAGTGTCGTCCAGCCTACTTCCAAGAAGATGTTTCACATCTACACCAATTACGCTGACTACTTGGTAGACAAGGATGTTTTTAGACTCTTGTTTTTATGATTATATCCACTACAGCAGTCATGTTTTCCTATCTAAGAATGTAGTAGAGTGTATTTTTTTTCACATCACTATCAATATGCGAGCAAAGATCCTCATATTTCTTGCCTTTGGCATCATCACTGAGCAAGAATTCTGTAAACAGTCACCACATGGATAATATAGCATTAACTGCCTCTAGGACTGAGAACCACCGGCTAAATGACACAATTGGGATGACTCTTTCTTTGATGCCACACAAAGCACAAAATGAGAAATATTTGCGTTTTAGTTATCGCGCATAACGAAACAGGGCACCAGAATGAACTACAAAGTCAATAGCATTCTTCATTAACTCTGAAGATTGTAAAGATGCTTTCTGCATACCATCTAGCAAGTGGCAAGGATCTCTAACAGGGAAGCACTTCAGCTCAGGTATCAATTTGACAGGTCGTCACACAACTTTTTCATAGACATAGCTAAATTACTGCAAATACAAACAATATCGCTCAAATCTTTGTTGAACTTGGTAAGAACTTTTTGCAGCAGTATTCCAAGTTCAATGTTTTCCAAACGTCTAGTGTCATGTTTTCACCACTATCCCAGATGCTTGGTGACAGCACTCTTTTCACACATACCTGTCACTTCACCTTGCATTGAATGTTTAAAGCCTGAGTGTTTGGCAGTTGTCCAACTGTCAATACTGGCTTGCTATAAAAGGGAGCTGATGTATCAAAGGGTTTCACCCATTCTCTGTCTGTGGGCAAATGTGATGGTACATATTAGGAAAGATTCTAATGAAACCAGCCATTTTACCTCTCAGTGAAAGAATCAAACATAGCCAAAATATCAAATATGATTTTGATATTTCCCGATTCTCTATAGTTTATAAAATAATTAAATAAGACCTAAAACATGCTTCTAAACTTTGCATCTTTAGACCAAAGACCACAAAACTGAAAAAAGCAAAAGAAAGAAGAAACAATATTTTAGTGACATCCCTAAACAAAAAAACTCAAGCAGAATGTTAGCCCAGTCTTTCTTGCTGCTGCCTTGTAGAACAAACTTACATTGTATTAGCCCCTTCAGGAAGAAATAAAGATAACTCTTTCACTCACCTTCTCCTGTTTTTGAATGGCATTTAGTTTGTGTTTGCGAAGGGGTTTTTTCAGTGTTTATATGTTTACACTGGTGAGGGCTATTTTACTTTCGGTGGGGTTTTATCAGTTATTATAGGTTTAAACCTAAAACAGGATAGCCTAGTCATAATGAGTCACTCCTGGAACCAAGATTGTTGTCATCACCTCGGATACCCGTCTCTTTGGATGATAGGAACTCATTAGGAAAAGGTGGAGAAACAGATTATCATAATTCGACATCCGGAACCCCGCACAAGAACTACAGAAAGAGAGATTGGAACAGTCCCCAATCAGAATTTGAAGAATCGGGCCAAAACTCCATCCTAAACCTTGAGATATCGGCAACTCCATCTGCCGCCATGTTGGACATAATGATGATATTACAAACAAGCATTTGCAATGCAATAGGTCTCGCATTTGCGCGAGTTTAAGCTATTGGCATTGTAAATAACAATGCGTTTTATTTATGTTACAAAAACCAAAAGATAAATAAAAGGCATTGTCATTTACAATGCCAATAGCTGAAACTCGTGTAAATGCGAGACCTGTTGCATTGCAAATGCTTGTCCTTTGAAGGGTATCTGTCTGAAAAGTATCTCACAGGCCTTACACACTGACCGCCAGGCGCTTTAGCGTACCACAAACACATCCTGGAACAAGATCGAAGTCTGCGACTTCCGGCGAGTATTCGCACGTCTGTGGGATGTTACATTTCCGGCGTGCACGCGAGGAGCACGTGCCCCGCGTATTCGCCACTAATCCCTGCAGCATAAAGATTACCTGTCTGTCACAACTGTACCGGATTCGTGAGAACAGAGATTATTTGTTACAGGGCTGCAATTCGAATTGGCACGGTTTTAAATTGCTTGCATAAATAATAAATAAAAGGAAAACGTGACGTCACGGAATAATATGCATCCACCTAAAATGGCTTCTACCAGATTTTATTTCTGAGCATCCCACTAAACCGCACCTATAATCTGAGAAGCGCTTCGCCGTATTTTGGGCTCCTCAGTGTGATGCAGTTGGCACTGGGTCCAGATAGCAACGAAGGGGCGGGGCCATAACAAACACCTACTGCTTGACAGACGCCCCACGCAGTCAACCGGAGACCAGTAATGGACAAGTGACGGCAACAGGGGTGGCTGCCATTAACGGAACATGTTTGCCCCAATAAGTGGCCACCTAAATCTGTTTGATGCCTTTTTCTTCTTTTCATTCCGTTATTTTGTAATATTATGGGAGCATCAGTAAAGTGCCCTGTGGCACACACTCAAAGGCCTATATGTAGTAAGACTCGGGTGAGCTACCCAGAGTTGAACGTGCACGCGCTGGCATCTGGCACTGCCGCACCTCCTTTGTCAATAACACACGGTGCACTTATCCCCCCTTGCAGTACGCCCACTCCTGATGTAGCGCCTAGTATGGAATGAAATGCACAGAGTGTGAAGTTATTTAAAGGATGCATGAATTAGCGACCCAAATAAAAATATTTTATGAAGACTAAAATATTCCTAAATTAATGATTACTCTTTAATACTGAAACACAAATGCAATTAGCACACCATATGATGAAGTGTGCACAACAGTGCACAGTTACATCTGGATAGGTCACCAGATTCGTTCTATGTACTCATTGACTTCAATGCACAGTTCTAAAGTGATCCTCAATGCAGCTTTCGACACCCCCTAATTTATAGGTTTCAGCCAAAACATGCCTAGCTCCTTGAAGACTCTTCCAAAACATCTGTCCACTCCAATGTACGTTGATGGAATAGGCAAGCAGGATTCCATACATCCATCGCAGGGACCCACGTGATGGCTGACAGGTTAGGAGCTGTGCTCATGCACCTGCTGCAGAGAGAACTGGGTGCCACTACCATGTCACATGTTCACATCATGGCTGGGTCAGAACTGGAATGGCATGGAAAGCAAAAAAAAAAAAAAAAAAGAAACGACGGATTTAGGCCCAGGTCTCTGTACTGGGGGTGAATGTTTAACATTGTTCAGCATCCCATCCATCAATTGTTCTTTTTGCATATGTTCACATCGTGGCTGGAACAGCCTGGAGGGCCAAAGAGTGAGACAATAACACCCAATAACAGACCACGGAGGAGGAAGGGGAAGATTCCTTGGCTGGCCCCCTGTCAGGAGGGTGACTGAGTCACACCTGTTTCTCGGTTAGCGGGCCCAACATAAATAAGACTGGTAGCTTCATAAATAAGGCCACTACATTCCAGAGCAAAAACAAATCTTTTGCACATACAATGGGGCTCTCCCAAATTGACTATTGTAACTCTCTCTTCACTGGTCTCCCCAAAACCCACCTCACCCCTCTGAAATCGATCCTACACTCAACAGCGCTGGGCCAAAAAGAATGAGCACATCACACCTATGCTGGTCTCTCTCTGCTGGTTGCCTATTGAACCCAGGGGTGTATACAAGACTGCTCGCATCACCCAGTGCTTAATTTGTAAAAATAGAAGTGCCAGGGCCCTCCTCAAGAGGCCACTTCCGCTTGCACCACCCATTGCAGCTGACAGTGCTACCAAAAGGAACAACACAACTACTAACCATCATACACCTACAAGTGTGACAATTCTGAGTATTCCAGACCCCCAAAGCAATAAAAATGGCTTTGGCGGCAGGTATTAGTCATTTTTAGAGTGCATTGAATTAATAAACAACTGTTATGCTTGTCTCTAAATCAGATAAAGAGCACCACCATGCAGCAGACTGTCATAAGTGCACGTGTTGACAGTTAAGTGCCTTTGAGCACCGGAAACCACTGGCTCAAATTAAGCACTGGCATCACCCACAAGGCCCTACACATATCCACTCCCAGTTACCCGGCAGACAAACTCAAGCTTTCAGGAGGTTCTAGACCTTCGCAAAACGCCAAAGTATTACTGCTAGAACCCCTGACCCTTAGAAAGGAACGACTCCTTGCACAATCCATCTCTGTAGTGCAACCAGAATTTGGAACTCACTACCTCCAAACCTCCCACTGCCACCTCGCAGGAGACCTTCAAAACAGAACTGAAAGCGATAAGTAAGCTAAGACAGGGCAGCCAATACCCTTCCATTGAGAACATGTTCATCCACCTCTCCGCACAGAACTACACTACCCTCACTTCCTCAGCTGCTCACAAATGTTTCACTGGTGTATATACATACGGTGTAACGTGTTTCCTCTTTCTATAACGAGGTACCATTTTGTAATTCTAGAGCTCATGCAACTATATTTGGTAATTCTTCTACCCGCTGCAACTATGTAATGACGTGTCTACTGTAAACCGCTCTGCCACCTTCAGGTAATGCTCATGCTATATAAAAATCGAAATAAATAAATACAAAATAATAAAGGGCCTGTAAGTCCCACCCTGCAAAGTACTGTTTGCTTACAACCCAGGAGTGACAGAAAGCCACCCTCATTGCATGGAAGCAGTTCACAGCTACGGAACTCCATTTGTGCAAATCGAATCTGTGGTCTGCACGTTACACATAGATGCAGCAGGTGCATTAACCCTCTGAACTGTGTTATAGGTGGCAGCCCAGCACTTCTCCAATGACCCCCAGCAGTACCTCAGACGGGTACGTATCCGACGGTGTTTCACCCCAATGACATGCCACGAGACAGACAGCAGACACACCTCCTGTATCAAACAGGACACGTGCCCCTAGACATCCCACGCGAGGGAGGTGCCGCAGGAGCAACAAGCATTTACAATGCAATAGGTCTCGCAATGACATTATTTTGAGCTATTGGCATTGTAAATGTTATTGTTTTTTTTTCCCTTCGTGAAGCATTAATCAAATGGTGTAATGCAAAATGGCAATAGCTCACTTTGTTGTAATTGCGAAATCTATTGCAAAACAAACAAAGCCATTATCGTGGGCGCACAATAAGGAGCATTTTCAAAAGTGTAAACAATCGTAGCTATCCATTAACACATACAAATCGCCTACTCCACAGAGTTATCCATTCCGATCTATCAAAGGTTTCTACAAATCCAGGATTTTAGCGCCAAGATTTGGCCTAACTCCAATGAAGGATGTGCTCCCGCCGTGAGCCCCAGAACCTAGCACACCATTATCTAGGCTGTCAGGGGCCAGAAGAAGTTTTTAGGTCTCGCGTGGCATTGCAGCGCAAAGCGCTGCTCGCCTCGGCGAGATTTATTGTGAACGAGGAGTTTCAGTAAAGGGCTCTAAGCCCCGCCCCTCATTTCCATTGGCTTGCGTCACCGTTTATGCTAAACGGTGGCCTGCCATTGGAAATGAGGGTTTTTGGTTGACGCCCTTTGGCCTCCGAGCCGGACTGGGTCGCCTGCTTTGCTGCTGTCGCAAAGCACTTTCTTATCTTTATGGGGCCATGTGTTTCTAATTAGAAACACATGGCCCCATAAAGACAAGAGATCGATGCTTGTTTTTTTAATTTCTATTTCTCGAGTGGCTTTTTGGTAGGCACGGCTGTGTGGAATACTGCCTCCGGTCCCGTCTGTGGTGTCCTTAAGAATCCTGATTTTGTTTTACAATCGCTCACTCAACACTTTATAGGTTAGTTACCGAGCGGCCATGTTACAACGGGAGGAGGGGGGTTAGGGATGTCCCTACGGTCTTAATGCCCGCTCACACATTAACCACTTTCATGACTAGTTCATTGCGCCCTAACAATATTAATTCACGTATATGCCTCTGCAAACTGGCATCTCACGTATCAGATCGTAATGGCAGTGTTATGGAAATGAGTATTGACCCCGACAGAGCACTATTTCGTCTGACACAAGTAGATCAGAGTCAGGCGGGGACACGGTTGCACTTCACACTTTGCTATTCACTAGGAGTCGATATGACTGTATTTCACATTACAACTTGTTGTATTCTGGGGGGAGGCATCCGCATGAGATTTGTTCAATCTTACGTGCAGTGTCTATGCCATTATAGAATCTCTCGAACCTGGTGAGCCCAGTGCGCTGCACTTTCCACAGGTTGTTATTGTCACACGGATTTATATATGCTGATGGCTGTCCCTATATCAAGTTTTGTGGCTCTTCGCACTTTACAGTATGATATATTTTTGGCTATCTTTTAGATTTTAAAACTCGCTGCTACTGTGAAGGATAAAACCTATAGGAGCTTGTAAAATATTCGTTTGGAGTCATTATGTGACGTTTTAAAAATGTGCTGCTCTTTTGATGCTATGGCTATATTGATTTTATATTTGCTTACATCCGTGCGTCTATCATCCTTCGTGGCTCCTTGCATTAGGCGCTTTATAGAACGATTTCAGTATGGTGCTGTTCTAGGCTCCCCAACCGGGTCACAGTGAACTTGATTTTATGTGTCCTAAAGTTTGTGTTTGTTATCACCTTTATATGGACATGATATTGTGATTGATTGTATGGTGTACGTTTATGGTTTTTATTAATTAATAAACTAAATTTTAAGTGTGTGTCGTGTAATGGACGTCATACAATCAACTAGACATGCCACAGTAGCGTGTTCAGACATGACTGATTTAGTTTCAGTCTATCATATTTGTTTGGAACTACCACAAAATTAACCGGCACATGGCTTGAACAGGTGAAGCCATCATACTTCTGACTTTAGAATCTTGAACGTACGTCAGTGGTTTGAGCTGCTGATGTCCAGGGCAGGCCAGTCTGATCACTCGACGCAGGACGCTGTTACAATAGGGCTCGCCTGGCATCGACATTTGCAATATTTTGAGATGCAAACATGTAGTGTATTATTCAAATGGGAAGCGATTGACATCCACTGTCACTGTATCAGATGACAAGCATTTGCAATGCAATAGTTCTCGCATTGACGCGAGTTTGAGCTATCGACATTGCAAATAACAATGCCTTCTATTTTTGTTTTCTTTTTAAAAACATAAATAAAAGGCATTGTTATTTACAATACCAATAGCTTAAACTCGCGTGACTGCGAGACCTATTGCATTGCAAATGCTTGTTTGCATATACTGTGCATATGTCCCAATTTGCAGGCAGAGAGCTTTTATGTAACCTCTTTGATACTTATGGAATAAGCTCAAGCTAGAAGGCCCTCTTCTGCTTGCAAGGTTCTAGTGACCAAGTAATAGTCTGCCTGGTAAACTTTAACAACATTGTGGAGAAGCTATTTAAAGCTGGTGTACAACCTACCTGAAGATCATAATGCCAAACGTTCCCGCTCCTTCTATTTGCACTAAACGCACACTTTCGCTTCTATCGCGCATGTTTTGCACTGTTAAGGACAATGGACTGTTGTCCCTCGTGTGCAGGTCTTTAAATCATGGCATTTTTAGTCACGCTCTAAAAGCGTCCTTTTGCTGATGTGCTTGCCTTTTAGTAGTCTTTAGATTTGTAGACTGCGCTTTATCATGTAAATGTTTAAATTAACTGCATCATGATTAATAAATATAATACAGTATTAGAGGGGCGCTAATGGCATTTTTGTTCTACATTGCACTCCGGTACGATTTTCGAAGTTGTCGTGAGCTCCCCCACTCACTGCTCTTCCAGGTTTTACAATGATCACCATAGGGTGCACGACAACGCCCAGAGTCCACAACAGAGAGCCCTGGACATTGGACAGCTTGCATTGAACAAAAAGGCACAAAACGACATATTCCCAAAAATATATATTTGGAAATAAACCAGATACATTTCCAATTAAGCAGTACAGCCAATATTCGGGCCTGAAATGCTCCATACACTTGGCAAAAATAAGTAAGTTGCTACAAACGAGCAGTTGAGGAATGAAAAACACCAGAATGAAGATTCGCCTTGAGAGCGAAACACAGGGGGGGGTTACCCTCGAAGAAGCAGTCTCGCCCAAGCGAGCCTTCCAGGGCAGCCCCGCTTCACTCAAGCGGGGTCGGCTGTGTGAGACCGCAGGCACACAAGGCCGCAGCGCACCCACAGTGCAAACGTGTAAAATGAAAAAAAAAACACACTGAACAGCTGCGTGTAAATTAGGTGTGAGGCACTCGCTGGCAGAAATTAACAGAAGTCTGTTTCATTTTGAACTACAGCATCACAGCACAGGATAAAGAGCCCATAAAGTAAGAACATTATATAATAAATGTTAACATCACACAATTTCAGTCGAACTCTCGGAAGTAAGGCAAGAAAACTGTTAAAGCAATGTAACAGCACTAAGTAACTGCGTGCACCGGGACCCTACAGAGCAGGGCGCTGCCGAGAACACGCACGGGCGGAGACATTTGTGGGCGCTATCCGTGGTCCGGCAAAGGCCTCTAAGAGCTTAGTTCTACCTGGAGTTGGTCTGCGGTGAAGCTGGTGCGGGCCCTCTTGGCGGGCTTGGGCTGGTTCACGTTGTGCTCCGTTAACAGGCAGCTAACAGAAATTCCTGAGGGGAAAAGAGTGACAAAAAAAGAGGAGGCACCGACCTGAGAGGAGAGAATGTGACAGCTAAGGGGAGAGGGTAGATACAGGCAGAGGAAGCGACACGGGCAGGGTTTGGTGGTGGGGGGGAAGAGGTTTAGAAAGCAAAAACGGGGACATGACAAACACAGAAGTAGGACTACAATTTTGCACTAACCTAAGGCCACACAGCAACATAACAGACAGACCTCACTAACTCACACAGACATTGATGCACCATGTAATTCAATGCAACTTTTAAAGTACCACCTGTCTGAACGAAATTGGTTTTGGATAATAGTTGACCAGCAATCCTGCATTTGAACCCTTGAAAACTTACCTCGGTTTGTGTTCGGTCGACCCTTTCTGAAAAGCAGGACGTGCTCAATTTACTGACATTTTCCCGGCGGAGTTTTTAAACAAGCGCTCGCCATCTGTTTTCACTCAGCCGCTTGTTTATATTTGCATCGCGCTTTCACTTTCACTTTAAGTGAAAGCGCGATGCAAAAATAAACACGGGGCTGAGTGAAAACAGATGGCCCCCATAAAGATAAGAAATTGCTTTGCGACAGCAGCAAAGCAGACGACCCTGTCCGGATCGGCCGGACGAAAAGGCGAAAGGGCGTCAACAAAAAAAACTCATTTCCAATGGCAGGCCACCGTTTAGCATAAACGGTGATTCCAGCCAATGAAAATGAGGGGCGGGGCTTCAAGTCCCCTTCTCAAATCTACTCTCTTACAATATCTCTCGCCCAGCGAGCAGCGCTTTGCGCTGCAACGCCGGGCGAGACCTAAAAAGGGTAGCTGCGTGGATTAATGCTCCTGCTGCGAAGATCCAAGTGTAAACCACTGCCTGCAAACGTGATTCCACCGAAGGATACAGGTGTCAGATAGGAGTACTGTGTGCTGCTCCAACTTGAACTGACTTCTAGGCGCTTTTGAATAATGGGCCTCTTTCCTAAATCACGTAAAGGGGACTGGGGGGTTGCTGGGCTGGGGGCGCTGACTTGTTCATAGTTTACAGCGCGGCACGCTGCACCCGTATCATGTGACTTCCTCAAACTGAGCCGAGTTTTCACCAAACAGCAGGCTGCACGCTGGGAACTGCCCGTAGTTTTCATTCCAGGCCTGTAACCAGCGAGTGCAGTTAAACCCCAGAGCCAGGCGAGCTGCTAGCACATGCTATGGGGCAACCTGAGAGCTCTGCGGTGCGGGGTAGAGTGCCCGGGCGCACCTGTGCTTACCTGGCCGGCTCACTGCACCTCCATCCCAGGGGGGCGGCCCCGCGTGGCGTTCCTCGCACTCTCAGCCCACCTGCAGCCCGCTGCCGGGGCCGAGCCTCTCGAGGAAGTCTCAGACATCCCCTTCCTGGAGAGGAAACGTGATCAAGTGCTCAAGAGCGGCCCTGACCTGTGCCTTAAAGGGGAAGGGCTGGGTTCAGGGCCTTAAAGCGGCAGTACAACCCCCGCCCTCAGCAAACATGCGCTACACTCCTCAGCACAGTAGGCGGGTCTACAGAGCACCCCCCCACCACCTCCATCCTGCAGGGACACCCCTTCCTCGGTTTTACTAAATCTCGCCACATTTCTGAAATGCTTAGTATTTACGTGTTGTCATTCACCCCCTATGTACTCCACCCCCCCCCCCCAGCCCAGATAGGCCCGGATATACAGGCCAGTAGAGCATAGCAGACAAGGCACAAGTCCTAACAAGTGGGCGCTATAGTGATGCACGGACTCGAGCCCTCCTCGACACTAGCGCGTGCTGCCCATTTTCTGCCCTCACATATTACGCAATTGTTTTTAAAGCATCAGCTTGTGACTACGGCCACGCTGAACCGTTTCATATGATGGCGACGGACAGACAGACAGACAGCCGCTCCTTGCTATACCAAAGCACGCGTGTTTTTTTCTTCCATCAGTCCGAGGGCTGCGCAGCAGTGGTAGATAGTGAAACACCGCAAGTAAAAGATCCAGTCCTGATGGGCGATCCCAAAAGGAGACAGGGCGGTAACAAGGAGGGACTAAGAAGCCTCGTATACAATTGGAAGCCAGCATTTACCATGGACGATGGCGCCAGCCAATGAAAAATATGGGCGGGGCTTCCACGGCACTTCCACATCTGTCCCTACTAGCAAAGCGAGCCGCGCATGCGCTGCAACGCTAGGCTCGACCTAAAAACATTACAAGGACTACTAGAGGTATCAATGTCGAATAATGATGTCCTGAAAACACAAAAGGACCAGCTACAAATAATAGCGAGGGAACTAAAACAACTTAAGGCCCATATGCCATCAATTATAAGGCCTGTGGAAGAAGCGACATCATCAATTGGAGCCCCAGGACATCGGGAAGCAGAGGAAGGGCTACAGCTGTCAACACCGCAAAGTGTATATATTTCCAGACACCCAATGATTGTAAAAAAGCTTGGCGAGACAACTAGATACAGGCAATATATCCCCCGGACAAGAAAAAGGAGAATAGGGGGAGGAGGATAGGGTCAATAAAAATAGCAAAGGAGAATCAACTGAGACTGCCAACTATAATGAAGGTAATCAATGATGCGGAACGAATAAGACGCAGGATAAATGAAAGTAGCCCATATACTAAATGTATGAGAAATTACGGTGACCGAAATAAATTACACAAACAAGGAGAAAGAGAAAACTATAACAGGAATGGAAGAGGGGAAGGAAGGGATCGGTCAGGAAGTAGAAAGAGGAGAAAAGGAGAGCGTGAGGGGATGTCACAGGAAATAGCAATAGGAAGTAGCAACAGGGCTTTAAGTGGGTCAGGTCCTGCCGGTGCTCAGCACCCACAGTTGTTAAAAGCAGGTGCCGAGACGGGTCCCTATTAGGCTCTCCATTTTCACCCTCACTCTCAGAATGGAAAAAAAATCTTAACTCTGCAGCAGTTCACTGTTTTTGATGTAACTTTAATTTTTTTGCAGTTCTATATTGCAAAACTTGAAGTGCTTTACATGAGCACCAACAAGGACATATTCATTTATTTTTTGGTGGGCACGGGCGATTAAGTGATTTGCCCAGAAACACAGGATGTTTAGCTGATGCTGAGACTTAAACCTGCTTCCTCAGCACCAAAGTTGGCAGCTCTAGCCAATACGCCACAGCCTCTCGCGCAGGAACTAAAGCATTTTCAATATTATATACAACGAAGCCATAGTTGTATGTATGTATGTAGTATATTTATCTTATGCAACTAACAACCTTTGACAAAGCCAATAGTCCTAGCTTGTTGTGGGTGTAATGTTACTTGTTGTATTATATATATGGAGGCAATAACAGAAGCAGGAAAATACTAGTCGGGTGGCACATTATCCTGAGCACAGATTTTTAGCATTAAGTTTTAAGTCACGCCCTTAATTATATCGGCCACGCCCCTTTGAGAGACCTCCCACTTTTTTCATCCCACTTAAAGCCCTGAGTATCAATGAGAGTAATTTATGGCTATACTTTGAACCCACGCAGCATGGAAAAGGAGGTAAGAAAGTGAGAAAAATACAACCATTAAATCGGTCTTGGCTACTTTTTTCCTTTTCCAAATGCGAAAGCCTGAGAGAGAGAGGGACACAGGATCTCAAACAAGTGGGCTTTACGGAAAACAATAAAGGGAATGGAGTAACTAACGTACAACTGTATTCTAATATGGTGAAGCTGGCAATAATGAAAGCATATCAGGAGATGTTGAAGGAAGGGATTATACTAGTGCCGGAGGCAGAAATGTCTAAATATAGCAACCTTGCAAAACCATTTCTTCAGCAGTATGCTGGGTTGAGACCTAGGTAGGTTACATTAATAAAACAGGAACACAGAGAGATAGAAAGTCTCGAAATCACAGTGGAACAAACTGATAAGATTAAACAGAGGGGAGGGCCGTCTTTTAGTAATAGATATAGGGCCCTTCCACCGCTTGAATGTGCAGAAGAAGGGTGGTTGAGTGAGATAGACTAGGGCACAGGGACGTCACACAGCCTCGGGGTATTAATGTGGAATGTTAATGGTTACAGAAAAATGACAAAATCAGATAGCTTTAAGAGATACATAGATTTGTATAAGATTGTATGTCTACAAGAAACTTGGCTGTGTGACGAAATCCCTAGGATTGAGAGGTTTGTCAGATAAATAGACCTGCTAAGAAGAGCCAACAGGGGCGCCCATCTGGCGGACAAATAATCCTAGTATCCACAAAAATGGCAAAAAAAGCGATACCGCAGAAAGTGAAATGTAGCTGGCTGGAGGCATGTAGAGTGCAACTCTTGGACCCAAACCCAAAATTTGATTGCATGACTATAGTTAATGTGTATATATGCAGGGGGGAGGGGGATATAGGGTTGAATTGGGCAAATTCAAGGAGGATATAGAGGAACTTAATGACCTACATCCCAGCGATCTGTATATTTTGTTGGGGGATGTTAACCATAAATTGGACCCACGACTGGTCGACTTATGGAATAAAGAGATATTGACTACATATAAGATAAATGATGCTAGATTTCCCATTGTTGAATTGTCCGCTAACGATATCGCCTTAGGGAAATATTTGGGGTCAAAGCGGCTAGTCTGTTTGAATGGAAGGATAGCGGCAGACCGCCCAGCAAGGCGAACATTCAAAAGGGGACAACAACCCTGTCCAATAGATTATATTTTCATGCACGCCTGGAACTTTGATACAGTAAGAAAGTTTGAGGTGTCCCAAGTCGAGGGTAGTGATCATTTTCCCCTAAAACTCGAATTAGAATGTGACGAAAAAAGACAAAGAGAAAAAGTGCTGCCTGTTCAAATGGATTACCCGAGATGTCGCACAACAAGAATGTCTGAAGAGAGTAAGGAAAAATTAGCCAGATACAAACAGAGCCAAAGGCTAAGTAGTGCCCTTAGTAAAAACTTAGGGTGGAATGAAGAAACTATCAGACAGATTGTGAAGTGTTTAAGAGTTGAAGTAAAATGGAAGAAAAATAGCACTAATAGGAACCAGAGAGCCCCGACCAAAGAAAATGATTGGTTTAACAAGGAGTGTCAGATACGAAAATCGCAGATCAGAAAAGGAGAAAGAAGGCTTAAATTGAGGAATGATTCGAGGAATTATAATAACCTAGAGAAGTTAAAGAAACAATATAAAAAGTTAATTAGAGGTCAAAAAAGAAACCATAAGGAGAAATGTTGGGGTAATCTTCTGGTGGCAATAGAAATTAAAAATTCAAAAAAATTCTGGAAATGAGTCCAAGATGGCTCTGGTAGGACACAGGGGAAAATGAACAGTGTGGTGACAGACGAGGCCTGGGAGAAGCATCTAGAAGAGATATATGGGGCAAGAGGAGAAGCTGCAGTAAAGAGGGACAATTTTTGGAATGATAAAAATGAAGATATTAGGTCTTTATTCACAATAAGTAAAATTGGATGCACCATTGCAAATTTAAATCTAACTAGGGCAGTGGGACCAGATAGTCTGCCAGCTGTAATTATAAAACACGTCCAGATTGGTGGGCAGGTTTCTTATCCCAAATGTTCAAGGATATACTTGGGCAGGCACAGGTACCGGAAAGTTGGAGAGGGGCGATTATTAGACCCTTTCACAAGCGGAGAAATATACACTCTCCTAAGAACTATAGGTTAATAAATTTGTTGGATGTGGGAGAAAACGTTTTTTCAAACATTTTACTGGAGCATGTAAAAGAATGGTCCGAATTACACCATCTTGTGCCCCCAGAGCAGAAGGCTTTAAAGAAGGGACTCTACCATTGATCGCTGTTTCGCCCTTCGGTCCATCGCGTGGAGGTCAGTGGAAAGGAGGGGTGGACTATACTGTTGTTTCATTGACTTCTGGGTAGCCTTCGATCTGGTAGATCGTAAAAATCTATGGGAGACTCTAATAAGGTGGGATATCCCAAAGAACCTCCTTGCTATAAACCAGGCGCTACTTAGCTACAACTGGGTGCAAGTTGTCAGGGACACCGAGGGAACCCCGACAGAGAAAGTATTAATTGAAAATGGTCTAAGACAGGGTGTGTCCTGGCCCGATACTTATTTCTTTATTTATAGCTGATTAGCCATCAATCTTGGGGGAAGCCAAGGGTGCCAGCCCCAAAATGGATGGCAAACATGTTGCTTGTCTCCTTTACGCAGATGATCTTGTAATTATAGACCAGACACAGATAGGATTACAAAGAAAATTGGATAGATTTATGGAATATTGTAAGCAAAAAAAATTGGTTGTGAATATGGAAAAAACAAAAGTATTGTGCTTTGGCAATAAAACAACAAAGTTTAGCTGGTATGTAGGCCCCACTAAACTGGAGACAGTAAGGGAATATAAGTATTTAGGGGTCTGGTTCAAAAAGTCACTAAAATGGGATGTCCATCTGGAATCATTAA
The DNA here is from genome assembly GCA_963921515.1 of Calotriton arnoldi. Classification (NCBI taxonomy): domain Eukaryota; kingdom Metazoa; phylum Chordata; class Amphibia; order Caudata; family Salamandridae; genus Calotriton; species Calotriton arnoldi. Next base: position 615,106 of record CAWUFW010003335.1, read on the forward strand.
GAGGAAGGGCTTTTACTTCAGTCAGTGGGCTGAAGAAATGTAACAAAGATTGTGGGGAGATGTCAGATAGGCCCGCCCTGAAAGCTTTTGTAGCTATGATACCATCACAATTCCAATATGGAAGTGAGTTGCTATATCTAAGCGGTAAAAGCAAATGGGACAGTTTTCGCAATGATCACCAAAGTTTCGAGAGAGAGACAGCGAGGAAGAGGAGGAGGGCAGCCCGGGGATGCCGCAGTTCAGGTAAGTGGTTTTTGTTTGTTTTAATTGATGTCAAATTAATTTTTAATAGGGCGGGTGGAGGCGGGTGGCGGAGCGGGGCGGAGTTCCACGGAGTTGGGTCCCAACTCTGTGGACCTCCGCGTAGTCCTGCTACGCCAGCTACGCCCAGGGTTACTAAAATGGGCCAAAGATGTTAAGAAAACCATGGTAAAAGTTTGCAGGGAGATGAGAATCAAGCTGCACATGCAAGACGTACAAATTGAGACTACAAAAGAGTGAGCTAAGGGCTATAGGTTGTGAATTATCCCGAGATTACAATAAAAAGTACCTTGAGCAAAAAAATCAGTTCATTTCAGGCCTGGCCCATGGGAAAATGAAGTAGGATACCCGTACGTAGACACACTTCCAGATAGCTGCCTGAGAAGAGAAGTGTTAAGAATAAGAATCGGAATTAACCCTTGCTATGCTAACGAAAAGATAAAAACAGTCATGATGGATCATGAGGGGAATTGTACATGTGGACTAAGCATTAAATGCGGCATATTGCACATTTTACTGGACTGCCTTAAAGTATTAACTGAGCGGAAAATGTTTTTACGTCCAATCTTTCTAAAATATGAGATTAGGAATCGACCCCAAGCTATAGAACTTATAACTGAAATGCGGTATTTAGATGTAGCGTGCACCATAGGGAGGATTATAATTGCTGCTAAAAAGGTTTACATCGGTGTATAGATTTTACCGTAGAGAAAGAATAATAGGTATTAATGGGTGTATAGATTTTACCATAGAGAAAAGTAAATAGGTATACTTGAGGTGTTTTTACTGATGCTCATAAACCTTTTATAAATTGTATTAATTAATTGATGTTTCTAATTCTTGTATTAACGTATGGTATTTTTAATTGTGCGTATTAAGTGCTATAATAATAGTCCACATTAATTGGAACGATTCTATTTAATGTGTGGATGTAAGTATTTATTTATGTTTCTTGCACGTTTATGGTCATACGAAAATTGAATAAAGTATAGTGACTGACTGACTGAATAGAGAGGCAGCTGGCCTTTATGTATTCCTCTCAGACAGTGAGACAAAGGGGGGTACTAAGTGTTGGGAGGATGAGCCATCCTGCCAGGATTGGAGAGGCGGAGCTCTTCTCTGCCCCTCTTACTTTTTAAAGGGCTGCCCCCAGCACACTAAAAAAGAAGTTGACACAAGTCCTTTGTCACCTTAGACCTGTTGGAGCCTGGGCAGAGGAGGATGGAAATTCAAGAACCAGATGTGTGGGGGAAGTCAAGAAGGTTCACCCACTTCAAAGGCTGGCATCAGGTATAAATATTAGACCCTCAGACCACCTCTAAAGTACACTCCTGGACCTGCGGAGGACACTCAGAAGGCCTGCCTTGTATTTCAGAGGACTGCCCTGCTGCTTATGTCCTTCCTTATACCTCTGAGGACTTCCTGCTGCTACCCGAGGATGACCCTGTTGCTTGAAGCCTGCAAGGTACCCCTAGAGGTCTGCATTGCTACCTGAGGTCTGTGTGGCTGCTTGAACCCAGGACTTCCAGAGTGACTCCTAGGACTTGTTGATTGACTCTTGTTCTGAGTTACAGGGACACAACAAGCTCCAACCAACTTGAACCTTGCACCTGGACCCTGTCTGAAATGAGTCCTGCCCTCCAAATGATGCCTTCCCACTCATGGACCTTTGGAAGTGGTACTAAAGGTGCCCAAACAGCCAAAACCTAAAACCTGGGACTTGAAAAAATTTTCACCACAAAGTGGCCAGAGAACCGACATGTCTGCTACCTGATCGCCGATCCGCCCAAGAAGCATTACAGGTCGGCCTGACTTTGCGGTAGTTCCAGCTACATTTCTCCCCGCAGCAGCAAATCCTGTTCAGCCACTTCTCTCGGAAGGGGTATCCGGCTTAGTGGAGCGCTCATCAGCACAGCCTACAGCTCCGTCTCACTGGAGAGCTTCGACTTCCAAAAAAGTGACAAAGTCCGAACTTCGAAATCTTCACCACAACTTCATCCAGCTGCTCCCTGACAACAACGACTTCTCCTCGGACACCGCCTGCTGCATTGCCCCGCTGAAGTTGACCTTCTGAGACATTTTTCTGAGACCGGGCCCCAATTCATTTCGTGTATCAGAAATATGCTCCATTGAGGTCGGCTATAACTTTGACTTTGCCCCAGTCTTGCGGAACTAGATGCCCGCGGTTGGAGCTTTGATCCTTTAGGCACTAGATTTTTCTAAAAACCTTTAAAATTCATAACTCTGGTTATACTGATTGGATTTAATTTGTTCTTGGTGTCAAAATATTTATTATTTTTTTTCTCTATTTGTCTAAATTTGTGGGGGATTTTTCTTGTGTTTTCACTTCTTGTCCTGCATTAAAACCTTACACCTTGCCTCTAAGTTAAACCTGACTGATTTTGTGCCACACTACCAAAGGGTTAAGCACATGTTAATTTAGTGACTTTTTGTGATTCACCCAGACAATGATTGTGGTTGTTGCCTAAGAAGGGTTCACACCCCCCTCAACCTAAAACCCAGTTTCCTACTAGAATGCAGTAGGACAACATTGCAGCATTTGAATAGCAAAAAACGTAGAACAAGTGCACTCAATATTAGCCATTTTATCATAAATAAAACATGTGACTGTTAAAAGGACAGAAAATGATTCAATAGGATAAAAGGAATATAAAATACAGATCACAACAATCTCACCGCATATCATCATACAAATTTTTCAAATAAATGTGGTATACATAATTTGTTCTTAATTAGACAACACAAAATATTCAATGCTGTCCTCTACAGAATGAGCAGCGCTTGAGTTCCAGTGTTTAAACATACATTTTTGTCAACCATACTTTTAGGGTAAAGCCCATGCTTACCGTATCCCAGCCAACAAGATAACAAAACAACGGAAAACACAAACAGAGGCAATCTATTTCAGTTTTGCCTACTATCAGAGCCAATCCTATCCCATACATCAACTAAAAGTTTTGTTTTTTGCATTTCTAGACCAAGTGACCCAAGGACCCTTTTTTTAATTACAGGCTTAAAACAGACTAGAGGCAGATTGACCCAATGGTTTCATCCATATCAGCACCCAAAACAGGCCGCCTAGTAGTGTCTTTCGGATAGATTTGAGATTTCAGTCAAGTTTAACCTTGTTAATTGTTTTATGTACAGGGGCCTATTGAGAAGACTTAACTTCTGGTCCCAAATCATCTGACAGGTTCTTATAAACCATTTGAAATAATGACTGATCGTGTACTCACTTGAGATATTATTCAGATGAAGAGGGATTAATACATCAGTTGTTAACCAATTGTTAGAGACTGAGTAATCAGATTGGAGCAGAGTTCTAGATAACATGGACATTAGCTGAAGATTCCTATATGCCTTGGAGCTCCATATTCTTGATTTTAAATTTATTTTCAGGAAAGATCAAATTAATTGTATTGCCATGCCGCCTTAATAACTAGTACTTCCACAGACATCCAGAAATTCCAGAAAAGCATGTGTCGTTAAGCTTAATTGCTGAGTTAAGGCAGCATTTTCTTACATACAAAAGAATAAACATGCGGTAATATGGAGGACTAGTGCATTTTTTAGAAGATAAAGGTTTTTTGTTTTGACTATCGGGTAATTTATTCACACCCCACAAAATCCAAGTTTATCAACCCTTTAAAAAGGACAGGTAATAAACAATTGAAAGGTTTTTGTAAGAGACAGAGGGCTTTAAGCAAAATATACTTTTGAATTGTGTCTTCCTAAGAACAAATAGTGCCTCCCCACCTGGCAAAATCTCTACTAGTGCAATAGTAGTTTTTAACGTCCTGTTATGCATTTTGTCGCAGTAAAATACCAATGCCAGTGACGCCATGTCTAGATCACTTTATGTTCCTATGTGCCTAATAATAAAGTGTGATGTGAAGCAACGTTGAGTACTGTGGACTACCTCAGGATTCTGCCAGTTGCACCTTTGACCTGATATCTACCAAAGCTATCCATTAATATCGACAGCAAGTCCCAACGTTTTCTGGATTGGAAACTATCAACAACATATCATTGGCACAAAGGGGTATTTTACATTTCCTATTCCCAGATATAAACCCAGGATGAAATGAATTCTGATAACCAGAGCTAAAGAAAAGGGCCAACAGAGAGCATTATAGTCTGGTGTCTTTTTTTCGATTAAAGCTACCTGAAATAATATCCCAATCCTGCCTTTTCTCATCTGTTTGCAAAGTTTTAAATAGTTTAAAAAAATAACATCATTACTGAATTTATGTAATAGAATTTCCAAACTGCATCAACTTTCTTCATTTTAAAATCTTTATTCGGTTCATAAGACTATTATAAAAGAATACAAAACAACATCATCATTATAAAAACCATCGCTTAAAATTAACATAAAATAATAATGATCAATAAAACAGCATAGCACATCCCACTCAGACAGTACATCTGTTAATCAGGTCTCGATCTCCTGGACGCCAAAGCAGCACGCAAAAATGATAAAACAATAAAAGTAACACATTCATTGGGAAGTGTCTGAAGATGAAACATGGCTGGCCCTACTTGGTTAAAATTCAAAGACTTAAACACGAGAATTAGAAACCGTTTCCTCAGCCAGCTAAAATACGAACAAAACAGTACAAAGTGTAGAGTGTCCTGCGGAGACTTATTGTCGCAGCTGCAAGGCAACCTTGCCTCAGACCGCGCCCATCCACATGGGGATGCCAAAAGATGGTGATGTTGGTTAAACCTAAACCTGGGCAATAAAAAACAATCATACTGTGAACGAACATTGGCTAGATTCAGCTCCATCCCCTGCACGGTTTTCGACATGTGTCCTTGCACTGATGGTTTCTGCAGCTCAAGGTGCTCCCTCTCCAGATGGGAACGGTCCAAGAACAGCCTTTTAACACACCCCAACTCATGCATAGACAGGGAAGTAGGGTCCTTATAAATATCAGACCTACCTAGGGCAGCAAAGGCTGCCTTAACGCAGACACTTTGTGTGCCAAATTGAGGGCCAAAAAGTCTGCAAGGATCAGCCAGTTTAGCTTTAATTCCTCCCTGCACCAAATCTTAATCCAGCACAATAAGGGGCTTAAGGACACCAAGTCTGTCACTTGTCCAAGGCCAAGCTCCACCTGCACCAAAAATGGTGGAATTGAATGTGGAACCTGTACCATCTGGCATAGAAATTTATTCTCCGCCGATTGAATCCTATCCAAGTTTGCATATCCCCAGACCTCACCGCCATGCAGGAGTTGGGATATGCATTTAGCCTGGTAAATTTTTAAAAGAACCCTAGGAACCCGTGAGCCTAACCAGCGAGCAAAGCTGGAAACTGCCCCGTGGCTTTAATAAGCTTAGATCTTTTGGCCTAGATTAATGGCTTTCAAGAGTTTTTGGCATCAAATAAGACGCCCAGGTAAGGGAACGCCATGACTTTACCCAGAGTGGAATTAGCCAACTTAAAGGTCTTACTACTTGTGGATTTTGGGCCCACTGCTATCACATAAGACTTTGAGAAGTTGACCGACAAGTCTAAGTTCCCCATAAATGGCACATACCTGGCAAAAGTAGATTCAACCCATGAGCGGTGCGGGTCATAAGAACTGCGTCAACCGCATATAATAACACAGGAAGGGATCTATCTCCAACCCTAGGGCAATCCACTGAGACTGATAGTAAAGAGGACTCTAGCCCATTTACGTATAAGGTAAACAAAAAAGGGGAGGGAATGCACCCTTGGCGGACACCATAGCTAGTAGGGAATGAGTGAGTACATGCAGGGCCCTGGGAAAAATGCACTGAAGCAGAAGTCTTAGAATGGAGATTGGCTAAAAGGGCCATAATACTTGGGTCAAAACCCCCAGCTCACTAAGCAGAGCCCAAAGTTTCACCCGGTTTACCCTATCGAATGCAGGCGTTAAGTCCATAGATGCTTAGTGTAGAGATTCAGACCGGGCAACTATGTACTTATTTATAATTAAATGGAGGTTCAGGCATTGATCTGCAGTAGACTTCCCCACCCTGAAACCATATTGAACATCACTCAAAATGTTGTTCTCCTCTGCCCACTTTTCCAACCTATTTAAAATCACCCTCCCCAAGACCTTTACCACTGCGTCCAATAAAGATATTAGGCGGTAGCATTGTGGATTATCCTTGTCACCCTTCTTGAAAATAGGGACGATCCCGGCTGTGGACCAGGAGAGCAACATCCCCACTAGAAATGCCGCATTCAAAACCTGAGTTAAAAGTAGAGCCCAAACCACCAAATTAGCCTTGCCCTGTGTGACTTTTTCTAAAGTAAAGACCACTGGGTCGCAAGCTGTGTCCCCTACAGCCGAAATTATGTCACCTCCGCAAACCCCCTGGCTGTAAACACATTCAAAATGGTTGACCCACTGCTGTTCCGAGATGTGATGCCATATAACTGGGCCAGAGCCATCTGTGAAGCAGGACCTGTTAACCACTTTCCAAAAAAGAGAACTATCCCCTCTTTCACAAGCTTGACAGAGCTCCTCCTAGGATAACTCTCGCAGGTTATGTTGCCAGGCAGATTGGGCCTATTTATAAGCTCACCGACAGCCTGCGATCAAACACCCATCCCTTGGTGTCTGCTTCAGAGCAGCCTTTAGCTGGCACAGGGTTCTCGAGCAGTCCCTATCAAACCATTTGGGATTTTGCAGGCCCGGTCTTCTGGGGGGCAGTTGTTGACATTAATTTGAGAACCCCCGCAGCAATACCTTCAAAAGCTTCTAAAACCTCCCTACCCCCTTGTTAGAACTGGGGGTCTCTAGTTGGCAGAGGTAGGTACCTTTGACCAAACCTTTGACCTTGCGTCTAGTCAGGGTAAGGGGGTACACTCCTAAAATAACCCCAGCTCACCCCGTTGGTAGCTTGGCACGAACAGACAGGCTTATCTCAGAGGCAGTGTGTAAAGCATTTGTGAACACATACAGTAATATAGTGACAACACTACAGATGGACACCACACAAGTTGTAGTATAAAAATAAGTATTTTTATATAGACTTAACCCAAGACCACAAACGACAAAAATCCACAATACTGTACTTAAAAATGGTAGAAATAGCTTAGTTCTCTTTAGATGGTAAGTGCGACACTTTGAGTTTAATGTACCTTTGGATGCGTAACGCTATACAACGAAAGTGTTGCAGGGAAGGTGATGCGTCGGTTCCTTACACGCAAGAACGGTGATGCGTCGGTTCCCTACTGCTGCGCAGGGGACGGTGATGCGTCGGTTCTTCTCGGCGTGGGGAGGTGATGCGTCGGTTTCTTACTGCGCTTCCGTGGCGATGCGACCAGCAGCGCCGTGATGCGATGAAGATCCGGTGCAATGAAACAAAAGGGCGTCTTCTTCTTGATGCGAAGACGATGCGGGCACGCCCGACGGCCGTGCGGCGACTCAACAAATCTTCTGAGCCGCGACAGGCCCTGCAACACGCTTCTCTGGTGATGCGACGGCGTCTGCTGCGACGGCGACACTCTTCTCCAGGGATGCGGGGCGCCTCGGTGATGCGATGCGACAGTGGCAGCGGCGGCACGCTTTCTCAGCGATGCGACGACAGCGGCTGCGGCAGCAACACTCTTCTCCGGTGATGCGACGGCGTCTGCTGCGACGGCGACACTCTTCTCCGGTGATGCGAGGCGCTTCGGGTGATGCGATGGTGACAGCGGCAGCGGCGGCACGCTTTTCCGGTGATACGACGGCGTCTGCTGCGATGGCGACACTCTTCTCCGGTGATGCGACGACAACGGCTGCGGTGGCGTCACGCTTCTTCGTCTTGAGTCGCGCTTCCAGCTGCCAGCGACACGCAGTCTCTCAGAAGGCCCAGCTCAACAGCAGGCACTTCAATTCCCAGCAAGGGAAGGCAGGGGAGCTGGTTGGTGAAGTCTGTTGTCCCTGAGACTTCAGCAGGAGGCAAGCTCTATCTCAAGCCCTTGGAGATCCTTTACAAGTTGATTTGAAAAGCACAAAGTTCTTTTCTCCTTTCTTTGGCAGTCAGGCAACCACTGCAGGCCAATCCCCCAAACAGCACTCAGCTAGGGATAGTCTCCTCCTCAGTTTCTCTGGTTCCTCTCCTCAGCAAAGGTTCTTCTTGTTTCCCAAAGTGATCTAAAGTTCTGGGGTCTGGGTCCCCCTTTTTATACTCATATTCTCTTTGTTCTCTGAAGGCAGAGAGGCCTTTGCCTAGTCCAAACTAGTTCTGGTCAGTCCTGGAGCACTTTGTTTACAGGACTCCTTCTTTCCTTTGACAGTGAAGGCCAGGGACATCAGACGCACCACAGGAGGTGAAGCCAGCATTGTGGAGGGAAGGCACAGTCCTATTCAGACCCCAGGTGCAACTCCTCCCACCACTCTACATGGAGATCTCTCTATTCAGCCCTGTGCTGACTCACCCTGTCTCCTGGAATCCCCCAGCCCCTGTCACTCAAACTCCAGACAAGGAATACACAACCTAGCAGAGGCAGGCTTGGATAGTTAGGCAAGAAAATACCTACTTTCTAAAAGTGGTATTTTCAAACACAGAATGTTAAAACCAACTTCACTAAAAGATGTATTTTATCATTCTGAGTTCAGGCATACTAAGTTCGTTTTTCTACCATGTTCCCTGGGTCAGTTAGGATTATAAGATGTTATAATCAAACTGCCCATTCTGGCCTATGGGGACAGGTAGCCTTGCAATAGTGAAAAACGAAATTGGCTGTAATTCACTATTAGGATATGCCACACACAACAGGGCATGTCCTACCTTACACATACAATGCACCCTGCCCTAGGGCCTACCTTAGGGGTGACTAATATGCAGGAAAGGGAAGGTTTGGGGACTGGTAAGTGGGTGCACTTGCCCAGTCAACATGGCAGTACCAGACTGCACACAGGCTCTGCAATGGCAGGCCTGAGACACACTTTACAAGCTGCTCCGGTGGGTGGCACAACCAGTGCTGCAAGCCCACCAGCAGCATTTGATTTACAAGCCCTGGGCACACCCAGTGCACTGTACTAGGGTCTGACAGTGAATCAAATAGGCCAAACATGGAGTCACTAATCCATACATCAATTTACCATAGGGAGAGCATATGCACTTTAGCACTGATCAGCAGTGGTAAAGTGCCCAGAGTCATAAAACCAACAAAAACAGGTCAGAAAAATACAGGAGGAAGGCAAAAAGTTCAGGGATGATCCTGCAAATAGGGCCAAGTCCAACACCCCTACATCACTGTCCAAACAAATTTCGAACTCCTGCATACAACTTGCATAAAGAGAGGCTTCGAAGCTCTGGGGGTCCACCTGGGACCATTTCAGCCTTCTCCCCTGGTTAGCAATGGAGATACTCGTGAGAGCCCCCCTATGCTGTGATCAAGGAACTGTAGAAACATCCAAGGTTAAAGATAAGGGATTATGGTCACTAAAAGTGCGGAAGATAATGTTAAAATGGGAAATGAACAAATATAATGGGGCTGAGTCAAATATGAAATCAATAAATGACCTATAGCCCCTCCCTTTAAAAGTCGTCAAATTATAGGGTTAGGGGAGTTCATCAATTTCTCTAAAACCAAGACCAAGTTGAGAGACTCCAAAACTCACTAAGCTTCTGACCCTCAGTCGAATGTACAAAATGTAACCCTTCCTTAAGCAAACATCGAGGATTTAAAACATCAGGATCCTGAGGAGGGTCACATAAGTGACAGTAGAAATCCCCCACAAGCACAATTTGGTCTCGCCCAGAGCCCCTCTCAGACAAAGAGCTCAGAACTCGGTCAAGGCGAGAGACACAGCAGTCCTTGACGCTACCCCCCTTAGCGTTATAGAAGTTAATTAACACTAACGGGGAGCAATGATAGCCGCAACCCCTGCATAGTCTGAGCCTGCCAATGAAGATCACAAACATAGCCACTTAGTTCCACTGTAAAACATAATAAAAAACCCTTTCGCCCTCCCGCCACGGAAGACACTGCTGGTTCAAAATAGGTGGAATAGCCCTCCAAAAAAAAGCTGTTTTTAATTTCCCATGTTTCTTGGAGACAAAATATGTGAAAAGATTTAATATATTGCAATCATCTGGGATCAGTAAACTTAGTGGAAAGACCTGCAATATTCCATGACAGAAGGGTATAGCCTTTAGAAGGATGGGGAAGGGTTACCACAGAAGCAGGGGGGGGGGCACAGGAAGCTGGCAGGAATCACAAGATCCCAGTCAATCACATGACTCCAAACCACTCAGAGGAAGGAATCTGTTAGAGATGGGCAAGAGGGGGAGCGGCCTAAATGCCGAACCCTCATTTAATGGGTGAGACCCCCTAATAGGGCCTTGGGATTCTAATAAACAAACTGTTCTTCCTGGTCTATTGAAAAAATCCAAAGGGAGGGCAACTATTCCAAATGGGTCACATGGCCTAGGCGGGGAAACAGCTGCAAGGAGTTCAGCTACGTGCTGGGGATTATTAAAATTAACCACAACGCAGTCACTAGCCCATGGTTTCCTGTCCTTGCCTATCCAACTCACTCTCTGTGCCATGATAATAGAATCCACAAACCCCCGACTACAACGGGAGTGTGAATTGAACCAATGCATCACCTTATTCTTAAACTCATTTCATTAAATAAATAGGGGAATTATAGTGCCGGCATTACCCAATCCAGTGACAAAGGAGGGTCGCTTCACGTGGCAAATTAAGCACAACTCCAGTATTTGCAGAGGCCAGAGGGCGCAAAATTTCCCCCTTATTAATTGCGGAGCAAGGGGGAACAGCTACTCCCTGCACCTCTGTCTCATTCCCTGACCCTGGAGCAACCAGGGGAAGGTGCGCAACGGCAGTGGCATTATTTGGGATGGGATCCATAACAGAGCGACTAGGTTCAATGGGCCTCTGATGTTCGTGTAAAGAACCCTGTTCCTGGCACTCCCCCCTCCCCTTACTTGATAAGGACAAGATCTCCAGGACACTATCTTCTATGAGAGAGAGCTTCGCCAGGATTGGTCCCAACTTATTATTTAGTAGTGTCTTGAGATCCCTGAGGAAAACACTCCCAGAAGGAAGACCCCCCTCATCGCCAATTGGGTTAATGGCAGATTGAGCAGCCATATTAGTCTGAACAAGAGGCTGGGCTGTGACAAGTTTTCCTCTTGCGCTTGCACTTGGGACTAATAATCGATGGTGTCGAATTTGGGGAATGACCATTGCCCAACATATCTACCCCCAGTGGTCGAAGTGGGGGAAAAAAAGTAGGGGAACTGTGGGCGGAGAATCAGAGGGCGGGAATAACCCGTGTATTGGGTCAGTGGGTGGAGTCAGAGGTGTGGCAGAAAGAGCAAAATATCCCAATTTTTAGTATTTGTTTCCCATTTCACTAACCGGTTACAGCTTATTACGTTATTTAAATTAACCAATAGATACACATGTTTATTTAGAGTTTAATATGAGTTATTGACATTAAAATACATTCACAAAGTGGGATACGTTTCCAATCACAGAATGTCCCAAATATCCTTAAGAGTGGAATCGCAAGCCATTTGTCTCCCAGCCATGGAGTTTCTGTCTTCAGCACTTCTCCTCCCTTTTTCCACAAGAGCAGTTCAAACATGAATGGCAAAATATCCTAGTTTGCAAATGTTTTCCACATAATTATGGCTCTGCCATATTTGCCACATAATACATCATCTGCTGCATAATCTGGTGATTTTAACTAATAAATTGTTTATAGCTCAAACGGATCAAAAACTACTAAAAAATTTGACTTGTGCTGCTGTGAAGTGGAGGGCCCTTTGCAAAGGTTGACTGGTCACCTTTCTCACTGCTGCAGTTGTATGTTCCACTGGCACTAATAAGGAAAACTCTTTGCAGAGACTGTTAGCATGTGTATAAATGTCAAAATAATAAAGTATCAGAAAATTTACAGCACCACTAATACCAGTGTAGGGTGTCAGAGCACTTTACATCACACATATTACACAGAGACAATCAATCATACGTGTGTAAATCACTGTATAGGAAATGTTACATAAGACAAAGGACTACAGGGTGTAGGAGTCACATGACAACCATACTAGTAGGCAGCATAGGTTAATAGTGATTGGTCTGGAGAAACACAAACTCAGAATTTAAAACGTAATACCATGGTTGGGGGTTCTCTTTAATAATCAGAATTGATTTCTACCCAAATGAACCCTTTTTTGCAACATTTGGATAATCAAAGTGTTGTATTCCGCTTTAGGTGTCCGTATATAGGCTTTCCTGAAACATGTCCTTATATAGGCACAATTCGCATTGCCCTTATATAGGCATAGAATCCCAGTCCTTATTTAGGCATTAGCCGTGCACTCCAAATACAGGCATGGTCTCCGACATCCGTCCACCCTAACGTCACAACGAGTTCTTAGAAACCAGACCCTTAAGCTCTTGGGAGTTCCCCTAGCACAGGATTATTGATTTCTCCAAGAACTCATCTATTATGCATGAACCGCTATACCTTAAGGGTTCATTCCTGACGTCTTCCTCTGTCCGACTTCACGTCAATGCTAACATTCCAAGACACCTACCAGGTATAAATATACCTTCCCTTGTGCAAGCAAGTTAGGAGGAGACCTCGACTTTAGAGGAGCCCGTGTCCCGGCCTGACGCACTGAGAAGACGCTGTCATCCCTGCTCACAGAGAATCCAGCTTCCAGTGTTCTGACTCCCTTCGCAGGGTGTTAGAGTTCCAGATCCGGAAAGAGATTCCCACCTCTCTCATTCTCAAGGTATGGAGCTGACTAGAACCTAGAGGGACTCTTGGCATACCAGACTCTTAGTATATCATACTATAGAATACTTCACCTACTTCTTACCTTGCACCACACTTAGGTTAGGTACACTGGGGTAGAACTAGCTTAGAGACGCATCGTATGAGTACTCGCATTTTTAGCTCATGTTATTTATGTACGTGAATATATGCTAAAAGATAATGCTAGCGCAGTATTATTTCTTTCTACTGCTTACGCTGTACATTATATAACTTACATATTGTCTTGTGATCATAACAGCTCATATCTCTTACACGAGAAACAAGACTGTTCAGTAAATCCTTTTTATTGAAACGCCCGTCTTTTCTTTCTGTGTAACTCTGAGGAAACTAAGCATGCACGATTAGCTGAGTGAAACTGATATCTATTGTTTCCACGATTCTGAGACGGGTTCCGATTCTAAAGGGAAACAAAGTTGTCATGTTTATGCGGTTGCCAGAAACTACTCCCTTCTTGTTTTCAAGGAGTTTCTAGTGGCCTCTGAGCTAGCTGGCACAAAGTAATTAAGTTTAATATACTCGATAGGGACATACCGACCTCAGTCCTATGTCAAAACTATAGGGTATATTATTCCAATGCGCAGAGCCTATTAGGGAAATAGGAACTACACTACATGGCGCCCAACCGTTTGGTAAGGCAGTAATTAAACGCTAGATACTGAGTAACTCAGTCGTACTTTTCTCTCAGAGACCCCTACTCACATACTCCATAAGACGTCTGGAGTGGGTAGGGTTAAATATCCGCCAAAGCTAAATAGGACAAAAACCCTATATATTAGCTATTTTGGTTTGTTCAACGTTGAAGGATACAGAGTTCCAAAATATTGTGCACCTTATCCTTTGTTTCCTTGAAACTTGTTCTACATTTTTCAAAAAACAAATGTCCGAACACGGGGACGATAACACCGGGAACGGTGTAGCTGCGGCTGAACCAGTCGTAACAGCTTTTAATTTTACCGGTTTAAATGAAACCGAGGAGGGTGTTATAGACATCGCTCCAAACTAAAGAAGAGCCATCACTCTAAAACTTAAAAAACACGGCCTACCACCAAGAGGGGGTAGAGCAGTTTTTGTGATAGAGGCACACGAATCCTTTCAGACAGAGGTATTCTATTCATGAATAGTATTTCCTGAATCAAATCCAGTTACAAGACTGTTTCTCTTCTACAAAGAAGATGAACCAGCAGAGGAATATATTCCTTTCGAGGATATTGAAATTCCACTCACATACCAGGAGCATCATCTCTGGTTTAAAGGCGCCCTAAAACATCACAAAAACATTACCAGGCTCGGTCCACTAGGTAGACCAGGAGCAACATTGCCGATTCTAGCCGGCTACACACCTCATCCTGACATTGAAGAGATGTCAGACGAGGAATTACTTACTCAACTCACAGAGTTAATAAAAATGTACAGACAATTAGTCCAATATGTCATGCGGACTTTTACAGTCCAACCACCATTGACCATTCCAAATCAAACCCCTCAACAGGGGAATACACAAAAAATTACTCCACAGACTTTACAAGCAGTCATGGGTAAAATGCCCACAAAACGTGAGCAAATTCCCTTCTGGATAGCTCAAAAAATTACTCAAATCGAAGCAGTATTTCCTAATACTCGCCCTTATGAGGAACACAGAATACTAACAATCTGTTTACCAATGGGGATCACACCACAACTGGAAGATTGCACCACTTGGGGCGCAGTCTTTGTTGCCATCTATACTAAAACACATGGTGTTCCATCAATTGCAGTAATACCAGATGTCCTGAAACAAATTCAAAATGAATACGGGGCAGAGCCTGCTCTGAATTTAGGTATGAAATTACTGAAAAATTTCGACCAGGTCTCAACAATAATATTATCTAATATTAAAGGGGAGGCAGCATCAGTGGCGATCCGCCAACGATTAAGGGAATTTGATGTTACAGAACATCAACATGAACTACCCAGAATAATAGAACAATCTTATGCAGAATTAGCAGAGTGTCACGGTCACCAGGTTATCCTCAGGATCGGATTGAAGCAAAAAGGGGTCCACCTCTCGACAGCCCCAAGTCCTGATAGAATAAATCCCCTCGGACTAGTGAGATGGTCAAGCGGGGGAAGGAAAGGGTAGGAACAGCGGGGAGGGAGACCTGAGAACAAACAAAGAGAGAAACAGCTTTACTATAAAGATCAATGTTTTCACTTTACCCACGATGTTCCAAATAACCCTTCAAAAGGAGAACTTGCTCTACCTGTAAGGAAACAAGGAGTGCCTTTTGCCGGGCGAGATGTGAGGGTGAGTACAAGGTAACAGCACAGTCCTATTCTAATAAAAGGAACAGGATTAATCAACAACGTGTCACACAGTGAAAGGAGAAATGCACCCTCTGTTGTACTCAAGGTATTCTAAGGGAAAGGCTAATACCTTTGCATAGAACGTGCTTGGCCCCCACCGGACTGTTTCAGATCAGTACTGGACACCCCTAACAGATCTCCCCTAAAAGAACGGAAATATAACACAAAGAGCCAGAGTTAACGACACACAACCATGAGTGTAGCGTTTCTGGTTTAACATTCAATCGTTCCACGAGGTAGTCGGCGATTCCCTTCCACTACCAGTGAAGAAGACAGTTTCCTATGAGTGGGAAGCCCTTATCACAAACCAGTGATAGAATGTACTTCAGCCATTGCTATAATATGTATAACGTATGAATATTCATGCGCTCCTGCTTTTTGCCTCAAAGCGAGAGCGTTGTTTGTGCCCAATCACTGATCTCACACAATCAGAATTACCGTATTTCCTCCCGCATGAGACCGTAGGAAAAGGCGCGTCTCTCCAACGGGAGGAACAAAGAGTATGCTCTCCGGAAGGTTTTCCGAAATAAAGATCAAATGAACACAAGAACAATAGTTGGTGCGAGTTCGCACCCTTACCCGACCGCACTTCTCAGTACTCGGGGAACCACAGGATAATCGGCGTCTTCGTGAAGGCGCCATCTCCTCTTATCCTGATCAGCTGAAGGCACGTCTCGCTGCGTGCTACGTCAGCGCATACGTGAACTGCACTGGCGGATGACGGGAATAGTAGTTTCTTGTCCCGTTCGTCTCCGCTGCTGTAGTCAGTGCGTTTACGCTCTGTGTGCCCTGACAGTACATCCCCCCTTCGGCGAGCACTGACAGGAGCAAGGACTATCCGGGTACTTCCTATGGAATGCTGCTACCAGCCGGGGAGCATGTACAGAGGAGGCCGGTTCCCAAGTGTCCTCCTCGGAACCATAACCTTTCCAGGACACCAAGTACCACAGTTTCCCCCGGGTGATCCTGGAATTCACAACACCCTTGACCTCATATTCCTTGTCATGATCCACCCATAACGGAACAGGCCGCTGTTTAACCGGGCTGAAGGAGGGCTTCAGGAGGGAGACGTGAAAGACAGGATGTATCCGAAAGTGCGCCGGCAAACGCAGTTTTACAGCCACTGGCCCTACCTGTTTGAGGACCCTGTAGGGGCCAATGAACTTGGGATTTAGGAAGCTATGCCTCTTGAATCTTATGTTTCTCGTTGAGAGCCAGACCAAGTCCTCCTTCTTGTATTCCGGAGCGAGTCTCCGATGCTTATCTGCCTGTCTTTTGTACAGTACTTTAGCATGCTGAAGATAGTGGGTGGTGTCAAGCAGTGTTTGTTTGATGTGCCTTAGCCTCTGTTGTACTTCGGCGATTTAAGTGTGAGACTGGGTGCTACGAAAGGGATAAAACGAGGGTGGAAGCCATAAGAACTGTAAAAAGGTGAGTGTCTTGTGGAGCTGTGTATCGCATTATTATAGGCGATCTCGGCTATCCATAACCAGTCCACCCAAGCTTCCGTGTTTGTGTCTATGTAGCATCGCAGGAATTGTTTAAGGGTCTGGTTCAACCGTTCCGTCTGGCCATCAGTTTGCGGATGGAAACCTTCCTCTCAGCCATGATTTGGCCTGCCGGGGTGAGCATAACTCCCAAGAACTCCACAGTGGTGACATGAAACTCACACTTACAGATCTTCCAAAAGAGATGGTTTCTTTGCAAGGCCTGTAAGACAGTCCTGACATGTTCCTGATGCTCCTCAGGGTTCATAGGGAAGACAAGAATGTCGTCTATATAGACAACCACGAATCGATCCAGATACTCCTGGAGAACATCGTTCAGGAAAAACTGGAAGGCGGCTGGGGCGTTACAGAGGCCGAAAGGCATAACAAGATACTCGTGAAGCCCATACCGAGTCTTGAACGCCGTCTTCCACTCGTCCCCCTCTTGCATCCGTACCAGATGGTAGGCCCCTCGGAGGTCGAGTTTCGTGTAGATCGTAGCCCCCTTAACTTGTTCTAACAATACCGACACAAGGGGGAGAGGGTACTGGTTCTTCACCGTGATGGCATTCAACGCTCTGAAGTCGATGCAGGTCCTGAGCTCCCCATTAGCCTTCGGTATAAAAAAAAGGGGGGAAGCTGCAGGAGACCGAGAGTGACGGATAAAACCCAAAGAAAGGTATTTCTCTAAGTACTGCCGTAGATGTCGATTCTCGGGTTCTGTCAAGGCGTATATTCTGCTGCAAGGAATCACTGCACCCGGTATAAGATCGATCTGGCAGTCGTAAATCCTGTGTGGGTGTAATACCTCAGCCATGCTGTCACAAAACACCGTAGCATACTCCTGATAGCATTCGGGTAGATCCACTTCTTTCTCCGCGGCCGTAGCGATGTGGTGGCGTAACGCTAAAGCCTTGGATGGAACCGTAGGGGGATATATGCAGTGGGTGCGGCAGTACCCGGAATCCATCTTCATCGTCAAGCGAGGCCAATCAATAGATGGGTCATGTTTCTTGAGCCAGGGTAACCCCAAAATCACCCCGTATTTGGGTGCTTGGATGATGTTGAAGAAAATGAACTCGCAGTGGTCATCCTTGTACCACACCTCGAGCTCCTTCGTATGTAACCGAATGGGACCGGATTCCAATGGTTTGCCATCCACTGCAAACACACGTTCAGGGGTGCTCTTCGTAACCAATTCCACTCCTAATTTGAGGGCTGTCTCTTCGTCCATAAAGCAGCCAGTGGCCCCAGAATCCACCATGACCTGGATGTGTTTCTTTTCTTGACCCACAACAATATCCATGTTAATGAAGAAGTGTTCTGGGCTGTCACTAGGATCATTCTTCACTGAAGGGATTTCACTGAAGCTCAAGTGTTCCCCTTCTTTACTCCTCAAGCATATCAGTTTTCCGACGACTTGTCGGCTGCAACAGTGGCCACTTGTCCAATCCTAGGACGGCTGTTTCTCGGCTTAACGGGGCACTCTCGGAGGTAATGTCCTTTCTTCCCGCAGTATAAGCATAGTCCCTGTTTCCGCCGGTATTCTCGCTCGTTAGGGGTGAGAGAGGCTCGGATCGCCCCAATCTCCATAGGTTCGGAAGGAGTCGATCCTGGCTCGGAGGTCTTTGGCTGGTCAAAGCGCTGAGGGATCCGTTCCCTTCTTCGGTGGTCGCCTCTGCGTTCCTTCAAGCGATGATCCAAACGTAAAGTCAGTTCAATTAGCGCAGGACAGGTTCTGGGTTGAGGGTCCACTTGCGCTATAACGTCCTTTAAATCGTCCCGAAGCCCTTGATAGAACAGCGCGGCTTGTTTCGACTCTGGCCACTCCGTCTCAGCCACCAATCGTCGGAAGGAGTTCAGGTATACCAACAGATCCTTGCTACCTTGCTTTAATTCAAGCAACTCCTTGTCTGCCGAAAAGGTTTCAGCCCTGCGATCTAATATTTTCTCAAACTCCTCCTTGAAAGCATCCCAGTCATGGAGGAGAGGGTCGTTTCGTCGGACTATAGGGACTGCCCATTGTGCTGCGTCTCCTGCTAAGTAAGAGATCAGGAAGGCGACTCGTGCTTGGTTAGTCGCAAACATCTTGGGTTTGCAATGGAAATGGAGCATCACCTGGGTTAGGAATACCTGCACTTTTTGCACATCCCCATAATATCTCTCAGGAGGGGCCAACGGGATTTGTGAGGGTACTTCCACTATCACTGCACTAGTCTGGGGAAGGGAAGGACTGCTAGCATCGAAAGGATTCCTCTGCATGCGCTCTACCCTTGCTTGTAAAGCGGCGGTCTCAGTACGTGAGGCCGCCAGCTCTGACTGCACCAATACTAGTGCAGCTAAGACGTCCTCAAGCGTCGCCATCCCAGATTCCACCCGACCAGGAGGATAAGTAAACGTGGGCCGATTATTCTGTCACGGTCACCAGGTTATCCTCAGGATCGGATTGAAGCAAAAGGGGTCCACCTCTCGACAGCCCCAAGTCCGGATAGAATAAATCCCCTCGGACTAGTGAGATGGTCAAGCGGGGAAGGAAAGGGTAGGAACAGCGGGGAGGGAGACCTGAGAACAAACAAAGAGAGAAACAGCTTTACTATAAAGATCAATGTTTTCACTTTACCCACGATGTTCCAAATAACCCTTCAAAAGGAGAACTTGCTCTACCTGTAAGGAAACAAGGAGTGCCTTTTGCCGGGCGAGATGTGAGGGTGAGTACAAGGTACCAGCACAGTCCTATTCTAATAAAAGGAACAGGATTAATCAACAACGTGTCACACAGTGAAAGGAGAAATGCACCCTCTGTTGTACTCAAGGTATTCTAAGGGAAAGGCTAATACCTTTGCATAGAACGTGCTTGGCCCCCACCGGACTGTTTCAGATCAGTACTGGACACCCCCAACAGATCTCCCCTAAAAGAACGGAAATATAACACAAAGAGCCAGAGTTAACGACACACAACCATGAGTGTAGCGTTTCTGGTTTAACATTCAATCGTTCCACGAGGTAGTCGGCGATTCCCTTCCACTACCAGTGAAGAAGACAGTTTCCTATGAGTGGGAAGCCCTTATCACAAACCAGTGATAGAATGTACTTCAGCCATTGCTATAATATGTATAACGTATGAATATTCATGCGCTCCTGCTTTTTGCCTCAAAGCGAGAGCGTTGTTTGTGCCCAATCACTGATCTCACACAATCAGAATTACCGTATTTACTCCCGCATGAGACCGTAGGAAAAGACGCGTCTCTCCAACAGGAGGAACAAAGAGTATGCTCTCCGGAAGGTTTTCCGAAATAAAGATCAAATGAACACAAGAACAATAGTTGGTGCGAGTTCGCACCCTTACCCGACCGCACTTCTCAGTACTCGGGAACCACAGGATAATCGGCGTCTTCGTGAAGGCGCCATCTCCTCTTATCCTGATCAGCTGAAGGCACGTCTCGCTGCGTGCTACGTCAGCGCGTACGTGAACTGCACTGGCGGATGACGGGAATAGTAGTTTCTTGTCCCGTTCGTCTCCGCTGCCGTAGTCAGTGCGTTTACGCTCTGTGTGCCCTGACACAGAGATAGTTTGGGTGGAAAACCTTTGAAGCCAAAACTATCTGAAAGTCCTGAGAAGGACTCTATTAAACAAACTCCTACATCTTCTAAAAAGAAGTAGGAAACTAATAAACAAAATTCAAACGAGAAACGTTCTCAATCCAGAGGTAGGTCTCCTCAAAAGGAGCCCTCTGAAAGGAGGTATAACCTCAGGAATAGGGATAATTTAAGAAAACCTGACAGGTATCAAGATACTGATACACGTTCCTCTCGTACCTTTCAGATATCGTCACAGACATCGGAAAGAAGAACATAAAGAAGAACACGTGAAGTCCAAAGACGACAAACACGTTCAGAAAAATAAATCAAAACCTCAATTCTCAAAAAAGAAGGTAGCAGGTCTGAAGATCAGACATGCCGAGAATACTGAGAACACAGCTCAAGAACGGAGAATGGGCTCAGACAATGCTGGACAGTGCAGCAGAAGTCACAATAGCTCGCCAGAACCTGGAAGGAACTTCTGGAGATAGTGGACTTGAATGAGTACATCACAGTAGAAACTGTAGACACCAGGGTTAGTTCTCCACAAAAGTTATATGGAATAACACTCCGAATGGAGGGAGACATACCAAGAAAAGTGAAAGCACTCTTTTGGGAGAAACTTTCAAGGGGTTATGATATACTTCTAGCAGAAAAAGACTGGCCACCACAATTTGTCAGGGAGTGCCCACATGGCGAGGACATTATTATGCCTGCCTTCTCCAACCATATTCCAATACACCTAAAATATAATTATGCCAGGAAATGGGCAGTTGCCCAAGCCCCAGCATTATATAAAAATCATGTAGGATGGGATGAGGACTCACCTCACCATAAAATACAGTTAAAAAATGAACCTTCTGCACAAAGGCAGTACCCAATAATGCAAGAAGCTAAAAAACAGGTCAGGGAGATCTTAGATCAACTTGAATACCAAGGGGTGATTGAAACATGCACCTCCTCAATGAACAATCCTTTGTTTCCTGTCTCCAAACCAGACAATACATATCATCTAGTTTTGGATTACAGACACTTGAACACTTGTTCTAAAACATTTGCAGTGCAAAATGCACATAGTACAGCATTAATGAATAACATTGTGCGTAAAAAATATAAAACCACATTGGATATTTCAAATGGTTTCTTTTGTCAAAACGTAGCATCTGAAAGCAGGTACTTAACAGCTTTCTCAATAATGGGGACCCAGCGTCAATTTTGTAGACTCCCACAAGGGTTCAAAAACAGCCCGGGGTTATTCTCAGTGAGAGTAACAGGGTTACTACAAATTTATGATAATGAGGCATTGTCATATGTCGATGACATCTATCTGACAGACGATGACCTAGATAGGCACTTGAACAGGGTGAGTACCATTATATTGGGCTTCGCCTCTGAGGGCTATAAATTCAACTTTAAAAAATCCAGAATTGCCCATCTCAATGTCCTTTTCCTAGGATATGAGCTTTCAAGTGAAGGCAAGAGCTTGGCAGCTAACTTTTTAGAAAAGTGGGCGCTGCTCCAACCTCCAAAAACGCTGAGAAATTTACAATCCATCTTGGGTTTCCTAAATTTTGGAAGAACATACATTCTAAATTACGCAGAAAGGGTTAAACCTCTCTACGAATTAATCAAACCTGATTTTTCAACAAAACATTGGACACAGGAACACACAGAAATCTTGCGTTCACTCCAAGCTAACATGTTAGCAACAAATCACTTACAAACACGCGTAAGTCAACGCAATTTAGTGATCCGAATAATTCCGGGTCAATGCGGATTCACCTATTTAACATTTAATGAGGGTGAAAAAGTACCAATAGCATACAAATCACATTTGTATACAAAAGCAGAAATGCGCTTCACTTCAACAGAAAAAATACTGACAGCAGTTCAAACCGCTGTAGCAAAAGAAAGAGCTCTAGCCCAAGGAAAGCGCATTATTGTCGTAACTCCAGTACCAGCCTTAGAGGCGGTCACAAAAGCGAGCATTCCAAATGCAAAAGCTTTACATCCTAGATGGATACAATGGGTTAATTCTCTTGCTGCAACAGATGTTGAATATGTTTTTGATCCTGATTTAAAAACACAAGCGTTCCTGCAATATGAACATGAATATCCTCTGCCCACTGAAATTCTGCCTCTCGATCAGTATGAATTTATAATTTACACTGACGGATCCGCACAACCCGCTACAGGGAGTAAGCAAGCTTACAGTGCAGCATGCGCAATCGTTAAAGGTCGCATGCGCGATGGTAACTTCAGACCAATGGTCACTAAAACTCAATCTCTAGGAGATTGTACAGCTTAGCGAGCTGAACTACAAGCATTCAAACTGGCACTTGAAAGTACAGATCACGAATTCCCCACACTAATCGTGTTCGATTCTTTCTACTGTGTTCAGTCGTATAATGAATATATACAAAATTGGCTTGAAAATGGGTTCAAAGATGCAAAAGGTGGCACAATAAAGCATAAAACGCTTTGGGAACAAGTAGTTCAGTTGAAAAACGAACTACCAAAAGCTCACGTGATACACACGCTGAGTCATCAACGTGATGGCGTTCACGTTGCAGGGAATTCATTGGCTGACGAAGCCGCAAAGGGGGCTGTTCAGACGTCTTCCGTAGCTGCGATCACTCGTTCAAAAACGAGAATAGACAGTGAGATATTGTTGGCTGTCAATGCTACAAGCAAAGGCAATGGTGCAGTGTTACCTAAAAAATTTAAACTCAAGTACTCTTATGTAATTGATGCGAACAACGTTCCTTTTGCTCGAATCCCTGGAGTGGGGGATAGGGTAATTCCAAACATGGAACGTAGAGCAGCTTTAATTTATGAAGCACATCTGGGGAAGGGTCTGACACATCAAGGGATCTCTAAAACAATATTGACGTTAAAAGAGATGTACTGGTGGCCTGGAATGAATACACAGATTCACATCTTCATCGATGACTGCATAGACTGCAATAAACAGCGTGATGCAGAACGCCACCAGACACCAGACTACGAAGTAGCCTGCCCAGTACAGACACCATTGTTAGACAGTATTAGACTATCTATGCGCAGGCGTCCTTATGGACAAATGCGATCCCACAATTACTAAGTCAAGGTTCCTATGGATATGGCCTCAGCGCTCGGCTGACGCTCGAACTGTTATAAAAGATTTGCGAGTCTTTATCGGCACATACGCAATAGGCACACTACATTCTGACCAGGGCCCTGCGTTTAGCTCTCGGGCTTACAAAGAAGCCATGGCCAGTCTGGGCGTTGCATTGCGGTACTCCTCTCCGTTTCATCCTGAGGGAAATTCTGTTGCGGAAAGGAAAAACCGGGACATAAAGCAGTCTATAACGGCTAGAGTATTAGGTTCGGGTGATGGGTGGGTCAAACATCTTTATGGGGTCCAACGCTCATTAAATAATTTGCCAAGAAGTTCTCTAGGGGGGGTCACTCCATGTGAGGTCCTATTTGGGACAAGAATGTGGGTTCCCGATCTCGAATGTAAAGGCACAGTGGTGGAAAATAAACCCTTTGATATCAAAGATCGTTTGGCTGTTTTACAGGATCTAAATGAACTAAGATCGAAACAAAGCAACGCGTTCCTGAAGCCAACCACCACTGGGGAAACACCGGCAGTCCCAGCAAGGCCTGTCTGGATCCCAAAAGTTGGGGATCTAGTCAGAGAGAAGATTGCGGACAAGAAGGAATTTGGACCTTCTTACAGACAACCAGTACCTGTCCTAGCCGTCCACGGATCAAGAACAGTACTTCTGCCGCCCCTTGCTGGAAAAAAGGAGACAAGATTTGTATCAATCGACCTCATCAAACCACAGTATGTGGCCAATACTAAATAGTAGGCCTCGTGGACTCCGACCTAGTAGCAGATGCACTCCCTCGCTACTATCCAAGAGGTTCAGACTGAAAGACTGATAACCATCGAGAATTCAGCAGTAACAGATGAAGGACTAAGCAACAATGCTATGGAACTCATCCCTCTTGAAACTCAAGTAACAGTTCGTCCAAATACACCTGTCTACACCAACGTAACAAGTGATCAACTGGTTCCAGCGAATTCAACAAATCCTGATGCA
This sequence comes from Calotriton arnoldi, assembly GCA_963921515.1. Classification (NCBI taxonomy): domain Eukaryota; kingdom Metazoa; phylum Chordata; class Amphibia; order Caudata; family Salamandridae; genus Calotriton; species Calotriton arnoldi. The sequence continues at coordinate 639,679 of CAWUFW010003335.1, forward strand.
ATTCCAACAATTGACCGAACTGCTTCTGGCTATTTCATTAACTTTGATACGTTTTCTGAGGATCAGAGTGAACCTGAAATGACGCCAGCATCAAAAACTGTCAAGCAACAAGTACAAGACCTTTTTAATTTCCTGAAAGAGACTTATCTGGTTTCACCATGGATTGAACTATGGATTATTTCTGGAATATTTTTCTTTCTGCTTTGGCTAGCTTTGGTTATGACTATCAGCATGCTTATAAATGGCAGATACATCCGTTTGGACACTGAAAGTAAAAATGTGAACTTACTTTTAAAACCACACAAATCATCCCATCATGAAACAAGAGACTTGTCAGCAGTGAACATCACAGCCGTTCCTATACAGGATGGTATAGTGTGGGACAAAACCGATTTCGACATATTCGGCCCGACTGAACTTTTGAACATTCCACATTTATTTAAAATTTCATTACGTGATTTTATTACCTCCAGTACCTATTCTGATGATTGGGACTTTGAGACTGTAAATAATATGATGTCTGATCTAGAAAGGTCTGCTGCATTCTCTAACAACGAATACTTAGAGGGTTCATCAGACTATGAACAGCTATATTGTTATAACCACTATGGTCATCATTTCTTGCATAAATCTGCAACACCTGGAAATGTGTTTATGTATAACCAATGGGAACATTGTCCTACACCTCCAAAAGGTAGTTCAAAAACGTTTGCCAAAAAGTTTCCCTATTTTTCAGGGTACAATACAATCTGATCCAGAAACATTTTACTATAAAAATGTAAACAAAACAGGACAGAAAATTATGTTAACTAATAGAAAACAGATTTATTCTGCAGCCTTTATTACCCAACTGTCTAGACAAGGATTTGACTTTTGGAAAGACACAATAGACACAAAAACTGTCTGGGGTTCTAAAGATTGGCAAGTGCAGGGGATTGAAGCTTTGTTTAGAGCATGCATCATCCCACATCAAATAATGTTTTTGAATGACACTGTGCAACAAACGTCTTGCCTTGGTTTAGCCAAGATCAAAGATATGAATACACCTTCTGTACCAACACCTGCAAGTAATAGCACTACACAGGGAGCGGTCACAGTAGACACAATACTACAAAACAACAGAACAGATCCTGATTGGAAAAAATGGTTACTCTGGCCCACAGACACAAACATCTGTCAAGAAAGATTCCTGAATAGAATACAGGGCTTTACTATCAATAGGCCAGACCCACGATATGTTCAAAGACAACATCCAGGGGTAGTAACAACATACAGTGTAGGGAAATTGTGCCTTGACTGGTTACAAAAGTCTACACTTGAGGATGTGAAACAACACTTATCTTTACTTAAAGAAGACGCAGACCTTAGGGAATTCTTGCTAGGACCAAGAAAACCGCGTCAAAAACGTTTCATATATGCTGGCATCTATGCTGCTTATAATGAGATATGGAAGGTTTCACAGGCAGAGGCCGCAGAAAGAATACGTGAACTTGATCGTATTGACTTAGAGAAATCTCTCACTGTGGTCGACAATGGGTTAACTACTTTGTCATCCAGAATTTATTCATTGGACAACATTGTATCCTCTGCTATTGACATACTGGAACAAGATTTAGCCATGTTACAACAAGGCCAATCTCAGTTACGTTCTATTATGTTATTAAGCTGCTCGCTGCAATCTTTGCATGCGGGCTATGTGCCTTGGTGTTTTATCAACACGTCGTCTCTCTTTGCAGAATACAATCTAACTGATAAACAGATCGAACTGGCACAAAGGGGAGCAAAGTATACAGTGCTGAGCATTGAAAAACTTGAAAAATTACCATTCACAGTGGCAGAAAAACCAGCTACAAAATGGCTTATTCATGGCAAAATCACTCTGCCTGTCACTACTTTTCAGTTTCAGTATTGCCTCAAACAAATGCAAGCAGGCAAATATGAAAGGTTGGATAAAGAATACATTAAGACATCCTGGGATTTACCTTACGACTACAGATGTTGGAGTGGGGATCGTGAAGTGTTTCTAAGCGGTACACACTGTGAAAATGCACTAAGCGGTTCACTCATATGTCAGGAAAATTTCTTTACACGGGGCTTGTAATGGTTCTGTGGCAAACTTGTCCTGCCACCTGCAAGATACACCAGCTGCTGTGATTAATCCAGCCTTTGGACAACTTTCTAACGGGAGTTACCTCATGTTGAATGATCAGAGTTGCTGTGGCATGTTGCCAGGCATCCCATATCTGGTAACGGTTGACTCCAGGGTTACTTGCTGTATGCAAGTATTGTTCCCCCAAACAGAGACAGTCAGGGAGTCGCCTCTATGGCCTTCATTGAATGTTTCTTTTATACGTTTTGATACTTTAAGCAGAATGAAAGCCATGCTTTTACAACAAACCGTGCCTTTGACCTCGGCCAAAGAAATCTATGATTTACAAATTGCAAGGACTTCGGCTGAGATACAGGCTTTAATTCGTACAAACTGCCCTATACATTTCGCAGAAATGATGGGACGTATCTTTAACATGTCTGATACGAGCGGAATTGTACATGTATTTAAGACCATCTGTTCAGGACTGTTAGCACCCTTCCAAGCAGTCCTCGGAATCATCCCAAACTTCGCACATTCGGTGTTTGGTGGTGTGCCATTAATTCTAGCACTTGTTGCAGGAATCCTATTTCTATTCCTACTATTACGCTATGGCAAGCCTATTCACCGGCATCACTCCCAGCGATGTGGAGAAAGCTCTCCTAGAACGGAAGTGCTGTGTGCTCATAGTGCAACTTTTTGGCATACCTCGTCTACGGGAACTTAATACAACATGGTTTCTGTCATTCAGACCAATCTGGCAAGATTGCATCTTACCTGTTCTACGCTGCCTGCTTTGCGGTGAAGAATGTGTGCTAGACACCTGTCTAACACTCCCATCAGTCATGCCAACGGATATCGATACTCTGCTGGACCCGATAACGGCCCATGCTCTGTGTTGTCCCCAGAGGCTACCAATCCTGATGATGGCATTCATTGAGATCTCACAGACGCTTCCTGCTGCTGCTGAGGTACGAGATGGATCAACAGGCACACAGGTAACAACGGACGCGAACATTGCTGCGGCATCCTATGCTGAAGGCGATGCTTCTCATCTCTGTGCGATTAACCTTCTGAACGAGGTGTTCCAAATGTCACCAACATCGGTAGACGATATTTTGTCTATAGAAATAGATGATTTCATGTTTACACCAGACCCATACGCTGACTTTGATTCGGCTCACAGTGTACCAGGGACGCAATGAATTTGGCCTTCATATTTCCAAAACTTGGAACTCTTCCTAAAATTGAACTTTTTCTTTTTTTAGTTTTTTTTTTTTTAAATACATGGCAAAACAATCTGCTTACAGTAGAACTATTCTTATAAAACGGACTTCTTTGAATACTTCCAGGGACACATTGTCGCCTTATTTGTCTAAAATGTCATTTAATACCATGATATGCAATGGCTTTGATTTTTGAAAACTTGTCAACCATTTCATCATATGTATATATTTCTGTTTATTCATTCATGTTGCAGTTATTTCAAATATATGCTTAGAATGAAAAAAATGCTTTAAAATGTACAGTACCTATTGCATTACATGTTTAGCAACAGTTCTTTTAAAACTTCTTTTAGTATGCTTTTAGAAATGTTTTTAGCAACATGTGGTACTCAGTTTAATGTTTAGCATTTCATGTTTAGCATTTAGTATTATCGTTCATTCGAAAGTGGAGTGGGTGTTGTATTCCGCTTTAGGTGTCCGTATATAGGCTTTCCTGAAACATGTCCTTATATAGGCACAATTCGCATTGCCCTTATATAGGCATAGAATCCCAGTCCTTATTTAGGCATTAGCCGTGCACTCCAAATACAGGCATGGTCACCGACATCTGTCCACCCTAACATCACAACGAGTTCTTAGAAACCAGACCCTTAAGCTCTTGGGAGTTCCCCTAGCACAGGATTATTGATTTCTCCAAGAACTCATCTATTATGCATGAACCGCTATACCTTAAGGGTTCATTCCTGACGTCTTCCTCTGTCCGACTTCACGTCAATGCTAACATTCCAAGACACCTACCAGGTATAAATATACCTTCCCTTGCCCAAGCAAGTTAGGAGGAGACCTCGACTTTAGAGGAGCCCGTGTCCCGGCCTGACGCACTGAGAAGACGCTGTCATCCCTGCTCGCAGAGAATCCAGCTTCCAGTGTTCTGACTCCCTTCGCGGGGTGTTAGAGTTCCAGATCCGGAAAGAGATTCCCACCTCTCTCATTCTCAAGGTATGGAGCTGACTAGAACCTAGAGGGACTCTTGGCATACCAGACTCTTAGTATATCATACTATAGAATACTTCACCTACTTCTTACCTTGCACCACACTTAGGTTAGGTACACTGGGGTAGAACTAGCTTAGAGACGCATCGTATGAGTACTCGCATTTTTAGCTCATGTTATTTATGTACGTGAATATATGCTAAAAGATAATGCTAGCGCAGTATTATTTCTTTCTACTGCTTATGCTGTACATTATATATCTTGCATATTGTCTTGTGATCATAACAGCTCATATCTCTTACACGAGAAACAAGACTGTTCAATAAATCCTTTTTATTGAAACGCCCGTCTTTTCTTTCTGTGTAACTCTGAGGAAACTAAGCATGCACGATTAGCTGAGTGAAACTGTTATCTATTGTTTCCACGATTCTGAGACGTGTTCCGATTCTAAAGGGAAACAAAGTTGTCATGTTTATGCGGTTGCCAGAAACTACTCCCTTCTTGTTTTCAAGGAGTTTCTAGTGGCCTCTGAGCTAGCTGGCACAAAGTAATTAGGTTTAATATACTCGATAGGGACATACCGACCTCAGTCCTATGTCAAAACTATAGGGTATATTATTCCAATGCGCAGAGCCTATTAGGGAAATAGGAACTACACTACAAAAGACTGGGGAAAAGACCATAACGCTCTAATTTATACCTTGAAGTTTGCATGCAGCTCTTACATGACCGTTAATAAATTGCTCACTGTTCTATGTTAGGATTTTAACTTATTAACTGCAAGTAACAATAGGGTCTCTCTGACAAAAGCAGTAACCCACTGACCTATTTACATTATGTGCACTTTGTGATCTGCATGGTACATGTTCTTAGCAGCAGGCACATTAACCCTCTGGGCTTCTTTTCCATGAGTCAAACCTTCCACTAGACAAAACACAAACACCATCTCTCTCTACTAAGAACATTATTCACTGGAGTTATCATGAAATTTTTATTGTTGGAGGCCAGGAAGGAGGCAGCAAGTGCTTTTAAAACCATATTATACTTACAAACACGACACCCCCACCTGAAGTCAGCGCCCGGTGCAGTCGCACTGCCCTAGAGCCACCCTGCTCAAGGGTCCTGTGACCTCAGTGACAGAGTCACTGTCACTCTATGGTGTGCTGCTTCATAGGCCTGCCTGCAATGCTGGAGGTGAACTTCAGAATGAATTGTGGCAGACAGGCTTCAAGGTTACCCCACACTTGCCACTGCTAGGGTCCACCTGCTGGTGCTAAGACACCAGGGCTTTTAAGATCGTGCAGGGCCTTCTAAGGTCTAGCATGGGAATGTGCTCCCTCAGGGGGAGTGGTCTGGTGGTCTGGTGGACTGGTCATGAAGGCTGAACCTGGTTCCCCAGTTCCAAATTCAGCAGCTCTGGCCATAGTGCCACATCCTCTCCCCCACTGAACACCATACTGCCCCACTGAGAGAAACTTGCACTGCACTGACCCGCTATAAACACCTGGGTGTGACTCAATTCAAATTACGCACTAGACAAGAGCAATATGCTGCCTAAAAAAAAATTAACAACATCCTAGAAAAAGCAAGCACTCATAGGGAATACAAGATTAAGTAAAGCATGTGAAATGTAAGCAGGAACAACATGGTTACCTTTTTCCTTTTACACTCATTACTCAGAAATTAGCTTTTGCCTGAAAAGTTAAGGCCATGACTACAGAGCCCAGAAGGGACCCATTTCAATGCCCATTGCTTATATCCTTACTAAACGTAAGCAGTATGGTTTAAAAAGACCACATTCGTGAACACACAGCCGCTGTACACATTTTGTTTTCCAATTCACCCATCAAGCAGGTATTTCAGGACCTCCAGGAATGGTGCACTTCCCCACCCAGGGAAAACAATTATGTTCAAAGAGAGACGAGAAAACAAAAGTAGCGCTTCACTGGCAAACACTGTAAAGTGGCGCTAATGTGTTTAGGTGTGAATAAATCAATCTGGCCACCCTGCAACCTCTCGGTCTTGCTTTAGTTCGTTATTTATTTATTTTTCATATTTTGAATATTTTATTTCTCTCCACCCCGAGGCTGCACTTAGAAATTAAAAAATGTCAAAAAGAGGACGTTTCCACCAAAAGTGTTTTTCTTTTTTGGATCCATTTCATGAGGGGAGCAAATAAACGAAAGGAGGAAAGAGAGCGTAATGCCCGTTTCTTGAAGTCTCGGTTTTCACTAAATGAGGACGAGCGAGACAGAAATAGAGGGAAGAGGGTGAGCAAAGAGAGGGGGGGGGCAGCTGCCGGTGAAGGAGAACTGGACACTGTCCTTGTCTTCTCTGGGCACGAAGGAAAAGACAGAGTCCTTTTCCTTCTCTGCCAGTTCCGCCCCTCCTCAAAAGCCGAGCCTTAACTATGGCCTTGGCGATTTCTGCCATCAGGGACGCATGTTTAAAATAAGAAAGTAGGGGAACGGAATCTATGAAATTAAAGAAGTAGAGGCACGCTGTGCCCTGCCGATCCCGCCCACTTCGACCACTGTCTACCCCCTGATCTTCCCCCTGACAGTCCTGAGGACCTGGGGCAATTCCCCCCCCCCCTCCCTTCCTCCGCACACGGGCGACCCATCGGTAGAGGGAGGGAAGCTATCCCTGATCAGAAAAAGCCTTCTTTCAGGTAGCGAAGTTTCTTTAAGATACTACCCCCACCGGCCGATTTAGGAAGCCTTCTATGGTAGAGACTCGAGGAACAGCAGGCAGGGGCGGGATTTTATTGGATGACTCTTTCTTCTTCCCCGTATTTGTGGGGCTCTTGAGTACCATTTACCCACCTCCCTAAACAGAGATAATGAGGTAAACCGGTTTAAATCTACAGCCCATTTAACAATACAAACCCCAAATATCCCAAGCACGCTACCACCCCAACCCCATAGAAAAACTATGAGCAGGGCTTTAAGTGGGCCGGGTCTCACCGGGTCTGAGCACCGGCAGTTTTTTTAAGGGGGCCTCGAAACGTGTCTCTATCGGGCTCTGTTTTGTGCCCTGGCACAGGCGGTCCGTTTTTTCCGGACTGCAGAGACCGCAGAAGGGAAATCTTTTAAAGAGAGTCATTTTCTCTCTGGATTTCCCTTCTCTTTTTGAAACTCAGGAGCAGAAACATCGTCGTGGTGTCAGCATGGCTTTAAATGGAAGCTTTTTCAATTTTATATACAAGCCATAGTTGCTGCTTATTTATTGACAAAGCCAATAGTCCTGCCTTGTTGTAGGTATGATGTTACTTGTTGTATCATATATCTGGATGCAATTACAGAAACAGCAAAATACAAGTCGGGCGGCACACTATGCTAAGCACATATTTTTAGTTTATGTGTTTTTAAGCCACGCCCTTAATTACATTGGCCACGCCCCTTTGAGAGACCCCCCAGTTTTTTCATCCCACTTAAATCCCTGACTATGAGCTATATAGGAGAGACCGTAAAAAGTCACAAGGCAGATGTCCAGCTAAGGCAAGCGTTCATGTCACTCAGAAAACAAGTGAGGGCCACAAAAAGTACCTTGCCGAACACACAGATCCCGAGCTATTAATTGCTTGCGACAGTGGGCCCGTCCTCCACTGCAGCCGGACATATGAGCCAAGGGGGGGTGGCCCCGCCCTGCCTCTTCTGTCGCTGACCGGCGCAGGATGGGCCCGCCCTTGGCCCGAGTGCGGCCTGCTCTGCGGGATGAGAGCAGGCACTTTAAGCGCGTCTGAGGTAGCGGCCCGCCCCCTTCAGCCGGCAAGGATCTTCGTTGAAGCGCTTCCATGCGCTGAGGAATGTGGGCTTTGAAGTCCCCACTACAGGTGCCAGAGATGGTCACAATAAGGAAACTGGGGCTACAAACCTCTAAGGCTGCAGCAGAGGCTCCCAACTTAACTCAATTGAATGCCTTTTCCGAATCAAGGAAAGTTATAGTGCTACGTGCAGCACAATTCTTCTGCTGAACACTTACATAACATCCTTAGATAAAAGCAGCTTGAGCGGGGTGAACAAAGCTTTGGATAATATTAAACGGGGCGTGGCTTGGAGCTTGAGTCAAGATGACGTATTAAGCCAAAGCTCCAGCAGCGGACTGCAGAGACAGCAAAAATCCTGATTCTAGGTGGCCACTAAACTCCCCCTAAAAGAAGACCTGAGCTCCCCTAAGGATGTGGTGTAATGGCGGATGAGTGGATGCAGCTCAGAGGGGAACTTTCTATGCAGCAGTGACAGCCTAGATGGCAGCTGCCTGCGGGGACTAACCCAACACGACAACAAGGCCCACAAGCACGGCAGCGACTTGGTAGAGGCCGGAAGCCGGGTCCACACAGCACCAGTAAACGGAGGTATGGGGTGGGGGTGGCCCCCACCTCCTAGCACGCGAGGGACTGGAGCATGCCAGGAATTCCCAGCCTGATCCTGAAGACCGTAGGCAGAGACTCCACCCGATGAGTACAGGAGGCAGACACGGTGCTGACAAGAAGGTGTGCACTGAGGCCTGAAGTTCTTGCAGTACGGCCACGTCAGAAGCAAGAGCAATTTTATGTGTTGTCAATTACGGAGGATTCCACAAACTCAGTACTTGAGAGTACTTCATGAAAACAATAAGCTAATACCTGTAGTGTTGCCGGGTCATGGGCCACACCATAGAGTGATCCGCGCACAGGGGGATGTTGGTAATACCCCCCTGCACGTAAGAGCAGTGGTGATGGCTGCGCCGGGCGTGGCTCGAGTCAGAGACCACCACTGGACAAGGTTGTATGTATCATCCTTTTATGGGGGGTCTATTGTGGGCCTGGTCTATGACACCACACTGGCGACGAGAGGGCACGGTACTCACGTGTGCTCTCCCTCATCCTTCCAGCCTCCTGCAGTCTCTCGTGGAGACCCGGCACGCCGCTTCTGCTTCAGTGGCTCCCGGCGCCCGTTGGACTTTGCCGACGGAGCCTCCAAGGCCCGTGGAGCTGCCGGCCAGCTGCGTCCCCGCCCCGCCCTGCTCCGCTGTACCCGAGGAGCGGGACTCTATCCTCCCATTGGCACGTCCTGCCTCACCAGGTGATTGCATCGCCAGCTAGGCCACGCGGTGGCTGCCCCTCCTGCTCCTTGACTCAGTGGGGCTCCAGTCCCCATGCTCAACCCCCACGAGGCCAAGGGGCATCTTCAGTGCACGGAGGTACAGAAAAAAATATATATAAGAAAATAACACTCAAGTGTGAAAATAAACCACCATTTAAAAAAAAACAAAAAAAAAAACAGGGTACAGCATACTTAAGAGGGAGATCAGGCCACCACCTCAGGGCTCCCTGGCTAGAGGAGTGTCTCCACGTATCACCCACTGGCAGGTTCCCCAGGTCAGTGCATCCACTATTCGCAGCACGAATCGCAACTGCGCTGACACGCCCAGCACCACAGACCCTCAAACCCGGACTGTGACCTCTTGGGACCCCTGATCGCCTCCGATACGCATCGCACCTCAGAAACATGGCGTCCATCCCTCCGCTATAGCCATTCACGATCATGGGGCCTCCTTCCTCCCAAGCCGCTCGATGGAAAGAATGGGTGGAACACCTGGAAAATTACTTTGAAGATATCGAGGTCCCTGCTGGCCGCAGATGCCCCATGCTTCTCCCCCTAGGAGGAGCCGACATTCATAAAATATCAAAGACAGTGGTTGAAGCAGGTCCCCCGTGAAACTACGCCACCGTGAGGGACGCCATCACCGCGCACTTCGAGCCTTACGTCAACCCAGACTACGAAAGATTCCTTCTGCGCCAAGCTTTAAAGCTACCAGACGAATCAGTGGATGTTTTCCATGGGCAGTTAAGAGAGCTTGCCAGCAGCTGCACTCTGCCAAATGAAGACGATGAAGCCCGGGCCCAGTTCATTCAAGGGTGTGCCTCCTCAAAATTGAGTGCGCATGTCTTGCAGAGCCCATACCCACACCCTGGAACTTGCCCCTGCCAACGGCAAGACGTGCAGTGTGTGTGACAAACAAAATCACTTCTCCAAAGTCTGCCGCTCTTCGCAAGGACGACGATCCACAGGCCCACAGAAAGTGGTGCGCACGGTAGAACCACACCCAGACAACCTGCCGGACGTCGCCATGGACAAAGATGACGGAGCGGTTGTCCATGTGGTGAGGATGCTGGATACCATCAAGGCCACCCACCAGACTGCCCCCATGTGCAGGATCGAAGTGCAGAACCACCCTGTCTCTGCTCTCATAGACACGGAAGCCATGATTAATCTTATGGCATCGGACGTCTACCACAGCTTACCTGACCTACCGGCACTCCGGAATACTAGCGTGCATGTATACGCATTTGGCAACCGCTCACAGCTGCTGCTTCACTGCGTATTTCAGGCAGACCTGTCCCATGACTCCACACACCGAAGAGCGAAGGCCTACGTGTTGCAAGAAGGGTCACGATTTCTGCTTAGTTGCCGCACGGCTCAAGATCTCGACCTCATCCAATTTACCTTTAGCATGCATGCGTATGATCTAGACCGTCTATTGCAGTACTTCACACTGCTGTTCGACGGAATCGGATGCCTGGCAGGTCCGGCCATCCAACTGCACATTGACGAGTCTGTTGCTCCTGTGTCCCTCAGGCATATAAGGATTGCTTTCCACCTTCGACCCCAGGTAGAGGCCGAGCTGAAGCTACTGGAGAAAGCAGGCATCATTAAGCGGGCACGAGGCCCCACACCATGGGTATCCCCCATCATATTGGCAAAGAAGCCCAAGCAGCCATACGCAGTCCGCATTTGTGTCGACATGAGGGTCCCGAACCTAGCGAGCAAGCGAGAATGCCATCTACGCCAACCATAGATGACATCACTAGGGAGCTGTTGGGCTCCAAATGGTTCTCCAAAATGGACCTCAGGTCCGGCTACCACCAAATCCCGCTGCACCCGGACTCCCGTCCCATCACCACTATCTCGAGCCACGTAGGCCTCTGGAGATACACAAGGCTCAACTTTGGTATCTCCAGCGCCAACAAACTCTTCCAGAACATTGTGAAGAACGTCCTCCATGGCCTGCCTGGGGTGCTCAACGTGAGCGACGACATCCTCGGTCACGCCACCACACTTGAAGATAATCTGGCTTGTATCCATGCCATCTTCACACAACTCAAGGAACGTGGGCTCATGCTACACCAAGAAAAGTGTGACTTCCTACGGAGGGACATTAGTTTCTTTGGGTACCGCTTTTCGGACAAAGGCATCGGCCCGACCCCGACAAGGTAAAGGACATTCAAAAGGCCCCAGCCCTGTCACCCGTGTCAGGAGTCCGCAGTTTCCTGGGTATGGTGACATACTGCGGACACTTCATGGAAAACCTGTCAGACATCACCGGCCCGCTCAGGGATCTCACCAAGTCATCCAGCCCATGGGTATGGGGACCTGAGCAGGAAGAATCATTCCGTCAGACCAAGGCTCCTTTGTCTGCAGATACCACTCTGGTGTACGTCAACCCCCAGAGAGAATCACAGCTAGTGGTGGATGCTAGTCCCACCTGCCTGGGGGCAGTACTGGCTCAATGGCAGGAATGTGGAGAATGGGCTACAGTGGCCTACGCCAGCCGCACACTCGCACCCATGGAGCAGCGCTATTCTCAAATAGAGCGTGAAGCAATTGCCATTCTATAGGGCTGCAGGCATTTCTACATCTACCTATATGGCCACCCATTCTCCATTGTTACGGACCATAAGCCACTGATCCTGCTCTTCCAAGGATCCTCGTCAAGGCCTCCCACGAGGATTAAAAAATGGATCCTGCAGCTGCAAGAGTTTCAATTGACTGTTGAATACCGACCTGGCACCCGAAACCCTGGCGATTTCCTGTCCAGGCATGCCTGACCAGCCACTCTTTCTGATGCTGCGGAAGCTGTGTAAACCGAAGAGTAAGTGAGGATGATCGTGGATCACTCCAAACCTCTTCCGATGTCCCTGGTGAAGGTAATAGGAGCCACCCAACGAGATGACTGCTTGCAGATCGCCATCAAGGCAGTCACCACCGGAGATTGGCGGCTGCTGCAAAATCCAACATCTTTCTGCTCAGAAACAGCTCAGTCAATCCTCAAGGTGTTGTATCAGGTCCGCTAGGAGCTGTCGGTAACCAGCGATAGGTGTGTATTGAAAGGCCCGTGACTCGTACTAACGGAATGTCTTACACAGAAAGCAGTGCTCCTAGCACATGGAGCACACCAAGGCATCGTAAAGTCCAAGAACCGGCCCAAGAGCAAGGTCTGGTACTCAGGTTTGGACCAGAAAGTGGAGGCTATCTTGCAAAGCTGTCCAGGCTGCCTCGCACGATTCCACCTGACCGCCTGTCACCGGTTATCACCGAAGTAGGCCCCAGTGCCCAGTGGCAGAGAGTAAGCGCAGATTTTGTCAGCCTACCCGGAGGACAACACATGCTGATCATTGTGGATGACTACTCACACTATCCTAGAGTTGAAATCATGGCGACAACATCTGACCCCGGAGGAGTAATCCCAAAGCTGGAGAAGCTCGTGGCCACTCATGGCTTATTCGGAGAGATCCGCATGGATAATGGGCCTCCCTTCAGCAGCTCCGAGCTAGCAGAGTATCTGGTCTCACAATATCAAGCACCGCCGCATAACCCCTCGGTGGCCCCAAGCCAACGGGGAGGTAGAGCGCCTGATGAGAACCCTTACCAAAGTAATCCAAATTGCAGTGGCAGGGAGCACCAACACTGAACATGCCTTGTACCAGTTTTTACAGGAGTATAGACTCACACCCCACTGCACGACAGGCATCTCCCCAAGCAAGCTATGTTTTGGCAGGTCGGTGACGGATACCATTCCCCATCACCCTGCGTGGGAGGAAATGCCAAATTCCCTGAACCAACAGGACTTCCGGAGAACCCGCACCGATGAGTACGCCTCCCGAAAACGACGGGCTCGGGAGAGCCCCATCAAGTTGGGTGACCAAGTACTTGTGAAAGACCGCCACCCAGGTGGAAAGTTCAGACTACCCTTCGAACTGGATCCATGGTTTGTCATTGACATCAAAGGCACAAGAGTGACGCCCATAAGAGGTCACGAGTGTGTTACGCAGAACATCTCCCAGTTCAAGTAAGCCCCGGGGAGAGCCGCCAACACGCCCAGGTTAGCCGCCCCGCACGAAGATGCCACGACAAGCAGGTCCCCAGACACTGACAGCGAGTATGATCCAGATCAAGAGCCAGGCGCATACTCAGAGGAACTGTTCTCAGCGCCACCGCCCAGCCCATCTCAAGACACAGACAGCATGCCCTCGGCGGCACTCAGCAGGAGCCCAAGAGCCTCTGGCACCCCGAGCCGGAGAGGATCTTCACCAAAACTCTCAGCCTGGGGTGACCAAGGACGTTATCTGCTGCGGCCCCACCCTAAGCCATCTCAGAAGTACAAAGACTTTGTGTCCGGCTAACCAGAGAATGATGGCGGTGTTACGTTCATGAGTAGGTGCTTTGTACCACGTCACCAAGTAAGAGTATGATGTGAAATGTATGTCAGGATCTGGACTGTGGCAAAGCATTATTGTTGTTTTATGTTTTCCTATTAACCGTTTGGTATGTTTTGTATCTCCTGGTAAAGGAGGAATGTAGTGTTGCTGGGTCATGGGCCACACCATAAAGTGATTCGCACACAGGGGGATGTTGGTAAAACCCCTGTGCGTGTAAGAGCAGTGGTGATGGCTGGCGTACACCAGCGTAAGATAATAAATAGCTCTGTGCGCCGGGCGTGGCTCCAGTCAGAGACCACCACTGGATAAGATTGTACGTGCTGTCCTTTTGTGGGGGTCTATTGAGGGCATGGTCTACGACACCACAGCACCTAGAGGATCAATGTCTCGATTTAACATAAGGGAAAAACTGGTCATTGAAAGATCTAAAAATATTATATATAAATTGGTCCCGGGCCAAGGGGCACTTTGCAATCTTGCACGGCCCTAACAGCATGACACAGTGAACCCTGAGAGGAAATGGTTCAGAAGGAGACCGGTTCGATTTTAGACACTCCCCACTGACATAGCCATGGGTCATGACAAGCCCTGTAAACAGGTGTAATTTTCTAACCTTGACCAATATGATTTCCAACACATCCCCCAGGCGGAAGCTTGGCAGCCTGTGGATCACAACCGGGACCCGAACCCCATGCTGAAGAAACTACTACTAGCACTCAAAAAATCATGCTCAGCCCTAGAAACCAAGATCGACACTGTGGCAGTAGATAAACTTGCTGGGAGCGGACTTTCACAAAATGACAGCGGCAGAAAGCACCTTGGCGTGACATTCGGACTCAATACCTACCCTCAAAACAGATGTGCGCCACCTTTCAGTGGAAACCAGGTGCCTGCATGCAAGAGAGGAAGACACAGACAGGGGTGTGGAATTTAATAAAATATCTACTTGTCCATGGGGAAGACTGATTCATAAATTTACTTGTCCTGTAACAAAATCCACTTGTCCCTTTGGTGCCATGTAGTGCGGCGACAAATTATGGCAGCAATCTCATTATATAAGAGCTCTGATATAGCCTCTCTGATTATGCCAGGGCTCATACCAAAGTAGTGTTTGAATACTTGCAATACCCTTATGTTGCCACGTTTCCGTAGATCTACATACTGAGGCTGAAGGTAGTGGTAAGCAATAGTTCCAGGGTTAAAATGTCCTTTTGAGTCTGTGCAAACCTACTAACTTGCATGTTTTAAGGGTTTTCAACAACTATTCTCTAATCTATTCCCATATTCAGAAATGTTGGAAATTTACTCCTGACAATGGCAGACGTAAACCTTCTTCCAGAGTTGGGAAAAAAGTGGTTGGAGGGAAAGTGAACTTGCAAACTCTCAGATTTTCGCATGAGCAAATCTACACATGCATATTTGTTCATTCTAAAATGCAGTTCACAAATTTTCTAGGAGTACTATTTCTTGGCCTACTTCTGTATATTCTTGGGAATTCATGAAAGCCGTATAACTGCACTTAATGCAAGGACATATGCCATGGGTGCACTTTTGAGACTTTCTTTAATTGGGCCCTTAATTTGGCCTGGCGTTGACCGTGACCTTTTGTGTTTATTAAAATTATGTCTCTCTCTCTCTGTATCGGCTGGCTTCACTGTGAGTGACAGCATTCTGCTCTTTCACAAGGAGCATATCCGCACACAAAGTAGTTTTCTTCAGTGCCAGTAACTACTGTGGCAGTGTGTGCTTTTTGAGACCAAAAACAATTTTTGCTTTTGCCAATGTTTGTTATAATGGTGAGGGCCGGCAGCTCCCACACCAATACAGTTTTACAAAAACCATGCCAAAACAAGTCACATATTGACAAAACTAAAAAGCTGACCACCAATTTCAGACCTGCTGGCTTTTCCAATGCTTGTTTATTTTTGTTTCCCATAATCTTGTTGAAACTGGTTACACTGATTTTCCATTATGAATATTTTTGAGAAATACTAGCATGCATCAACACATGTTTCTAAATGATGTTGCAAAGAAATGGTACCTGAAATTTTACAGTAGTTTAGCAAAATGATTTTTTTCCTGCTTTCATTTTTTTATGAACATTTTATTTTGAAAGCAAAGAATCATCAATCTTGCTTTCCAGCTTCTGCAAATATGTGCATCAAATCAGAGAGTATTCTGGGCGCATTATACATAGCCTCATATTGCTAAACTTTAAAAACGTGTGTACGCATTTTTATACTGGAACCACTGTCAATAGTGCAGTCAGAGCTTACAACATTTCGTTAGAGCGCTCACCCAAATAATAAAGGATTTCAATTAATGAACCATAAATGCAAGTTTGAACAGCATTAACATATGGACACAAATATTACCTTAACTGCAGACAGTGCCCTTCCCTGATCCATAATGTGGTACTGTAAACTGGCAGCCAAAGGGTTTGTGCTTCAGGGGGATGGGCCTACTTGTCCCAAGGACAAAATACCCATAAAAACTTGTTGCCCTTGACCCCAAACAATATGTCCTGGGCATCGGGCTATTGGAATTCCACATCCATGCACAGAGTGCAGATCCATGCACAATAATACCTGCCTGGGGGCCTCCCAGAAAAACGACTGGGAGGTTAAGCAATTCGTAGAACACTTCACTAAAACTGCGATTGGCCTGGTAGACCTCTCCCCACAATTTGCTGTTGAGCACCGCTCGTTGAAGGGTGCTCTACTACAGAAACCGGGACACTATCGTTAGAGTGGCCCGCCAATGCAGCCTGATACGATTTGATAATGGGACCATCATGGTGTTTCTCGACTATACACAAGTAGTCCAGGTGCAATGCTGTACATTTGACAAGGCCAAACTTGAACTGCTTACATGCATCATCCAATCCGTGATGATCTTCCCACCAAAACTTAAAGTTATCTTTGAGGGCCACATGTGGATCTTTATTACACCAGAAGAGGTGTGGGAATGGCTGGAGGGTTGGCAGCCATTCGAAGAAAGGAGATCCACTGACTTGCAAGCAAGTGCATGCACTGGAACCTGAAGATCTGTATCTGTATCTCCTCTGCCTTAGAAGGCACGTACCGTGGAGATAAAATTGCTGCTAAAACCCATGAGACACAAGACTGTCAGAGGAGTGAAACAGGAACATTAATTGAGGGAAGCAGCTGCTTTAGGGGTCCACATGAGAGGCAATGATGTGCCATAGTCGTGTGGCCCCCAATCTCCCAGTTAAGAAAGGACAGGAACTGTTGACTCTGCTGTTCTTTTTATGCATTTGATGTGCTGATGTTCTTGTTAGGGTGACGGACACCTCAAGTATTGGGGTAGTGGGTAGTTCAGAACCCACGGCATGAGGTAGTAGGGTGGAGGGTAGGGGTTTGTGGACAGGGAGAGAAAGCTGCTTTCGGAACAGGTGGCAGAGCTGAACGAAAGCTTGCCACGGGCTCATGTAATTCACACTTTGAGTCATCTGCCTGTTGATGTGCACGTTGAAGGGAATTAATTGGCTGATGAAGCCGCCAAGGCGACAGTGCGAACTGCTGCCGTTCCTGCAATCACTCGTTCCAGCATGAGGATAGACGGACAAATAATGATAGCTGTAACCGCCACGCGCAACAGCTCAGCCTTGCCAAAAGGTTTTCCACTCAAGTACTCCTACAAGTTAGATGCGCAAAACATCCCGTATGCTCAAATTCCAGGAGTGGGGGATAGAGTAATACCAAACATGGATCGCAGATTAGGATTAATTCTAGCTGCACACGAGTCTCTGGGTTCAGCACACACAGGTATCGCTGCAACTGTTTCACTACTGAAGTAGTGTTATTGGTGGCCAGGTTTGCTAAACAGAACAAGGGTTTTGTCCTCAAGTGCGACATCTGTCAGCAGATGAAAGGTTCCACCGTAGCACGCCCACTTCAAACACCACTACTGATATCAGACAGACCCCTCGCATGTGTCTATTTGGACCACTGCGGCCCCTTAAAATCTGACGGGGCTTTCAAGTACATCTTGGTGGCAGTGGATTCATGCTCTAGATTCCTGTGGGTTTGGCCTCAGTACTTGGCTGACGCCCCAACTGTTATAAAGGATTTGTGAGTCTTCATAGGGACACACACAATTGGCACATTACATTCCGACCGTGGCCCTGCGTTTTGCTCACGAGCTTACAAAGAAGCCATGGGAAGTTTGGGTGTAGCATTGCGATACTCCTCCCTGTATCATCCCGAGGGAAATTCGATCGCAGAGAGGAAAAACCGGGACTTAAAGCAATCCTTAACAGCTAGGGTATTAGGCTTGGGTGGCAGTTGAGTCAATCACCTATATGGGGCCCAGAGGGCACTTAACTTGCCAAGATAATCCCTGGGGGGCCATACTCCATAAGAAGTCCTGTTCGGGATAAGAATGTGGGTACCAGACCTCGATTGTGGCAGCACAGTGGCGAATGAAAAACAATTTGACATCAATGATCGTTTGGTTGTTTTACAGGAACTCAATGAATTCCGGGCATTACAAAGCAACGTCCAAGTAAAACGCACCGCCACTGAAGAAGTGAAAGCTGTTCCGGCAAGACCTGCCTGGGTCCTGAAGATTGGGGACCTGGTCGGAGAAAAGATAGTGGACAAAAAAGAATTTGGCCCATCTTACAGAGTGCCTGTACCTGTCCTGGCTGTAAAAGGAACAAGAACAGTACTTCTTCTGCCCCTTGCCGGCTTCAAAGGTAAGAGATTTGTCTTGGTTGATCTGATCAAACCACATTATGTGGCCAACACTCAACAGTAGGCCGCGTGGGTTCCTGGGTAGCCACGGATCTCCTCTTGCTACCATACAGGAAATTCAGATGGAAAGATTAATAACTTTTGAAGACTCCACTCCGCGAAGTGAAGAGGTTACCAACAATGGAATGCAACTTGTACCTGTTGAAACTGAGCAACATCAAACTACAAATGGCACACAGATCTCAATTCAGCCTAATACCAACGTCTATGTGAATATGTCTCCAACGGAGGCATCTGCCAGTTCCACAAATTCTGCTGAGCTACCAAAGATAAATCGGACTGCGTCTGGCTACTTCATCGATTTTGATGATTTCTCATCGTTTCCAAGTGAACCCGAGTTACCCCCACTGCCTGTTCCCCACTACCTTTGACTGAAAAAGACGTACTTTGTTTTTCCCTGGCTACAGCTCTGGATTGCAATTGGTCTACTGTTCCTAGTCCTTTGGATTGGTATAGTGACTGTCTTTTTCCTGCTCCTGAATGGACATTACCTCCCAGAACGCTCTGCAGTACAACATGTGAACTTGGTCCTGAAACCACATGCATCATCACACCATGAACAGAGGGACCTGTCCTTAGTGAACATTACAGCAGTTCCAGTTCCTGAAGGAATCGTTTGGCACAGAGTTTCCTATGATGTGTAGGGTCCTACGGAACTTTTAAGAATACCTCATTTGTTCAAAATTTCTCTCAGTGATATCATCACCTCTAGTACTCTCTCTCTGATAATTGGGACATTGAAACTGTGCATATTATGTTGTCTGATTTAGAACAATCCGTTGCATTTTCAAATGATGAATTGTATGATGGTACATTTAATTTTGGCGACATGTTCTGCTACCAACACTATGATCATCATTTTTTGCACAAAGCAAGTATCCCACGTAATGTTTTCACATACCATCAATGGGGACATTGCCCAACACCGCCGAAAGGTAGTTCAAAAACATTTGCAAAGAAGTTTGCTTATTTTTCTGGGTTTAACACTTCAGACCCGCTTGCACCTACATCTGCAAAGAAGAATATGCTTACTAACACTAAGCTGATATACTCTGCTTCCTTTATTTCCCAACTGTCTTTACAGGGTTTCGACTTTTGGAGGGACACTATAGACACAAAATCTGTCTGGGGGACTAAAGATTGGCAGGTTCAGGGAATTGAGGCCCAATTTAGAGCATGCCTCATACCACATCAAATAATTTTCCTAAACAGGACTGTGCAACAGACTTCCTGTCTTGGGCTAGCCAAGATCAAGGATTTGAACACATCTCGGATTCCCTCACTTATGCACTTTGAGGGTTGGCAAAACTATATACTACACAGTGAGGATACATTAGATGCCATGCTACACAATGGTTCTTACAATTCATCAGACCCCAATTGGAAGGGATGGTTGGTTTGGCCTATCGACACAGATAGGTGTCAGTCAAGATTCAGGGGTACCACCGATGGGTGTAGTATCCATAGGCCTGATTAGCGCTATGTACAATCAGAACACTCGGGGGTGGTGACATCTTACAGTGTTGGGAAGTTATGCATAGAGTGGCTAAAGACCTCGACACTGTCCCAAGTGAAACAACACTTATCCCTTCTCTCTGATGACATGGATCTTAGGGATTTTTTGTTATGTGTACAGAAGCCACGTAAAAAGCGCTTCTTGTATGCTATTTACAACGAGCTATGGAAAATCTCCCAACAGGAGGCTGCTGAGAGACTATGTGAAATAGATAGGGTTAACCTTGAAAAGGCCTTGGCTGTGGTCGACAATGGTATGACCACACTATCATCCAGAATTTATTCACTGAGTAACATTGTGTCTTCTGCAATAGATATAATGCAACACAATTTGTATATTCTACAACATGGACAATCACAATTGCGGTCCATTATATTATTAAAAACAACAGTTGATAGACAGAATGCAGAACAATGTCATACATTCACCCCAGTACAGAGATCTGGGCCTAAATCCATCGTTTTTTTGCTCACCATGCCATTCCAGTTTGAACCCAGCCATATGCAATTCAGTCTTGACCCTGTGCCTCATGGGAACAGTCCAGCCTGAACTGCCAAGCCAGGTCCTCCCTGGACTGGAAACAAGCATCCTAGGACCGGTTTCGGGGTTTCACCCTTTTCAGCCAGGATAGCTTGATTCCAGTGGCATGGAGAGCTCGGGACCACGTCTGGGCATACCCGTCCCACTCGGGGTGACAAATGCAAAAACAACAGTTGATGGACAGAATGCAGAACAATGTCATACATTCAACCCAGTACAGAGATCTGGGCCTAAATCCATCGTTTTTTGCTCACCATGCCATTCCAGTTTGAACCCAGCCATATGCAAATCAGTCTTGACCCTGTGCCTCATGGGAACAGTCCAGCCCGAACTGCCAAGCCAGGTCCTCCCTGGACTGGAAACAAGCATCCTAGGACCGGTTTCGGGGTTTCACCCCTCTTCAGCCAGGATAGCTTGATTCCAGTGGCATGGAGAGCACGGGACCCACGTCTGGGCATACCCGTCCCACTCGGGGTGACAAATGCAAAAACAACAGTTGATGGACAGACTGCAGAACAATGTCATACATTCACCCCAGTACAGAGATCTGGGCCTAAATCCATCGTTTTTTTGCTCACCATGCCATTCCATTTTGAACCCAGCCATATGCAAATCAGTCTTGACCCTGTGCCTCATGGGAACAGTGTGAGAAGTTGGCCTGGTATATGCTGTCCACTAATTATAGTGGGCACCTTGCACCAGTCCAAACAACCCCTTATTGGAGATAGTCTTGAAGGAATGTAAAGCAGCTTGTTTTACCAGTCTATAATCTCTTGAGTGGCCAAATGAAAGAGCACCACACCAGGTATATATTCAAAATATATGTATTTATTGCTAAACACACCCCTCTAGTCTCTTTATGAGGCTAGAGTTCGAAGATATGTCAACAAAAGGAGGGACGCAAAGGGCTTGATAAAGGTCCAACGTATATGCCCTAAATTAAGCCAAGAGACAAAAAGGTACGGAGTTCCTCAGGTGGGTTATTGCTCACCTTGTGTGTACTCTAGGTCGTGAGGAGGTGGGGAATACCTCCTGTCGGAACTAGGACCCTCACACACCCAGCAAGCTAGGTGTCATGCTGGCGACCAAGTGAAAAGTGTCCGGGTGGATCCAAGAGTGGATCGGAGATCTGAAGAACCTGAAAGCAGAGGGGACAGAGTCTGGGTCACTAGCCAGTGACCAGGAGGGCGATGGACAGATGCCCACCGATGTCGAGTGCTTCAGGTGCGTTGACGGTCGTCTTGACTCTTCAGCCACGAGGTCCAGGAGGCGTTGTCGGCAACCAGGAGCAGGATTCGGGCTGGTACACGATGTTTGTCGAGTGCTGAGGTGTCGGCGACCGGATTGGACCCAACAAGCCTTGGCAACGGCAAGTCTCGATGAAGATGTAGATCGTCGATGGTGCAGACCAGCAAGGTCTGAGGAACTCACCCAGCGAGGGTAAGTGAGGGCAGGCCTGGAGCAACCAGGATGCCAAGTAAGAAAAATATTGGCCTTCGTTAAGGGCTACTAGCCAACGGGCTAGCGACCGTGAAGGAGCCTCGAGACGTCGCACGTGGATCTGGCTCACAGGACACTCGTGGAGTGGAGGCCAGTGATCTTCGGTGCAGTTGGTGCTGGAGGCTAGGGCTACTCGGAGCCCAAAGCACGACTTCGTGGGAGACCCAGAAGAGGATGCACTTGCAAATGTGCTCGGTGTCCAGGGGTCACGGTCTCACGTCACCCACGATAGCTACGGGCCTCAGCTTTGCTGGGGACTCAGGGTAGCCTCGGGGAAGTCTGAGAATCCACCTCTGGTGATGCGATGACTTCGGCGTCCGAGCTTCAGAAATGCGAACCAGACAGATGCTTCTTTGGTGCCTGCCAAGCAGGGGAGTCACTCCTTGACCCCAAGGGAGATTCTTCTGTCCTCTAATCGTGAGTAGAGCGTCGAAGGTCTAGGATTCTGTTTCAGAGTTTCGTCCAGGGATAATCTAAAGTCCTAAGGACTGGGTTCCTATACTTATACTAAGTTTAGGGGTTGGACTACTCTGTGGCCCCACCTATGGGTGGGTCAGGGCAGAGGGGTGGCTACACCCCTTTCCCTTTGTCCAGTTCGCGCCAAAGCAGGGGCTGCAAGCCCCTGATCCGGTTTGAACTGGGGTATGCACAGGGACACCAAATGTGCCCCCAGTGCAGGACTTCAAAGCACCCGAAAGTGCTCCCGCCCAGCCCCAAAACACATTATCCTGTCTGGGGAGGTGGTCACACCTCCCTGGGACAGGAAACCCATGTGTCCAGGCCTCCCCTGCCGGAGTTTCGTCCAGCAACAGGAGGCCAGACTCGTGTCTGTGGCAGCAGCATCCATTTTGTGATGCCAGGGCTTTAGAAAGAAGTTACCGGGCTAGCCAGAGTTAACATGTCTTTCCCTCTAGAAGGGTGGAATGCTACCCTCGCCGCCAGAATTGGCGGGGGGGTAGTATTCCAAGATGTTTGACACCAAACACGACATGTTTAGGTGCAGCCATTCCAAAGTTAGCATTTAACGCGAGGTTATAATGCGCTTAAGAGTATATGGTCAGGCTGCTCTACAAACAGCATCAGAGAAGGGTCTCCGAACGCTGCAGAGGGGCACTGCTCAGGCAGGGGCACCCTCTCACATAGGAACCACGCACTCTGCCTTCAGGATTGATAAGGCCTGCCATAGGAGTGACTTATAGGTTTATATGTGTGTATGTATGTAGTGATATAGGTAACCTATATCACAGTAAGGGGTGCATGAACCACCTTACCCAGGCTGCAGTAGCAGACCTGTGGTGTCAGTTTGGATGGCCTTCCAGGGGTGGCACAATACATGCTGCAGCCCCTGGTAGGCCTCTGAGGTACCTATGCCCTTGGTACATAGTATACCATATACTAGGGACTTATAAGGGCACTCCAGATCCCAATCAGAGATGTGCCTAAGGCACATGGAAACCTTTTTACAGAGAAAGCAGATAGACTGGGGCCCTGAATAGCAGGATCCCAGTCCAACTAAGTCATAAACCAGCAAAACACCATAAAAAAAGTGGTGGCAACCATATAGTCAGATTCCACCTTCCTACATAACCCCCCAAATGAAAGGAGATAAGGCTAACCTTGGCCAGTTGAGCCTTCATTGACTAAGTGGTCATATAAGGAAGCACCTGCACTAGCATGGTTGCCCCCTGTCTTATGGTCCACTAAGCAATCCCTCACCCTAAGGGTATGAGAGGGTCTCCACCATGGGGAATCACTACCTGTGGTGTGCTTAGGTAAAGTACAAGGCTGGTGAGGTGTCTGAGTAGGGAAGTGAGGCCCTAGGAATGTTGGCCTCAGCTTCCTCAGATCACTGGTCACCATGTAGGCCTGTCTTTCCATGACTGAGTTGCACTTTGCTCTAAGGGTCAACCTTTGGCTGCCTACAGCTGGGGGTTGGGTCCCTTTGGATGGACTACTGGGGGACATGGCAGGTTTGGAACCTTCTGGTCCCAGGTTTGCCCTTGCCTACCAGAGTCCTTCTGGGGGAGGTCCCTACATAAAGGTATGGGGGATCCCTCAGTGTGTAGAGGAATTTTCACCTGGCTAGGGCTACTAGCCTGGGTGCCCCTAATCTGCTGATGGGGGGGTTCCTCTGGACAGGGGGCCGGGGGGGTCCACTGACCTCCCTGACCTCTGCAGCCCTGGGCTTACTGAGGCAGGGTAGAGAGGGGCAGGTTACCTGCTCCAGACTGGGTACCACCTTGGAAGGGTCCTCTGCCATCAGGGGTGTGGCCAGGCCAGGCCTGACTACCTCTGTGGCAGTTCCTTCACTAGGGGTAGGGTCAGTTCCCTGAGGAGGCTGACCCTTACCTACTGTCTGGGGGAAGAAGACTTCTCTTCAACCCTTGTGCTCTCTTTTGGGGGAGAGTGGGCCATTCTTCCAGGCTCCATCTCTCCAAAATCTTGGGCTGGGGCTGTGGCCATCACAGCCCCACTAACCTTTACAGGGACACCCAACATCCTAAGGTGGGTTTGGTGTTCAACTTCAGCCCAGGCTGAAATCTCCAGATCATTGCCCATCAGGCAATCTACAGGTAAGGTGGGGACACTGCCACTCTCTTTGGGCCTGTGACCCCCTCCCAGCTGAGATTGACTATGGCCATGGGGTGATCTGTTCTGACACCATCAATGTTGGTCACCTGGTATTTAAACTCAGGTAAAAGCTGGTGAGGGGGACTAGTTTCCCTGCCACCATGGTGACACTAGCCCCTGTGTCCCTAAATGCCACAGCTTTCTGACCATTAATCATTGGCTCCAGTCTGTACCTGCCCATTGCTGTGGGACCCATGGTAAAGGTGGCAAATCCTACACCACCATCAGAGTCAGAGGAGTCTGTTGAGGGGTCCCTGTCTGAACCAGGGACCACCTCTGTTCCTGTTGCAAAAGCACCTAACTTTTTGGGTGCACTACTCCCAACTGGAGGATTACTACTGGTAGTACCAGGAGGGGGTAGTAGTTGCTGGGGGAACATTTTCTTTATTGCCAATCCTGGGGCAACTGGGATCAGATTTCCAGTGCCCAGGCTTTTTACAGACATGGCAATATGGTTTCTTTTCAGGAGAGGAAGGAGTTTGGGACCCACCCCCAGAAGAGGAATTTTGGGGCCCTGTAGTGGACTTATCCTTAGATTTATCCCCACCTTTCTCTTGGGACTTAGTAGAATCTTTCTTCTGGTCACCACCCTGATTTCTAGTTTTTACTCTGGTTCTGACCCATTTGTCTGCCTTCTTTCCCAATTCTTGGGGAGAGGTCAGATCAGAGTCCACCAGATACTGGTGCAAAAGCTGGTTTTGACAATTATTAAGGATCTGCTCCCTCATAATCAAATTGTACAATCCTAAAAAGTCATGCACTTTGTTGCCATGTATCCAACCTTCCAGAGCCTTTGTAGCACAATCTACAAAATCAACCCAGTCTTGAGTCTGAGCTTTTTGGGTGTCTCTGAACTTCAACCTATACTGTTCAGTGGTTAGGCCAAACCCATCTATCAGAGCACTCTTCAAGACTGTGTAATTGTCAGCATCCTCTTCTCTTACAGTGAGGAGCTTGTCTCTACCTTTGTCTGCAAAGGAGAGCCACAAGATTGCTGTCCACTGCTTCTGGGGGACCTTCTGAACTTTACAGGCCCTCTCCAGTGCAGTTATCCATTTGTGGATGTCATCCCCACTCTGGTAGGGAGGGACAATCTTGTTTAGGTTTCTATGGTCATAAGACCTTTCCCTATCTCTAGGGATATTGCTGCCACCATGGGACTCTAGTCCCAACTTTCTTTTCTCTCTAAAGAGATCTAGGGACTCCCTGTCTAAGGCTACTTGCTTCCTTCTGAGTTCAAGCTGAGCTTCCTCACACTGAATCAGCCTCTTTCTCCTCTCATGAGAGGATTCCCTCCTATGAGATGAGACAGAGCTCCCTATTGAGGTGCCAGAGTGGTTAGACTCCTGAGAAGGAGATCTAGACTTTCTGGGCACACTCATAATCCTTCCTGGGGGGACAAAGAGGGCATCATCCTGATCATCCTCTTCATCTTCCAAAGGACGGATTGGGTTATCCAGGTCAGGGTCATTGTCACCCTCCTGGCCAGTTTCAGAGGGGGGGCTGGGGGTATTGGTACCCCTGGTCCCTTCCTCTTCTTCTGCCCCACCCTCAGCTCCTACCCCTTCAGTCCCCAAGGGCTTACTAAGGTCATAAGCCACCAACAACTCTTTAAGGTGTTGGGTGGTGGGACTTTGGCCTGTCCTTAATTTCCTCAAGTTACATAATGCTCTCAATTCCAAGAATGGGAGGGTATCATACTTGGAGGGTGGAAGCTCAGTGGCTTCCTGCAAGGATTCTTTAGATCCTACCCTTAAAGACATTACTAGTGTGGTGTGGTGTATGCACTACCTACTCTAGTGTGGCCTACTAAACTCTCTTGAGTTGTAGAAAGGGTTGTGCTATCCCTTAACACACAACTCTAAGTTCAGTAGAACTTACTGTATTCTAAGCTTAAATTATATGTACCTTAGGTACCTTTATTGGTTTTCAGTTGATCAATTCAATTGAGATTATCTGGTAAAACAATAGCAAGCTGGAATCCCACACGCTGCACACCAATGTGAGAAGTTGGCCTGGTATATGCTGTCCACTAATTATAGTGGGCACCTTGCACCAGTCCAAACAACCCCTTATTGGAGATAGGTTAAAGACAACCTTATTGAAAGCTATCCTAGTGGTAGCTATGGAGAGCAGCCTTCAGGCTAAGTCTTGAAGGAATGTAAAGCAGCTTGTTTTACCAGTCTATAATCTCTTGAGTGACCAAATGAAAGAGCACCACACCAGGTATATATTCAAAATATATGTATTTATTGCTAAACACACCCCTCTAGTCTCTTTATGAGGCTAGAGTTCGAAGTACATAAGTTAGAAGTTATTTAAACACAGTAATAGCACAAATACACGTTTGGGCCCTAGGGGCGTACCAAACCATATACCAATAAAGTGGTATAAGAACCACGACTAAACTAGACACTAGGCCTAGAGCCTCTAGAAGTGCTTGGACCACAAGGAACCACCCAAGGTAGTGACACAGGGGACCCACGGGGGACGCGTGCAGTGTAAATACACAACCGCGATACGCCGTTGACTTCTATGGAGAAAGTCGTGATCGGGAAATTAAAGAAAGGGACACTTAAAGGAGGACTTGGAGCAAACCCTTTGAGATCTAGTACTTTGAAGAGTCTCTACCCACGGGAGCACCGGAGTACTCGTGTTACCTCACCCAGGGAAGCCGGGTGCATAGGTGTCTTTCGGGGTCGGGTTTCGTCGTCGATTTGAATGGCGATCTGCTGCAAAGTGCTGCTGGCGACCAAGTGAAAAGTGTCCGGGTGGATCCAAGAGTGGATCGGAGATCTGAAGAACCTGAAAGCAGAGGGGACAGAGTCTGGGTCACTAGCCAGTGACCAGGAGGGCGATGGACAGATGCCCACCGATGTCGAGTGCTTCAGGTGCGTTGACGGTCGTCTTGACTCTTCAGCCACGAGGTCCAGGAGGCGTTGTCGGCAACCAGGAGCAGGATTCGGGCTGGTACACGATGTCTGTCGAGTGCTGAGGTGTCGGCGACCGGATTGGACCCAACAAGCCTTGGCAACGGCAAGTCTCGATGAAGATGTAGATCGTCGATGGTGCAGACCAGCAAGGTCTGAGGAACTCACCCAGCGAGGGCAGGCCTGGAGCAACCAGGATGCCAAGTAAGAAAAAGATTGGCCTTCGTTAAGTGCTACTAGCCAACGGGCTAGCGACCGCGAAGGAGCCTCGAGACGTCGCACGTGGATCTGGCTCACAGGACACTCGTGGAGTGGAGGCCAGTGATCTTCAGTGCAGTTGGTGCTGGAGGCTAGGGCTACTCGGAGCCCAAAGCACGACTTCGTGGGAGACCCAGAAGAGGATGCACTTGCAAATGTGCTCGGTGTCCAGGGGTCACGGTCTCACGTCACCCACGATAGCTACGGGCCTCAGCTTTGCTGGGGACTCAGGGTAGCCTCGGGAAAGTCTGAGAATCCACCTCTGGTGATGCGATGACTTCGGCGTCCGACGGGAGCTTCAGAAATGCGAACCGGACAGATGCTTCTTTGGTGCCTGCCAAGCAGGGGAGTCACTCCTTGACCCCAAGGGAGATTCTTCTGTCCTCTAATCGTGAGTAGAGCATCGAAGGTCCAGGATTCTGTTTCAGAGTTTCGTCCAGGGATAATCTAAAGTCCTAAGGACTGGGTTCCTATACTTATACTAAGTTTAGGGGTTGGACTACTCTGTGGCCCCACCTATGGGTGGGTCAGGGCAGAGGGGTGGCTACACCCCTTTCCCTTTGTCCAGTTCGCGCCAAAGCAGGGGCTGCAAGCCCCTGATCCGGTTTGAACTGGGGTATGCCTAGGGACACCAAATGTGCCCCCAGTGCAGGACTTCAAAGCACCCGAAAGTGCTCCCGCCCAGCCCCAATACACATTATCCTGTCTGGGGAGGTGGTCACACCTCCCTGGGACAGGAAACCTATTGTCCAGGCCTCCCCTGCCGGAGTTTCGTCCAGCAGCAGGAGGCCAGACTCGTGTCTGTGGCAGCAGCATCCATTTTGTGATGCCAGGGCTTTAGAAAGAAGTTACCGGGCTAGCCAGAGTTAACATGTCTTTCCCTCTAGAAGGGTGGAATGCTACCCCCGCCGCCAGAATTGGCGGGGGAGGTAGTATTCCAAGATGTTTGACACCAAACACGACATGTTTAGGTGCAGCCATTCCAAAGTTAGCATTTAACGCGAGGTTATAATGCGCTTAAGAGTATATGGTCAGGCTGCACTACAAACAGCATCAGAGAAGGGTCTCCGAACGCTGCAGAGGGGCCCTGCTCAGGAAGGGGCACCCTCTCACATAGGAACCACGCACTCTGCCTTCAGGATTGATAAGGCCTGCCATAGGAGTGACTTATAGGTTTATATGTGTGTATGTATGTAGTGATATAGGTAACCTATATCACAGTAAGGGGTGCATGCACCACCTTACCCAGGCTGCAGTAGCAGACCTGTGGTGTCAGTTTGGATGGCCTTCCAGGGGTGGCACAATACATGCTGCAGCCCCTGGTAGGCCTCTGAGGTACCTATGCCCTTGGTACATAGTATACCATATACTAGGGACTTATAAGGGCACTCCAGATCCCAATCAGAGATGTGCCTAAGGCACATGGAAACCTTTTACAGAGAAAGCAGATAGACTGGGGCCCTGAATAGCAGGATCCCAGTCCAACTAAGTCATAAACCAGCAAAACACCATAAAAAAGTGGGGGCAACCATATAGTCAGATTCCACCTTCCTACAAACAGTCCAGCCCGAACTGCCAAGCCAGGTCCTCCCTGGACTGGAAACAAGCATCCTAGGACCGGTTTCGGGGTTTCACCCCTCTTCAGCCAGGATAGCTTGATTCCAGTGGAATGGAGAGCACGGGACCCACGTCTGGGCATACCCGTCCCACTCGGGGTGACAAATGCAAAAAGAACAATTGATGAACAGAATGCAGAACAATGTCATACATTCACCCCAGTACAGAGATCTGGGCCTAAATCCATCGTTTTTTTGCTCACCATGCCATTCCAGTTTGAACCCAGCCATATGCAAATCAGTCAATCAATGAGGCACAGGGTCAAGACTGATTTGCATATGGCCAGGTCTAAACTGGGGTGGCATGGTGAGCAAAAGAATGATGGATTTAACCCAGATCTCTTGACTGGGGGTGAATGTTTTGATTTGTTCTGCATTCCGTCCATCAATTGTGTGTCTTTTGCTTTCTCGCCCTAAGTGCGCCAGGTATGCCCAGACGTGGGTCCTGGGCTCACTGTGCCACTGGAATAAAGCTATCCTGGCTGAAGAGGGGTGAAACCCCGAAACCGGTCCTAGGATGCTTGTTTCCGGTCCAGGGAGAACCTGGCTTGGCAGCTCGGGCTGGACTGTTCCCATGAGGCACAGGGTCAAGACTGATTTGCATATGGCCAAGTCTAAACTGGGGTGGCATGGTGAGCAAAAGAATGATGGATTTAACCCAGATCTCTTGACTGGGGGTGAATGTTTTGATTTGTTCTGCATTCCGTCCATCAATTGTGTTTCTTTTCCATTATATTATTAAGTTGGACGCTACATTCATTGCGTTCTGGCCACGTGCCTTGGCGTTACATCAACAGCACGACTCTGTTCTCTGTATACAATCTAACGGAAAGACAGATGGTTATGGCAAGCATAGGTGCAAAATATACCTTGTTGCACATTGAAAAAATTGGACCAATTACCTTTCACCGTGGCTGAGTCACCTTCCACAGAATGGTTGATCCATGGCTATATACACTGCCAGTTACGACATTCCAATTTCAATACTGTCTTAAAAACCATCAGGTAGGCAGATATGAAGCACTCGGAGAAGGGTTCATACACGAGGGCTGGGAATTACAGTGCAGATTTGGATGTAGGAATGGGGACACTGAAGTTTCTCAGCGGTTCAAACTGTGAAAGTGCTTTAAGTGGGCCCTTAGTTTGCAAGGACATTTAGCTTCACAGGGCCTGTAATGCTTCGGTTGCAAACTTGTCCTGTCACTTGAAGGGTTCCCAGCTGCCGTGATTCATCCAGTGTTCAAGCTGCTCTCGAATGGGAGCTGTTTGATGCTGAATGATCAAGGCTGTTGTGGTGATGGTACCGGGCATCGCATATCTGGTCACAGTAAGTTCCAGGGTTACTTGTTGTATGCAAGTATTGTTTCCGCCGAACCACACAGTTAGGGAGGCAACGCTATGGCCTTCATTGAATGTTTCCTTTATACGGTTTGATTCTCTGAGCAGACTAAAAGCCATGCTTTTTCAGAAAGATGTGGCATTAACGTCAGCCCGAGAGACGTTTGATCTCCAGGTTGCAAGGTCTTCATCTGAGATACAGGCACTAGTCCGTACAAACTTCCCGCTCCATTTCGGGGAAATGGTTAATCGTATCTTTAACATGTCTGATACGAGGGGGATCGTGCACCTATTTAAACGTATAAGTTCTGGACTGTTGAGCACCTTTCAGACAATCTTCGGAGTCATTCCAACATTCATACACTCCGTATTGGGAAGCGTTTTTGGAGGACTTCCGCTGGTCCTACTACTTGTAGTGGGTATCCTGGTTTTAGTTTTCCTGCTTCGCAATGGACGTCCCAGTTCATCGAGAGATGGAAAAAGCACTGCTGGTGCGACGTTGGCGTGAACATATGGCGCTCCATTTGGGCACACCTTGGCTTCAGGAGCTAAGCGTG
Organism: Calotriton arnoldi; assembly: GCA_963921515.1. Classification (NCBI taxonomy): domain Eukaryota; kingdom Metazoa; phylum Chordata; class Amphibia; order Caudata; family Salamandridae; genus Calotriton; species Calotriton arnoldi. Next base: position 671,135 of record CAWUFW010003335.1, read on the forward strand.
CATTGGTTCCTATCGTTCAGACCAGTCTGGTTTGATTGCATCTTGTCTGTGTTCCACTGCCTATTGTGCGGATATGAATGTGAGTTGGACCTGTGTCTGACCCTTCCATCGGTGGCGCCACCAGACATAGATGTACTACTGGACCCCTTAAAGGCCCACGTGTATCGGTGTTCTCAGCGTATTTCCATGATGATGACGGCATTCTTAGATCCTCCATGGGATGCTTCAGCTCCTGGCGGAACAGACAGTGTGGCTTTACAACAGACTCACAGGTGTCGAGTGCTTCCTCAGCGGCTGCTGTGGGACTGGAGAAGATCACCTTTGCTCCAATGACCTGATACATGAAGTGTTACAGGGACTGTCGTCTGCGAATGCAAGCAACAGTGATGTTGCGTCTCCCACACAGGACACATAAAGATTTGGCTCTCCATGTGATGGGTACAATTCAGCCTTTTTTCCAAAACAAGCCAAATTGGAATGAGAAACATCGTTTTGTTTTATTTTTCTTCTGCTCTCACTAAGCACCTTGGCTTTTGATGTGCTAATCATATATTGATAGCAGATGAAGATTTAGGAAGTTCGGAGATCGGAGCAGAGCCCCGTCCCGCTGAGGAGACCCGAAGGGAAGTCCCGGAGCCTCGCAGGCTCCATTGTGAAGTCCCGGGTCCCAGGAGGGGGCCCGGGTGAAAGGTGAAGCGGCCGGGAGGAAGGAGAGGCGATGCGGAGATTCGGCGGGGCTCCCATGTGGAAGGGAGAGCCCCGCGGTGTGGTGATTGCGGCGCCGGGGCACGAGACACGTTGAAGGTGCCTGCCCCCACCGCTTGAAAGAGAGAGAGCGAGCCCCCGAGGAGTGGGGGCTCTCCTGTGTCGGCCACTCAGAGTCCGGTGAGTGGAACATAGGGGGGTGTGTGTCGAAGGCACGCTCTCGGTGCCTGCCCCGTAGATGATCCCCTGAGGCCCAGAGGTGCCGGTTTTAGAGCCCGTGGGGCTCCAACGATGGGCATATTTATAGTAAAAGAAAGGGCCCAGAGGGGCCCATGCTTTCCCCCCCTTTGTGTGGCCAGTTCCTAGTTTTTCTGAGCGGCACACCGTTGCGGGCCGCTCCTACAAGGGGGCATGTTTGTTTTAAGAGGGCCCAGATGGGCCCATGCCCCTACCTTTGGCCATATGTTTTTACAGTTGCCCCGCTTGACAGTGGGCAACTGCAACGTTTTGGGGGTAAGGTTATTGTTTAAGAAGCCCCAGTGAGGCCCCAAAGGCACGGTGAGTGCCAGGCCTTATTACTTCACAGCTGCCCAGCAAGTAGTGGGCAGCTGCACCGTTTAGGCTATTGTTTATTTGGGGGACATACCTTGGTAGCTAGGAGTGAGATGCACTCCTTTAGCCCTGACCTTCACAGCTGCGCAGCACTTAGTGCCAGCTGCAACGTTTAGGCCTGCGCAGATTGCGCACCCTTGACTTTCGCTGCTTAGGCAGCGCGCCCTGAACTTTTGGGACATAGGGCATTTGAGCCCCTCTGAGAAGGCCAGTTGGCCAGGGGGACTGTTAGGATTGTAGGGCGCCAGGCCCTAATGTGATTGATGCCTCTGCTATGGTTTCTACCGTGAGGTTATGTGCTAATGTGGTTTCTGTCCTAAAATATGGTGCTAGGAAATGTGATGCATTTACTATGGTTTACGCACCCTGTTTCTTACCTCTAAATGTACTTTTATGGTTGTGAGGTTTTGCATAATGTGGTTATGCTAGCGAGGTTATTATTCCCTAATGCGTTTAGTTTGTGAGATATTTCCTAATGTGATTTATGATTAGCATGTTAGTGTCTAATGCGTTTAGACCGATGAGAGAATTGCATAATGTTTATGATGGTGAGGTTGGCGTCTAAGGTTTTGCGCCTAATGTGATACTGTGCATAATGTGGTTTATGTTACAGGCTGATGTGCTTATGGGATTGTTACTGGAATTGGCTTGTGGACATTGTCTCCTCCCAATATGGCAGGCATTGAAAAATGCTGATACTCCCCCTGCGTTTGGAGTGTCCCCCTGGTTTGGGCCAAATGATGCTTACTGTAAAAGCATGGTTACTGCTTGATTCCTGATTGCGCCCCGGCATTTTCTACCATTCAACCATGCGCCCGCCTAACCCCTCCCGTAACTCGAATCTCGTGCGTTACGGACCCAACTCCTGGTCCATTAACTACCCAGACAAATTGACCAGTAATGCAAAAAAGAACTTCAAGCACAGTACTCTAAAACAACACCTGGAAACACTCATTGTAGATAACTACCACACAGCGACCAACGGTCATTTTTTACACTAATCGCCCGACTAAATGGAAAAACACCTTCTCTCTTCACCTTAAAGTCGCCAAGTCAGTAATCATTCCCTATGGTGAAAAAATCTCCACCACTATCTCTCCGACCTTCAAAGGGGAACTCACCATTTCCATCTACAGAACTGGAACCATTCTCATACAGGCCACCGACCCGCACCTCACCACTTTTGACCGCCACTTCCCCACACTTCTTTCCTCGTTAACTCAACTGAGCCACCAAACCCTATCTCCCCTATCCCCCACCACCCTCACTAATAACGTGGAACTGATCCAATCTCCCTGCCCTGAAGAACCTCTCTTCAACTCATGGACATCCACCATCACTCACTACAATCACACTACCCCCTTCATTACTCTCCGCCGCCAAACGCCCACCATTATTACATCAACTGATCACACCAGGAACAACAAAATCACAATTAACAAACACCACAAGGCCGATCTCGATCTCGTCAGCTCGGACTTCACCCTCAGCCCTCCCACGACTGAAATCCCCACAGGCACTCCCCCTCGACCTCTGATAATCTGAACCCTCCCTCTCAAACTACCCCTTCCTCCAACACAGACCCTCTTCCCCCGACCCTTACTTCCCCCTTGTCCAACGTCATCTCCAATCCAGCGGTCACTCTCCCCCTACCACCACTGCACACTCCCCTTCCGATGTCCCACATCCACAGGCACAACCCGTCTCCACCACTTACCTCACTGACAACCCCGTGACTTCCCCATGTCCAACGTCTTCACCAATACAGCAGACACTTTCCCCCCTATTATCACCGCTCACTCCCCGTCCGCCGTCGCACACCCACATACACAACCTGCCTCCACCGCTAATCTCATTGACATTCCCCGGAACTCTGACTTCCTACCCAGAATTTCTCTCCCTCCTCACTTGGACAGTAGACCCTCTACTCCTCCTCTGAACTCCTTGAATGGGAGCATTACTAATCCGGCTCCCCGCCTCCAACCTCTCCCCTCTCCTAATCCCACTGGTTCCGTCCAATCCCTGACCCCTGTTCACTCTCCCTCCATAGACCCAAGTCATTCTCGACCCCTGCCAGAAACCTTAAACTTTTTCAGCTCAATAACACAGCAACTGAACAGAATGGAGCAGAAAATTAACTCCCTTGCTGCCGATCTCCTACACTTACAACAAGACCTTCTCAACAGGACCAAGCCACCGTACTCCCTCTCGTCGGGTAGATTTGCTCAAACCCCCCTCAATACCTCTCCCATGGCCCCACAGAGCACCCCCCGACCCTCCAGTCCGTCAACGAGTCAGGCACTTCGACCCAACCGGGATCGCCTCCCCCTTTCGGGATTGAAACCTGATGTGACCAACGACCCTTACCTCACTCTGAGCCAGAAATCAGCCCCTTTCCCCATCCCTGTTATTGTTGGCACTAACAGAATCCCTAAAACTGTCCACTCGCCTAGACCTCCTGCTCAATACTCCTCTATCCACCTAGCTCCCCCCACCACCAAGGCTCCCCGCCCTCTCTCTTGCATGCTCCTAAACTGCAGATCAGCAGTACAACACGCCACAGACATTGCTGAAGCTCTACTCGCTGAAGAAATTGACATCGCTTTCCTCACAGAATCCTGGCTTAATGTCCACTCCACCCCCATTCTTGACATTCTCACCCCTCCAGGGTACAACATCATCAGACAAGACAGGCCAATCAAAACTGGGGGGGGACTAGCCATCATTCACAAAGCTGGAATACAGATCACCAAACTTAAACCTACAGAATACCTATCGTTTGAATACCTGGGTGTCGAACTCACTGCCAAGGGCACCTCTCCCATCAAATTCCACACCATCTACCATCCTCCTGGAGAGCGTACCCTTTTCCCCGAAGAACTAACAGACCTAATAACACGTTTCTCCATGACAGACACAAAAGACGTGTTCCTGGGTGACCTCAACATCCACTGGAATGACCCAGAAGACTCCACTGTCCAGAACCTATCCAACCTACTTGAAATATACAATCTCAAACAACTCTGCAATGAACCAACTCACATCAAAGGTGCAACACTGGATGCGATCATTACCAACAATGAACTGGTCTCTCTGAGAGCGATTTCTCCCATTGACTGGTCAGACCACCACCTCATTCTGTTCAAGATTGATGCACTTGTCAGACACCAACCTATTCGTGATGACAAACCTAAGCACTGGACCAGAAACATCAAAAAGTCCCTTTACCCGAACTTGAATCCAGGATTCATGCCCATCTACAACCCCAACCCTCATCATGGACGGCCGATGACCTCACTACACACTTTAACTCTAAAATGACAGAGGTCTTAGACCAAGTAGCTCCACTCAAACTCAAACAAATGAGGCGAACCAAATCTAAACCCTGGTTCAATATGGATCTGAATAACGAAAGGCGTCAACTCAGACAAACGGAAAGGTGTTGGAGACTAAACCCCTCGACCTTGCACCTAGCGCAACTTAGATCTGCTCGGCAGGCATACAAAAAATATATTTTCAGTGAAAAGGCGTCTTTCTTCCGCAACCAACTAGATCTGGTGAAAAACAGACCGAGAGAACTCTTCAACATTGTCAAAAGCCAAACAAACTGCACTCCCTCTAACGAAATCATAGCCACCAAAGAGCGATGTGAAGAAATTGCCACCTTCTTCTCTAATAAAGTCTCAAATATTGATCAATCCTTCCTCCAAACCGCAAACCCTCCTTCCCTCTTAACCTGCCCCCCTTTAACCACCCTTGACCAATCAGAAAGAGTTCTTACCAAGGACAATCAGGTCTGCCTCCAGCTAAAAAACAATGCGCATTGGTCCGACTTTGAGCTAATGTCGGAAAACGAGGTCTTCAGTATAATCTCTACCCTAAAACCTTCCTCCCACACTATGGACCCCCTCCCATCCACAATTATAAAAGAACTCAACCACACCATTTCCCCTTTCTGGACAAAAATCATCAATGCCTCTCTCATCTCAGGCTGTGTCCCAGACTCCCTTCAACTAGGACAAATCACTCCCATTCTCAAGAAACCAGGGGCCGACCCTAATGATCTTAACAACCTCAGACCTATCTCCAACCTCCCGTTCCTTGCGAAAACATTGGAGAAATGCGTTCTTCACCAACTCAACAAACACATTGATGAGTTCAACCTCCTCGACACCTTTCAATCAGGATTCAGGAAAGGCTGTAGCACTGAAACAGCTATGCTCAACATCTCTGACGATATTCACAAGGCTTTAGATGAAGGTGATGCCTGCCTTCTCATCCTTATTGACCTATCTGCGGCATTCGACACTGTAAACCATCCAGCTCTTCTGGAGACCTTGTCGAAACGCTCCGGCATTAATGGCACAGTACTAAAATGGTTCACCTCCTTCCTTCAACACCGCTCGCAACAAATTAAAATCAACCTCTGTCTCTCAAAGCCAACAAAAGTCACACTTGGGGCCCCGCAAGGCTCGATCCTCTCCCCGTCCCTCTTCAATCTCTTCATGGAGCCCCTCACAATCATCTTGAAAAAAGCGGGAGTGAACTACCACCTCTACGCTGACGACACCCAAATCTATTTCAAAATCAAGTCTCCCAACGACATCCGACACCTCAATGTCACTCTAACCGAGATCCAAACTTGGTTCAACACTAACCACTTAAAGCTCAACCCAGATAAAACGGAACTAATCCTATTCTCTCCAAAAAGCAACCATCGACCAATCCAAGAGTGGCTCAAGAATCTGGTTGCCCTAAACTGCCCCCTCGTCCTATCCGGCTCAGTGAAGTCGCTAGGCATCACCCTTGACAAGAACTTATCAATGGAGGCCCACATCAAAAACTCTGCAAAAGGTGCTCTTTTCTCACTAAAACACCTCAAGAAATTGAAACCTTTTCTTCCCCAGGATGACCTCAAGACAGTAGTTCAATCCCTAGTTCTCTCTAAAATCGACTACGGGAACGCCATCCTGACAGGGACTCCAAAAGCTCACCTAGCCCCACTAAGGGCAGTGCTGAACATGGCCGCTCGACTCATATCTGGAGTGAAAAGATTTGAACACATCACTCCAGCTCTCAACTCCCTCAACTGGCTTCCTATGGAAGGGAGGTGTATTTACAAGCTGGCCTGCATCACACACAAAACCCTTCACTCTCCGGCCCCCAACTACCTGAACAACAAACTGGTAAGAGCAGGTCAATCCAGAACACTGAGAAGTTCTAACTCACTCTTTCTTATCCCTCCGAAACTGAAAAGAAAACCACCCAATACCGATCGTTTTCTGGCAACGCTCCCAGGATATGGAACGCTCTCCCTAGAGTCCTCAGATGCAACCCCTCCTTCTCCTGTTTCAAAAGGGACCTGAAACTCCATCTCCTTAACAAATACTTTCCTGACCAACATCAACTAACCTAGACTTCAATATCCGAGTTAACTCCTCTCTCTCTTGACATTCAAGGATAGTGGTGACCGGTCTGTGTTAACCACCTTCGTTTGTTTTCTCTCCCTCCGCTGCACTGTTTATCTATTTTTCATGTTGTATTCTTTATCTCTGTTTTTGCTTCCCTACTGCCTTCCTACTAAGTAATGCAATTTCCTTTGGTTTTGTACAGTGTGTATGTAAAGCGCTCTGATACCCACGGGTCTAGCTAGCGCTATATAAAACTTAAAAAAATAATAATAATAATAATATATATATTGATTATTTAGTGGACTCGTAGAGCTTTTGATTTTAATAGCATCTTTTTCCGTTTTTTACATATAACATGTTTTTAGACACTGGTTTTATGACAATGTTTTTATGCTTTTTAGAGGCTTATTTTAGCATTAGTGACCTTGTCGACCTTATGTTTCCTAACCTAGGCCTAAGTAGAACCCCCGAGGTTACCTTTCTGGTATAAAAGAACCGTACCTTCACTAGGTAAGGAGAGGAGACGCTTCTACGCTGACACTGACACAGAGGTCCCTGCTCACTGAGGCTTCAACATGCAGCAGTCTGACATCCCTTGCGGGGTGTCCAACTCGTGACCAAGACGGGGTACTTCATTCTCTCCCATCAGGTAATGGGGTTGGCTCTTTCCTAGGAGATTCTTGGCTTCACACCCACATACATGATAGGTACATTAAAGTACACATAGGTGGGGTACGCCTAGTAGGAGTATGCTAAGATTACTGTTTTTTTATATGCCTGCATATATTCGTTGCTTAGCACTATGGTAGAAATGTATCTACTGTTTACTCTGTTGGTGCTTGTAATCTCTTACATTTGCTTCTGTCTATTGATTGTCGCAGCAAACATGTTTTATACTAGCATTGCGCTGGTTCAATAAATACTTATTGAAAACGTCCCCAACGTAGATCCTATGTATTTTTAGGAACTACATGACAAGAGTATGCACCGTGTAAGCAGGAACCATAATCCTAGTCAGAGTAAGTCAGATACACAGCAAAAATTAACTTGTGCTCACACTCTGGTAGCTTGGCATAGAGCAGTCAAGCTTAACTTATGAGGCAATGTGTAAAGTATTTGTGCAACACATCAAGCAGTAACACAGTGTAAGCACCACAAAAAGACTCCACACAAGTTTAGAAAAATAGATTATTATATTCTGAACAAAACAAGACCAAAACAACAAAAATCCAATAAGTACAAGTCAAGATAGGAATTCTTCGAGAATAAGTCAAATATAGCGCTTAGAAGTAAATAGCGCCTTGGGGTTATGGTAGGTCGCGCTGAACCGGGACAAAGTCAAAAGTTCAGGCTGATGGAGCGAAGGCCGGTTACGGAACCTACGCAGGACCCGCTGAGCAAAGTGCCTGAATTCCTGTTGCAGAACAAAATGCAATAGTGGTGATACGTCGGTTCCGTGGATGAAGCACCGAATGGGACGCAAGGGCGATGCTCCAGGTTAATCCATGCTGGAGACGATGTGTTGATCTTCTCCACGTGCTGGTGGCGATGCGTTGAACCCTTAAGTGATTCCGGAGGCGCTGCGGCGGTGCCGAGTGCAGAACGCTGGGTCCTGACCTCGCAGTGGCAGTGATGGGTGAATCCCGATGCGTGGCAAGCGATATGTCGGTGTCCGCTTGATGCAAAGATGTCGAAGCGCAGGTTCTGGCAGATGCAGCACTTTAAACTCACATCCAAGGGCCCTGGAGTGGATTGACACCACCTGGAAGAGCAACACTTACAGCAAGTAAAGTCCAGGTGCTGGAATGACGATGAAAGGTGAAGACTTTGATATCCTTGAAACTTCATCAACGAGGGGCAAGCCAACAAGCCCTTGCAGAAACTCAATTCTTAGGATGTAGAGAGCAGGTCCAGTCCTTGTCACTTTCAGGCAAGAAGCAGCTGGCCAACACAGCAAAGCAGGTAGCAAAGTGGCAGTCCCTCCTACAGCACAGCAGCTCTTCTTCCTGGCAGAATGTCCTTGGTTCCAGCAGTGTTCTGACTTGGTGGGGTCAGAGGCCCAGTACTTATACCCAATTTAGCCTTTGAAGTAGGGAGACTTCAAAGAAAGGTCTTTGTAGTGCACAAGACCCTGCTCTTCCCTGGCTCCAGACTCACCCCAGGAGGGTATGCAAATCTTTGTGTGGGGACAGGACACCATCCTTTCAAGTGCAGAGTGTCAGCTCCTCCCTTCCCTCCCCTCCTGCTCAGGCAGCCCCATCAACGTGCAGATGACTTGGCAGTCACACCTACCCTTTCTTTGTGTGTGGCTGTCTAGAGGGAATGCAGGAAACCAGCTGTCTCACAGCCCAAGCATGTTTTCCAGAGTCAGGCAGAAAACACCAAATGGTTTAAGTAAGAAATTGACAACTTTTTTAAAAGTGGCAGTTTCAGAACTACATTTTAAAAACAAACTTCACCATGAGTTGTATTTTTAAATTGGGATTCCAGAGACACTAAATTTAGTTTTCCTATTTGTTAGATCTGGCATCTTTTGGTTTGGTTACACCTGACTAATTGCTTTCTCACCTCCTCTTTTTTACTTTGTTTTTGCTGACTTTAGGACTCTGAGCACTTTACTACTGCTGACTAGTGCTAAAGTGCATGTGCTCTTATCTTAAATATGACAACAATTTGTTTATCCATGATTGGTATATTTGGTTCACTTATAAGTCCCTAGAAAAGTAGTTTGCCATATTGTATTGTAATTGCATTTATATATATATACCAAGGGCCTATAAACCAAATGCTACTAGTGGGTCTGCAGCACTGATTGTATCACACACAGAAGTAGCCTTTCAAACCTGACTCGGGCCTCCCACTGCAGGGTCTGTGGGTGCAGTTTACTGCCACTTTGACTTGGCATTTCCAACTCTTGCCAAGCCTTAAATTCCTCGTTTATTACATATCAGTCACCCCTAAGGAAGGCCCTAGGTAGCCCTAAGGGCAGTGTGCTGTGTATTTAAAAGGTAGGACATGTACCTTTTTACATGTCCTGGTAGTGACAACCACCTACGTTCATTTTCACTACTGTGAGGCCTGCTCCTCTCATAGGTTAACATGGGGAAATCCTTAAATACCCTTTTTAAGTGTAATTCCTGATTACAGAGGACTAGCTGCTGTATGTTTTATATAATTGGATTGGTAATGACAAATCCTCTTTAGTGGTAAAGTTGGATCTGGTCCAGAAATGCCACTTTTAGAAAGTGGACATTTCTCTGCTCTTAGCTCTCTGTGTGCCTTTTAATCGGTCTCTAATAGAAGTCTGGAGTGGGGTGACAGCTACACTTTGTACATTCCCTCTAGACAGTCACAAGTACAGTACACCCAGCTGCATCTGTATTCATCTACATACTGATGGGTCTTCCCAGGCAAGAGGGACGGGAGAAGCTGACAAGTACACCTGAATTGGCAGTGGCCTGGCCTCACACAAAACTGATTTACCCCCCACAGATAGGCTGGCAGACAGAGCTGGGCTGAAATGAGACTCGTGCACCACAAAGGCTTTGCAGTACCCTCCACTTCAAGGACACATTTGGGTATAAGTATTGGTCTATGACCCCCTCTCATTAGTTCACTTTGGGGTCCTAAGGAGACTCTGCCCAGAAGAGGAGTTGTGCTATAGGAGGGACTCCACTTTGCTAACTGCTTTGATGTGTTGGCCTCCTGCTTCTGACTTGGGCGGTGAGAAGCACTGGACCTGTTCTCTACAACCTTTTGCAACCTAAGTAACTCCAAGGGCTTGTTGGCTTGCTCCCTGTTCATGAAACCTCAGGGCCATCAAAGATTTCACTCGCACAAATGACCGCTGCTAGGCTCTGCTAATCCAGAGTCTAACTCTGCCTTACTTGCCCTCAACCAGTCTTGGGCCTTCGCAGAGTGACGGCAGCCGCTTTTGGGCACCTACAGGCATTAGCGCAGTGCACCGATCAAGAACCGCCGTGCCTGCCTGTTCGAGCCCAGACCATTGTGTTTTTAGCTTAGCCGCAGCCCCCAAAGGCAATCCAGCGCAACCTGGTGCACTCTGCATGAATCAAGGAAAGACGGGCGTCTGCCCTCCGTGACTCCAATCCCCGCACCCTATCCAGCAAGGGGAGCCTCCAGCAATGCGGGTCGCGATCCCAAGGCCAACGGCTCCGCTGCATTCCCCCAAAAGGTACTGGGCACTCCGAGACCAAACAGACTGAGTAGATCAGTCACCCACAAACTTGACATTGCATTTTTAACTTTAATAAGTTAGGAAGCACTGTTTAACGCTGACCCGGGGAGAAAGCCTGTTTTGATCCACAGCATGGATCACTGTCACATCCGCAGCCATTCTATGGCTTCAATGCCTTCTTGGTGAAGAATAGATGTGTACAGGGCTGTAATGTCTATTGTGCAGAACCACCATTTGCTAGATCCTTTGTATGGGAGCTCTCCCAACCGAAGTAAACAATCAGTAGTATCTTGAATGTAAGAGCTCCACGATTGGACGAAAGATTGTAAAAAAACATCCAAATATTTACCCAAATGGTCAAATAATGAACGGCAACCAGATACGATGGGCTGGAATGGGGGATCCAAGCTGTTTTTGGGGTTTTTGGCAGCATATATAGCTGCAGTCTCCGTGGGTTTGAAGTGGTTAAAAATGATTTCATGGATGTGCTGATCCATTCCAATTCTAAAGCCCAACAGATGGATTGGTGGTGGCCAGGTGCTAACATATTTTCTTTGTGGAGGCATCGGCATCCTTTTTCTAGATGATCTGGGTTGCTGAGCTGTCGGTGACTGGACGGTTGCATAGGCAAGCGTTGGGCAGAGACTCTGTTTATGTGTGCTTGCAGCTTACTCCCAGTTCTCTCACTGGGCTATCCGCAGAGACTTGGTTTGCACATGTTTGCAGCTTACTCGTGGTCCTCCCGCTGTGCTGTTGCCAGATGGTCCTCGTCTCACCTTGGTGGCTTGCTGCTTGTGTGTCTAGAAGTGCTCCATCAACAGCTTGAGTCTTCCTTAGCATGCCTTTCATGCCTGGTCTCTCTTGATTGTCCCTCCTTGGCTTAGTCAGTCATCGGGTTTTTCAGTGTGAACAGACAGGTCACACTTACGCTTCCATCTCTTCTTTCTCCCTTGTGCTTCAGCATGCACCTTCTTTCCAATGATGCGGTTGAAACTTCTCGTTGCTATAGTTTCTTCTTCTGGGTGCGGTGGCATGCACCTTCTCCAGGGCCGGCCAACCGTGCCTTTCAGTGACCAACTGTCGCTGTAGAGTGGCCATCGGCCGCTGGTGTTGGGCTCCAGCTTGATGATGATCAGGGCAATTGCAGATCCAGTTGTCCTCACTGGTGCTGTGTGGCTTCCGGCCACTCGTCTTCCAGGACCTTCTCGGAGCACTCACTCCACTTCCTGACCCTCTTCTTTTCTGGGTCAGTGTGGCATCATGCCAAGTGTTGAACAGTCCCTTCTCAGAGACCTTCTTGGAGCTCCTATTCCGTGGTGTTCCCCCTTCCGTGATATCCTTCCATGGGTAGTAGGGAGCTGTAGTTATGCCTTTCTTTCGCTTTCTCTCTTCCTCTGGCTTAACTGGTTTTGCAGAGTTTTTGTGTTTGTGCCAGTGTAGGTTGTCTGGTGTGGTGGCACCTTGATGGCACGACATCCATGGCGTGCAGCCGAACAATGGCTGTGCACTCTCTGGCAGTGCTCTGCCTGCAGCATTGTGTGGGGCTTCTTGTTCTGGGCCTCAGACCGCACCTGAAGGGTTCTGGGGCTGGCCACAGCAGTCTGTCCTTGACTGGGTGGCACAGCAAGGTTTGCCACTCTGTTTTGCCTCTACACCTTGACCGGATGTTACGGACGTGTTACTGTCCTCTCCCCTTGACAGTGTTTTTGATATAGCATTGTCCTTGAGAGCTGTGCCTATCTACGCTACGAGCTTTGCCTTTGTGCAGAGCCTGACTCATTGAGGATTGGTGGCCGGGTTGTGCCCCCTCTGCAGGCGTGTGAACTCTGTGTCTGGCAGCTTGTTGCACCTTCAGGCCTTGCTTTCATTCAGGGCCTGTCCCTGAAGCCCTGATTAGAGGCTGCTCCAGGTCTTCCCTTTGCGGTCTCCCTGCATGCACAGAATTGTAAAAAGAGTTTTATTTTATTTTGGTTTATTTTGAGTTTTGGGCACCCTCTAGTGGTACTCTGGCTGAATGGCAAGTATCTGGGATAGCAATGTGCTCCAGGGGACAGAGCTCCTGCTGTGTGGGGTGTGTGTCTGTATGCAATCCCCAGCAAGGGGCAGTTTCTTATAATCAAAAATGGCAGCTGCAGGTCGTAGGGTTAATCAGGGGAACAGGGCAAGTCGCTTGCTTCTCCTCCTGTGTGCCTGGCTGCTCTCCTCCACCTTCTGGGGGTCCCGGCGCTCGGCGGTCTCTGAGTGAAGGGTGTATGGCTCGATTCGTGGAGGCTATCGTTGGAGTGGGGGCGCACAGTTCTGATGCACAGGCACCCAAGCAGACAGGTGATACTTCGCACTCTACTGGATCAACTCACAGCGGGGTTGCCGTGATAAGTAACTGGTTTCCTTTTTCCTGCCAGCTGTGTTAGCAGGCGGCCACTAGGGGGGCTCTGAACGCTTCTTGTGCCCATGATGGGCTTGCTGGCTGCATTGAAAGCTTTCAAGTAGGTAGGAGCCATTCCTGCAAGGCTTCTCGAATTCACCCGCTTGTGTGGAATCCGCTGCAGGACGCTCCATCGGCTTTCCTTCAAACCGGACGTCTTCCTAGCTGTGGTGGGGCTTCCAATCTGCTCTGAACAATCTACCTGGTGCAGCAGCAGCGATAGTCGGTCTCGAGCACCTCATCTGTTGGAGGTATGTGGTCGCTTAAGACACTGCCTCTGCTGGGTGAGGACGGGGTTGAGGAGCGTGGTTACCTTCCTTTACTGCCAGTGACTGAAGGCTGCTGGCTCTCTCTTGGCTGAATGCCAGGTGGTGTGGGGCACTCCTTCCTCATGGTGGTGTTGCTACATGTCTGCCATTGTTAGAACTGGGAGTCTCTAGCTGGCAGAGGTTTGCACCTTGTCCAAATAGGGACCCTTCTTTCTGGTCAGGGTAAGGGGGATGCACGTCTAAAATAACCCCTGCTCACCCAATTGGTCGCTTGGTTCAAACAGTCAGGCTTATCTCAGAGGCAATGTGTAAAGCATTTGCACATAACTCACAGTAACACAGTGAAAACACTACAAAAGGACACCACATCACATTTAGAAAAATAGCCAATATTTATCTATGCAAAACAAGAGCAAAACGATAGAAATCCAAAATACAGTCATTCAAGAACATCAATAAGCAAAAATAGCCTTTAAAAATAGCTTCTTGAAGTGGATAGCTCCATTCGGGGCTACCACGGCGGTGTGAACCAACAATCCAACGGTTCCGGCCGACCCTGATGCGGACCGGCTGCGGTGTCAGAAGACCTTTCAAAACAGTACCTTTGGTTCTGGCCGACTGCAACGGTGCAGGCCAGCTGCTGCGGGCGTCGAGGCTATGGTGTGGAGCGGAGTGGTGCGGCATGCAGTGCACTCAGGTCACGTGCAGGCAGTGGCTCAGTGGCGGTCGTCGAGAGGCATCAGTGAGACCAGGGCTGTGGTGTGAAGTAGGGCGGTGCTGACTGTCACGGTGCAGGCAACGGCGTCCGTTGAGGATCGGGGGTCGATGGGGCTGGCATCGGTGAGCCGAGGCTGCATTGTGGGACAGAGCGATGCAACGCTGTTGCAAAGTCATCCTGTGCTCTGGGCACTCCCCAACTTTTTGCTGACTGGTACTGGTGTTAACTGACTCTGACTGACTCTGTGCTCTGCCTAACCAGGCCCAGGGCCAGTGCTATGCTGATAGACACTTAGAATACAGTGAAAACACCTACATACACTAGGGTACACTATGGGTTAGGGTACCCCTGTGATTGGCATGACCTCCCCTATAAGGCCCTGGTACATATAGGGCATGGGGATTGAAACTACCTTTAAGTCCCTAGTATAGCATAGGGCAGGGCAGTTTAGAGGCCAGCAGCCTTTTCTGCACTTGCATGTGTGCACTGCTGGAGCCTGAGGTCAGTTTAAAAGCAGCCCTGTGTTGCAGGACTGCTTTTAAAATGCAAATTGTGCCCAAATTCGACTTTGAACCCTGAAAGTCTTTACTAAGTGTTCCAGGGGTGGGGGTCCTGTAGATATAAGTAGGGTCCCTATAAAACCTGTTTTATAGGCCCTGGTATTGGAGAAATTGCCCAGTTCATTTTTCCATTGCAGATCCCCAGCCCATAGGTAACATTGGAAGAGGTTATTAGTTGTTAACTGGAGAAAGAAAAGCCCTAAAATTAGGATTAAAGGACTCAGTAGAATGGTAATGATAGATCCAACAATATGGTATTGTTTAATTTCTCCTAAAATGTACAGACAAGAAGTTATAAGACTTTCTTGTCTGTAAGCCAAAATTCAACCCTGTAGTGCTCTGCCCCGATTGGTCAAAGATAAGTGGATTAGCCTGGCTGCTTTGAAGAGGTGATAAATGACCCCTGGGGTTAGGAAGCCTTTCGGGGAGGAGAGGTTGCTGGGCATAGGAATGTCAGAGCCAGGGGGAGGGGTAGTAAATAATGCTCTTCAAGGGAAGGAGGAGACAAGCTATAGAAACCAGTTTTCATTTACACCTCTCCCCTCTGCCCCGCAGCTAGATGGGGGGATTAAGGAAGAATTTCCAGATGTAAGGGAGAGGACCTATGCAGATGAAGCCATAATGTGGGCTGGTTTAGTCAGTTCTGCTCCCTCTGCTGAAAATTCTGACAAATTGAATTTTGGAGTAATAGTGCTTTCTGGGTTATCATTGTGCCACACTTTAGAGGAAGTGGTCATGCTCTGGGGTGTTGCCCTGCACCTCATTGGACAGGAGTGCCCTCCTGCTTGACCCCAGAGAACACTGAATAGGTATCTGAGAGGAGCAGTGCCTCTCATATTAGCTTGTTGGAAACCTAAGAGAACCAGAAGGGCCCCCGCTGAAGAGTTTGATGTGCGTTCACCAGGCCCTGCTCTTTGAAGATTGCTCCTTTTGCACCATCTGAAACTACAGCCCTGTGGATCAAACCTGCTTCAAAAGAACTAAAGAGTGGACTCCTGCAAGCTACAGGTTAACACAGCTCACCTGGACCATCACTACAAAGAATCCTCAGCCTGGAGTACTACCAGTGGTCAGTCATCTTCTTTTTTTATTATTTATTATTTATGGCAATGTTACAAACATTATGCTTAACGGTGTCTTGAACGACATAGCACATACATCATGAATACCGTTACAGTTTAAGGACACAGCAAGAAAAAAGAAAGAACATTTGCAAGATCCTCCCCCCACCACTGCCCTGCCTGGTGCCATCCCCGGCACCCATCCGGAACACTGTACATTTCAATAATGAGGGTTATCAGAAAAGGATAGCGGAGGTCAACAACATGTTACATAATAAACATGGTGGAGCATATGTCTTTAAGATGGAGGTTCCGCAGTCTGTCCATCGAGATCCGAAGGAGAGGGCTCTGATAACCGGAGGTAGGTAGTGAAGGGCTCCCAAACATCACGAGGGCGAGATTTCAGTGGCATCAGCTCCCAGTAGTTTGCCAGTTGTTCATGACAGTATGTAATGTCCTTGAGCCAATCTCGGGCTTGCGGTGCCCGGGAGCAACCCCAGTTCATTGATACTCTGCGTTTTGCAAGAAGCAACATTAGAGCAGTAAGTTTGCGGGTGCCGCGGGCCTCATCTGCCACATATCCCAGCAGTCCCAGTAGTGGGGAGGGGGTTAGTGGAGCATCTATAACTTTTCCGATGATATTGAATACCTCCCCCCAGTATGTAGCGATCGTGGGGCATTGCCAAGCAAGGTGGAGGAAATCCGCTGCTAGCGAGCGGCAGCGTGTGCAGCGAGGGTCTGGAGATAGCCCCATTCGATGTGTTTGAACAAGGGTTTGATATATGTGGTGCAGAAATTTAAAATGAATGAGGCGCAATCTGTAGTTGGGGAATAAAAACTCAAGTTGACCACAGCAGAATGTCCACTGCTCGTCTGTAAGAGGAGTGGGGAGATCATTTTCCAATGCTTCCCGGGCAGGTGTGTCTGTCGCGGGCGCTGAACGTTTCATGTGATTGTACAGGGACGTGATGAGCTTGCGGGCAGAGCTGGACATATATGTGTATTCTAACGCTGTAAGTGTTTGCGGGGGGCTGGAAATGTGTCATACACTGTCTGGCAAGTCGCACGCAGTTGATAATACAGGAGAGTGTCCAGAGGTGCGCTTGTGGTGGGATCCCGGGCCAGAGGGGTCAAGAAAATGGTCATTCAGGTATAGGTCTGCAAAGGTGTGACTGCCAAGCTTGTCGGCGTGAGTGCAGGCACCGCCGTCTTGCAGAGGCAGCAGCATTGGGTGTTTCACCACTGGGATAGATGGGGCATAAAGGTGCGTGTGCCCTGCGCGTCGCGCTGTGCCAACCCTGTCCACGCCCACCTCAGGCACTGTGGGGTGTCTATTTCCGGGCTGGGGCATTTGTATGGAAGAAATAATGCTTTCGATAGTGGCCATGGGGAGACTTTGTCTATTTCCACCGCAACATGTGGCTGGAAAGGTGTGGGATGCGTCCAGTAGTGTAGGAAGTGTGCCTGGGTGCATAGTGCGTACAGCTGTAGGTCTGGTGCACCCAGCCCGCCCTGTGATTGTGGCAGCGTTAGGAGGTCGTATTTTACGCAGGGTTGCTTCCCTGCCCAGACTAGTGTGATAAGATTAGATCGGAGTCTTTTAAAAAAGGCATGCGTAATTGGTATAGGGATATTCACGAACAGATAAAGAAACTTGGGTAGGACCACCATTTTTGCAATGGCGATTCGCCCTGCCATCGCCAGCGGGAGCTTAGTCCATATGGGGATTCGGTCCTCAAACCAAGTCATTGCGTTGCTGAAATTCGCCTTCCAAATTTCCTCTGTGTCGCTTCACACAAAGATCCCTAAATACTTAACGGGCCATTTGCCCATTGAAGCGGATACTCCATGGGAAATGGAGCTGTGGCCTGCGTTAGGGGAAGCAACGTGGACTTAGCCCAGTTAATTTGAATTCCGGACATGCCTCCAAAGTGTATAATTTTGTGAATGAGTGGCGGGAGATTGTGTTCGGGATGATTCATGTACAGGGTGATGTTATCCACATAAAGGGACACGATGAGTTCGCTAGTGGAAAATCCCAGTCCCCGATTCACGTGATGCTGCCGAATTTGCGCTGCCAGGGGCTCCATCGCAATGGCAAAAAGTAAGGGGAATAGCGGGCAACCCTGCTACGTGTCCCTGCTACCCTTAAAGGGATCCGATATCTGTCCATTGAGACGTATACGAGCAGTGGGAAAGGTATATAGGAGGCGGGTCTGTGCCAGGAAGTTACGGCCGAGACCCGTTCTGCCCAGCAGTGGGAACATATAGTTCCACTCCAGAGTATCAAATGCTTTTGTGGCATCAAGAAGTGCAGCTATCGCAGGAGTTTGGGGATTCAAGAAATGCATCACTGCAAACATGGTTCAGAGGTTATGGGTTGTAGACCGGCCCTGTATAAATCCCGATTGATCAGGCCTGATCATCACCGGGAGCAGGAGTTGCAGTCTGTTTGCTAAAATCTTAGCGAATATTTAATTAGTGATATTGATGAGCGATAGCGGTCGGGAGAAGTCGCAATGGTGGGCAGGTTTATCCGGTTTGAGGAGTGTAAAAATTACCGACTTGCGCATCGAAGGGGGGAGCAGGCCTGCTTCTAACACGTCATGGTAGACGTCTAGAAGATTGGGAGCTAGGATATATGAATATTATTTATAGAAAGCAGCTGTAGGCCCATCTAATCCAGGAGCTTTATCTGAGGAGAGCCCAGCAATTGCCTGCTGAACTTCCTCGACCGTGACAGGGGAGTCTAAGAACTCCCAATGTGAGTTCGATAGCCATACTAACTTGATAGCGTCAAAGTAGGCCTGAAGGTCTGGCGTCATCGTCTCCTGAGCGGTGGAATAAAGACGTGTGAAGAAATCAACCATGATCCGCATCAGTTCCGGTGTGGAAGAATGTCGTTGACCCTCTAGGTCAACCAGATCCGAGATGTAAGACGCGATATGTGGCTTTTGGAGCAGTCGGGCTAAAGTTTTGCCAGAGCGGTCTCCCTCACCGTACCTACGCGCCTGGGTCTCTTTGCCTGAAAACAGGATTTCCCGCATCGCCTCCTCTTGGTATTCTGACATCTTTTTGTGTATGCTGGCCAGGGTGTCAGGGTCGCCAGAGCTGTGAAACCGGGCTTCGAGTGTATAGATGTCAGTTTCAAGCGCCGTGATTGTACTGCGGTTAGACTTCAGAACACCATGCTGTTTGGCTAAGCACTCGCCTCGAATCACCGCCTTAAAGGCGTCCCAGAGTATGGCAGGGGAGCTAACTGACCCAGTATTGTGCTCAAAATAATCTTGAATTGCTGCGTGTATTTCCTCTCTGAAGACGGAGTCCCTGAGGGCCTCAGAGGGCAATCGCCATGTGAATGCATTCGGAAGTGTGTTTGGGGGCTGGATAGTCAGTTGCACTGGGGCATGATCCGAGAGAGTATGAGGTAGGTGAGTTACTGTGGGTCACCAGAGGAACATGTCTCTGGTTGCCAGCCAGTAGTCTATTCTCAACCATGCTCCGTGTTGCAGGGAAAAACATGTGCCCGCGCGTGTGTCTCGCCAAATGTCCATGAGGTGATTGTCAGCAATGATTGTGGTCAGAGTCAGGGCGGCTTGTGGATGTGGTCATCTGGCGCTGCCCTCCCTGTCCAGAGCGTCTATTAGTGGAACATTGAAGTCACCACACCATATCGTTGTCTGTGAATCAGTGCCTGCAATTAAATGCCAGACCTTGGTAAAAAATTCCGGGTCGTCCCCGTTGGGGCCGTAGACTGTAGCAAGGGTTACTGGGTGATTATAGAGTGTGCCTGTCAGGATGAGATACCACCCGTCGCTATCACAAATGCAGTGCTTCGTAGTCCAGGCCAGGCCCTTACGGATAAGAATGCAGACGCCCCTTGCGTAATTAGAATATGTGGCTGAGTAGGAGGTGCCTCATCCCCTAATGAGTAGTGGAGGGAGAGCCCTGCCAAGGAGGTGGGTCTCCTGGAGAAGGCAGATGTCTATTTTATGTCTACCATGTCTATTCAGGTAGGCATGTACCAGGCGGACCTTTCTGCCATCATTTAGGCCCCTGACATTCCATGCTATGAGCTTAACTGTGGCTAATCCGTCGATCACTGTCCTGTGAGACAATGGCAAGTCGTAGCGGTGGGGTGTCGCCATGTGCAGGTGGTATTGTGAGCTGTGTTCCCACCAGCACGCGTGGTACTAAGAGAGATGTATGTGCAAGTCAGAAAGCCAACATTATTGAAATGTCTTAAACAAACTTCAAGAAACTGAACAATCCAACCCCCCTCCTGCTGTCAAGGCTAGCAACTATGGTTCTAATGGCACGGGAGCAGAACGACGCTAGTTTCCAATGCCCCTCTCGGAACCTCCCTGCTAGTATCTCAATAAACCATTGCAGGTAAGTACCAAGGGGGGAAAGGGGAATGGGACAGAGAAGAGACAGCTCCCAACACTCTGCTTGTTCTGCCAATCTTCTATTCTTCTTCATAGTGTTCTTGTAGTGCCAAAACACATATGTAATGTAACTTTACTCTTCCATTTATCTAATAATAACTTACTTTCCTTAACAGTTAGGGTTGCTTGTCCTACCAGGATATGATTGGGAGCCTACTTCTCTTCTTACTTCTCTTTTGATTTCTTCTTTATTTATGAAGAGAAGTGCAGTTCAGTAATCTTCTTTCTTCTTTTTCAGGGATAACCAGCGTCTATCCTGCTTCTGCTTCCTTCACAAGAAATGATACAGGTAAGTCTAAGTTTTATTTATTTAATTCTGTAATGGTGTGCCTCTAATTTCTATTAGTGTACTTACAGTGTGTTGAACTGAACTGGCCGTATTAAATGGGGTTCTGGGAATTCATGTCTTTGCCTTTCTTTCTTGTATCACATATTTAGTAAAGGCTTTTTAGCTTCGTAGTATTTTTGGTTAAGCTCTTCGTGTGCTTGAAAAGCGTCTTGATTTATGGAGCGCTAATCATTACACACGAATATCTCTGACTCTGGTAGGAAGTTATTTGTTTAAGGGATGTCGTTTTTATGTTAGTTTTAATTAGCTCTTCATGTCCTTGAAAAGAGCCTTGATTTATGGTGCGCTATCGTCACACTCGAATAACTCTGACTCTGGCTGAAAAGTATTTGGTTTTAAGAATATTCCTTTTTATTTAGTTGAGAGGAAATGCGGTGTGTTAAAAGAGACGCCCGCGTTATTGATATTTTGCCTCAGCTGACTGAACACAGCTGAAATTGGATGTTTGCATTTCTCACTGGTAAACGCGGCGTGTTGAAAGGTCACGCCCACGTTTAGGAGAAACAAAATGGTTCTGACAGAAATTGTCTAATGAAAGCCTCTGAGAATACACCGAAGGTTTAGAGGGGAACTGAGGAAGCAGTATTAAATACTTTTATTTCACCTATATCCTCCCGGTGATATTTAGAATCTATGCAATTAGCTTTCCACAAAAGTATTTTTTTTTACATGACAAGAACTAAACAGCTCACTGACCTTGACTCTGGGAATTTTACCAACCGTCGAATCTAAACCCGGTGTGCACGCAAACTACCCTGACTGACTTCCACGACGCCCATGTAAATTCGTTGCTCTTCCTTGAAGTACTTCGATGAAGTGCACAGTGGAATCTTGGAGCGCGTTTCACCAGTGTGTGATTAACCTAAATGACTAGACAGCTACACAGCGATATGCTGCAGCAGTGTTGGAATGTTAGTGGCCATGTTGGAATTTCTACGATGCCAACTTGCTCTCCAGCTCCAGGGATCAAATGCTTTTTGATGGTTTTGTGAGGGAGAAATGGTGGCCAGAGTTAAATAAGGAGGAAACCTACCGTGAGTCCTGACACCTGCCCAACCCCCCACCTCCACTCCAAACCCCCATTAGGTTGAGAAAAAACCTCCCTCTCCATATCTGTAACACCTGGGAATTATCCCTGGGGGCAGCGGAGTCGCCGCATGAGCTAACCCGGCAGAGAAGGCTGGGTGGCTGAGCATGAAGCTGTAGAGAACCGAGCCCTTGGTCGCAGAGACTCTCGCATAGCGGTTTTGCGTCCCCCCAATAGTCCCATAACAAAATACAACTTACAACCAAGTAAAATGCAGTTCGGGAGAGCCTGAAGAGAGGCATCATAAGATTGTCAGCGTCTTTAAGGTCCCAGTCCTTCCATTAGCGGGTCAATACCATCAGCCTTCGATTCCTGGCCCGAGCAGTGGCAGGTTGTATTTAATCGTTGTCGCTCAGCTGCGCTTCAGTGGGGACCTGAGAAGATGCTCCCTGTGATTTCTTGTGTTTTACCTGTTGTTTAGCAGACTTGAGGGCTTGCTTGGGATCCGTGAAGTGGTGCGTTTTCCCATCTTGTGTTACTCTTAGCTTGGTGGGGTAGAGCATGGTTCATTTTATATTGGCTTGTTGCATGAGTCGCTTGGCCAGCTGGAAATCTCACCGGGCCGCCTGGACTGCCACTATAAAGTCCGGGAAAAAGGATAGATTGTCGCCTCTGTACTGGATTTGGCCCCTCTCTCTTGCCAAGCGATGGACCGTGTCCCCGTGTTTATAGTTCAGCAGACGGGCCACTATCGGATGGGGTGGAGCCCCTGGAGGCGGCCGTGGGCCCAGGGTTCTATGGGCCCTCTCGAAAATGAAGACTTGAGATAGTTCAGGTCCGAAGAGGTCTCGCAGCATCGTCTCCATGAAGTCTTCCATTCTTGAAATAGCTGTCGACTCCGGTACCCCTGTAACCCGGAGGTTGTTACGGCTCGATCGGGCCTCGAGGTCCTCGTTCTTTTGTTTAATCAAGTCCAAGACTTTATCCACGCGTAGGAGGTGTTTGGATGTGGCAGTGTGGTTATCCTCCGTTTCGCCCACACGTGTTTCTATGCGGTCTAGCCGGGAGTCATGGGCATCAACTCTGTCTTTCACCCTGTCCAGGTGTGCAGTGAGCAGGTCCAGCTTAGCGTCGATGTTCTTCAAACTGGACTTTACCTCCAGCATGATCTCTTTTAGGTCTAGTTCCTGCTCTTCGGCGTCTCCCGGGGGATGTGCGGTGGTGCCCTTTTCTGCCTCAGGGTACATCTGTCGGGCGCTGCGTTTCTTCTCAAAGGAGAGTTTAGATTGCCTGCCCTCCGGTTTGCCCATGGTCGTGGGTGGGCATATATCAGCAAACACGTGCGGGGGAGCAGCCTGTCCCATGCCAGGGGCCCCTCGTGCCCAGGAAGCACAAGCTTGTGTCGGGGAGGGGCAGCGGCTCACTCGGTCGCCTCAACGCCTCTGGCCCCAGCGTCTGGCCGCGTTTGGGTCTTCAGCCTCTCAGGCCAGGGATGGATTGAATGCCCTCTGTGTGGTTGGTGCAGAATGGCCAATGTTCAAGGGTCGGGGGGATGCGATCTAGCCTCCTCGCATCGTGGTCACCAGCGCGATGACCCCCCGCGGCCCGCCTACCGACTCCTACCGTAGGGCACGAATGTAGAGGCCCGCCTGCCTGGTCTCGGCGAGTGTCTCTGCAGGTTAAATGCTGGCTTCCTCTGGCCCGCCCTGTCAGCTTTGCACCGGGCAGTTCGTCTCACCGGGCCTGCCCGCTTCACGATGGCTGCGAGGCCCTCTGAGCCCGAAGGTGTCTCCACGCGGGGCGAGCATGCAGCTCCTCAGCTTGTTCTCAGGCTGATTTGTGACGCGGAGCCCCCGCTGGCTCCGCTAGGTAGCAGGCGTCCCTGGGCCGTGTCACAGGCGCACTCCAGTCCCGCAGATGATTTCACGGGCGCCCGCCTCTTCACTGCTGTCTGGCTCTGCAGCACAGGCGCCAGCCAGGCTTCTCCGGCGGGCCGTGCCTCGCGCCCAGGCGTGTCTCTGCCCTCAGGGCCGCCCGCTGTGGGTGGTCGCTGCCCCGGGGTCCGCATTCCGCCCGGCCCCCCGGCGTCCGCACAGGCTGCCTCACCTCAAGCGCCAAGGCCAGACAGCTCTCGGCCAAAGATGGCCGCCGGGTCTTCGGGCATGTCCCTCATTGGATGGTGCTGGGCGGGTGGAGGGAGTGTCCTGCACTCGCCGCAGGTGCGTGGGCTCCCCAGTTCAGCCCGCTTTCTGCTAATCGTGAGGTCTCCGGGTGCTTCTTTTTAGGGATAGCATCGTCCCGGGACGGCCACAGTGTTGCGCCGGTTCAAGCAGTCCCGAGCTGGAAGGCCCCACTAGGCCGCAGTTACCGCTCTCATTCCTGGCTCGGTGTTCGCACACATGGCGGCTTCGCCGCGGGGGTCCACATCATTCCTCTGTTCCGCTGGTGTGTCATTGTCGTGGTCAGATGGGCTCCATGATCGCTGGGCTTGCAAGGATTGTGAGCTCAGCCGGCAGAGCTCGCACACTATGCAGCCATCTTGCAACGCGGCGAAGCCATGCCCCCAGTCATCTTCTTTAATGTCAGTCCAGATAATCTTTATTTAGACCATTGGTCTTTCAACAACACAAAACAATCAATTTGTATACAACTCTAATATCATAAATAATTTCATCATAATTTCCATTTTTATTCTCTCATTTATTATACATGGAGTAATACCAATTCTTAATTTTAATAACTCACATCTGAGCCAACGATTAGGCAATCTATCCAAATATGGGAATCAGGCTTCCTTCTGCCAGCTACTTAACATAAATAGCACTGATTTTTTTCTCTCTCACATACTGCCAATCTTCTTCCAGAGAGCACTCTTTCCCTAAAATTCTTAGTTCACTCTTAGTATCTTCTGGTTGTAATGTCTGCTGGCATATTCTCACCTTCAAATTCCCACATACAAATTCTAATTTCTAAATACTTAAACTGGACAGTGGACCAACTCAACTACAATGGGCACCAACTTCAGAAAATTCTACCAATATTTCATAAGATACAACTCAAGTCTGTGTGCAAACTTCAAACATGTCCTCTGTCCAAAAACACCACCCATTACCCACAGGGTCAATTGTATATATAAATAATGTCAAAGTTGCACCACTTCCCAAATGTATACAATCAAATAATTTTGTGTCAATCCGTTTTGGAAAAATAACGAAGTTCCTTCTTTATTGATTGTCTTAAAAGAATCACAGCCAACGCGTTTCGTTCTGCAAACAGAACTTCTTCAGGGCATTCTTAAAATTCCACGACACCACTAGGTGATTGATGCATTAGATAGTTGTCTTTCACTGCAAATTATCCTTTAGGGGTTAAACTCATATATCTCCTCCATGTGCTTCGACGTCACTTCGAAATGGAACAATTATATAATAAACTTTTCGTGTCCACGTCGAACTCAGATCACCAACCAAGTGTAATATCGTGATCTGATGATCACTTGAATCGCTCCAATAAGTATATATATGGGGCACAGAACACACAGTACCTTATCAAGGAGTGAGTACGTCCGACTTATTTTCTCGGCATTATAATTCCCGCCCGAGTCGAAGTGACGTCGAAGCACATGGAGGAGATATATGAGTTTAACCCCTAAAGGATAATTTGCAGTGAAAGACAACTATCTAATGCATCAATCACCTAGTGGTGTCGTGGAATTTTAAGAAATTCTAATTTCTTTCTAGCTTCTTTGGCCCATTTTAAGTCACTGTGCTGGATCTCATTCTTGCACCATTTGGAAACTTTCTGAATCCCTCCCAGGCCCAATCTTTTCCAAAATCTTATTAAAGCCGCTTGTATATTCCATGAAGTCATGCCCAACTCCATTCTTATTGTTTTTTAATCATACCAACTAGGGGTCGGAATAAAATAGTCATTACCCACTAGCCAGGTATTTTTAATAGCATCTTCTTCCTTTTCTCCCCCACTCCTCCCTCGCAGACCAACTTGTCTCTCATAGTCAAAAGAAAGTGCTCCTGCGTAGTTCGTCTGGTCGCAGCACGCCCCGTTCCAAAGTGGAACGGGAAGGACCCTATGATGAAGCATGCCACCAAGGGGCAACCCTGGTGGGTGAGGGTTTTACAGAAAACTTTGTGATTTCCCCTGAGCAGGAACTAGAACTTTCTAAAAAGTAAGGTTGGGTATCATGGTATGGTAAGCTTTCATCAGTGGTTAATGTGACATCCCTCCATAAACACGATTACATTTTTTCAGACCTTAGCTTTTAGGGCCTTAATGTGTGTATGCCCTTTCAGGAACCTTTCAAACCAGACCCCTAAGTATTTATATTTGTTTACTATTTCTAAATTTATGGGACCCAGGTACCAATTAAACTTTTGTACTTTTCTCAAAAAGCATACTACAATGGCTTTATCCATGTTTACAATTAAATGTTTGGACCTACAATATTCGTTAAATGCATCCAACTTTCTTTGAAAGCCCATCTCTGTCTGGTCTAAGATTACTAAGTAGTCTGCATACAGCAAGCATGATATTTGTTTTCCATTCATTCTGGGACTTGCGCTTCTAACCACCTCTAACACAGTGGGCAAATCTGCTAAGAATATAGCAAAGAGTTGGGGGGCCAGCACACAACCCTGCCTTAAACCATTGTTAATCGCTATTTTCAGAGTCAGAGTTAACAGAGCTCACCTGGACCATCACCACAAAGAATCCTCAGCCTGGAGTACTATCAGTGGATTTGTAAGAGTTTTGTCCAAGTGGATTGTGGGAACTGAAGTCCCAAACTTTCAAGGACCCTCTTGGAGATTCCAGACCCTTGTATTGTGTTTTGGACATTTTGGACCCGCAAGAGGAACTTCAAGAAGGAGTTCCTAACAGGATTAAGCCTGCTGGGGGAGGCTGCACAAGTCTGGGGAGAAATCCTCCAGAACAATTGCTAAATGTGAATGTGTCCCTGTCAGAGGCAACCAAATGTCCAAAGGTGCACTGTTGGTTTCTAAGCACTAGATTGTGACTAATCTTTAACGATTCAGATCTCTGGTTCCCTACAGTGGATTTTTTTCATTTTGGTGTCAGTTTAAAGATAAAAAATATTTCCTATTTTTATAAATTGGTGTTGGATTTTTATTGTGTGTTGTGTCTTAATTATTCACTGAATTGGTGTTTTTAAATGCTTTACATACCTGTCTTTGAAGTTAAGCCTGCCTGCTCGCAGCCAAGCTACCAAGGGTTGAGCATGGGAATACATTTCTAAGACCTATTGTTTTTATTTTATTTTTATTTATTTTTAGAGTTTTCTAAAGCGCGAACAAGACCCAGATTAGGGTATCAGAGCGCTTTACAAAAAAAGGAGAGTAGGTGTAAAACATTTGTAAAACAAAGCAGAGATAGTATCAAAAGCATTTTTAAACAAATTTCGGCATGTAACAGAGGCGGTACTAAAGATGATTTGTTCAGAGTAGTGGGAACAAGTTCGAGTACGAATAAGTCATAGAGGCGAAGGTGTCATTAAGGGGAGTGTGGAGAGAAGTTTGAAGTAGTGGACTGGAACAGTTCCTTGCAAGTCAGAGAGATAGCTGGTGTGCTAGTAGGGCCCCATACAATGAGGCAGGTGTGGAGTTAAGGGAGGAATTTGCTCATTAGGAATGATTTTGCTTACCTTTTGAATAGTGGTGTAGAGGAGATTTTTCTGATGCATGGGGGTAGTGAGTTCCATATTCTTGGTGCCGCTCCGGAGAAAGCTCTGTCGGAAGTTTTTTTCTTACTGAAGCGGGAGGGTTTCAGGAGTAGGTTGTCGGAGCTCCTGGAGTGTCTGTTTCCTCCAGATAAAGTGAGTTTCTGGGATAGGTACTGGGGGGTGTTGTGGTGAAGAGCTTTGTGGGTGATGCAGGCCATTTTTAGGTGTATTTTAGCTTCGTAGGGCAGCCAGTTGAGCGCCTTTTTAGGTGTGGTGATATGTGGTCAAATTTCCTAGATCCTGTTAGGAGTCTTGCTGCTGAGTTGAGACAGGCCTTTAGAGGGGCTGTAGAGATTTTGGGCAGTCCCGCGAGGGTAGTACAGCCGTACTCCAGCCTCGATATGACTAAAGCCTGAACTGCAGTTTTGAGATCAAGGTTCTCGATGAATGGTTTCATTTTTCTGAGATAGCTGAGGTGAAAGCGGGCGTTTTTAGCCAACAGGTTGATGTGTGTTTGCATGTTAAGGTTTTTATCCAGTGTAATTCCAAGCGATTTGGTGGAGTCCACCAGAATCAGCATGCAATTTAGAGCAGAGATCATCTTGGTCCATTCCTTTATCTCCAGAGAGTTTTTAGGAGGGGAGATTAAGAGAAATTCAGTTTTTTGCGAGTTTAGCTTGAGGAAGTAGGTCGTTAACCAGTGGACGGTATTTTTGAGAGCTTAATTCATCGTTTTTATCTCTTCAATGGAAGTGATCTTGATGTAAGCCCTATATTGTATCAGTGGTATTATTGCCAGTGGTAAAAGCATATCTGCCACTACTAATAATCCACTTTCCAACAGTCGTGTAATGTACGAGCGGCCCCCCAAACCACGGTGCAGGCAGCGGCTGCGATGGCAGCTTACAGTGGCAGCGTTGGTGAGACCAGAGCAGCGGAGTGAAACGAGGCGGTGCCCAGTGCGGTGCCAGCAGGTTGAGGTGCAAGCAGGGGCTTGGAGGAGGTGGCGGAGGGTGTCATCGGTGAGACCAGGGTTCCGGTGTGAAGTGCTGCAGTGCCCATTGTGGTGCCCTCAAGTTACGGAGCCGCCAGCGGTCTCGGTGACGGCGTTGGATTGCGGTTTCCCTCTGTGAAAACTGAAACACCCAGTCCCAGTTGCGGTAATCTGGGGAAGGTGAAGTCTTTGCAGTTCCTGAGACTTCTTGAACAGGTGGCAAACTCTACTTCAAGCCCTTGGAGATACTCAGAAGAAGAAGTTGTAGAAAGTTCAGCCCAGTACTTTTACTGCCCAAGACAGAAGCAGCCACTGTAGGCCAACACAGCAAAGCACACAGCAAAGTGATAGTCCCTCCTTACAGCTTCTCTGGCTCTTCTTCTTGGCAGGCTTCTTGATCCCAAAGGGTACCTTGGGCCTACCTTAGGGGTGTATTACATGTAAGGAAAGGGAAGGTTAGGGCCTGGCAAGTGGGTGCACTTAAATCTCACACAACAGAGAAGTACTAAACAAAACGAAAATGAAGGAGGTACTGAACTCCACGAAACCTCCTAAATACACCGACCACTAGTCGATATCACAAGGACAACAAAAAACAGGGAAAGACAAAAAATGTCTTAATACTGCCCTCACACACTTTGCAGTGTCATGCTTCATCATAGGGCCGCATCTAACACCCAGGTGCAGACCAACACACTGAGTGGAGCGCAAATAATATTTTGTGTGAATGAAGACTAGTGGTGAGGGTACAGTACGTATAAAAGAACACACACGACAATGACAAACAAAGGAAGGAATATTCCCTTGAAAAGGGACCAAAAGGTGCAGACACATACAGTTAAAACTACCTAACGGGCAACCGTAATCATTCTTTATTCCTGTCGCCCCTTGGTAGGATTAAAACTAGGATATTGGGGTATTCAGGGGAGGTAAAAGCCCCTATACCCCTGCTGCAAATACCAACATGTTTCTGCCAATTCTATGCGCCCAACTGGATCGCTCTGGCATTCATCAGGGTGTTGGTCCCTCGTTATATAGTCTCAAACCCTAGTTGGGTGTATTACCTTAATTACTCAGACGAGCAATGTCCACTATTGCTTACCTCTGGGATCATTTCCGAGAGGAATCCTTTTTCTGTGGAAGAATATTAACGTGTAATTAAAGTTCCGCCGCCCCAGTTCTTGTTCCTTTAAAAAAATATCTAAAACTCACTCCAATTGATTCAACTGCAGTATATCATAAAAACCAGCCTTCGTTCATATATTCAAACAGTAATCCACACCCTGTGAGCACACCCTTTATCACCATCACATCCCTTTGACAGTTACATACACCGGATTCTATCGTGCTGCTACAGATAAATTTCAATAAACACACCACCTCCTCATACTCCGGTTCAATCCTAGGTGCCCAATCTACAATGCATCCGTGTGTACACCTCAAGAATAAAAATGGCCAACTTACACGAGTTCACAAGAATTGCTCTGAACCCGGGACCTTTGTGGGACAGTGGTCTTGTCGTCACACTCTGTAGGAAAATGGGGAGAGACCACATGGCCAATGCTATCTAAACAGTCAGAAAACAACCGACCATTGCTGAAATACTTCTCGTATAGATACAATCTATACCACTGGTCTTCTCAACTGTTAGATCACCAAATACCCCCTCACCGGCACCCACTTACTACTCCAAAGAACCACTCAGAGACATTTCCTCACGCCGGTCCTCCGTCGATACTGCCCCACCGCCATTAGCAGCTTTTCAAAAGGGAATTCACTGACGCGACCGGGTATCTGACACGCCCCTCGTTCGTAGTATCTACGTCATCACGTCCAGCCTCGGGCACCAACAGTCAAGAAAACGGAGGAAGGACTCACTCTCCCGCTATCCTACAAGACGGTGGCCATCTTGAGACTGAAACCCTCACCATTTCAGTCAGCCCAATCGTATGTGAGGTGTCGACTCATCGAACCATCTGAAAAAGATAATACATAAGAACTGGCGTATTCTGAATTCCAATGGGTTAGATCAACCTATCCCTCTTTTTTCGTTCAAGAAAAGTGCCAGCATTAAAGATATTATCGTGAACACACGCCCTCGGACTAAGACCAATCCCCCCAATGTACAGAATCTGGTTCAGCTCTTACCACCGGTAATGGGACATTATGCGTGTGGTTATTGTAGGGCTTGTCCCCTGTCCCTTAATGGGAAAAGCATAGACATCGGGTTGAGTCGCCCTTGGGAACAGCGAAAGCACACCACATGCAATACAGATAATGTGATCTATCTAATAAGATGCCCGTGCAAGATGCAGTATGTCGGTATGACGACTCGCAGAGTAAAAACTCGCATACTAGAACATATGAGCACTATACGATGTGGGAAAACTAATACTAAACTTACCGCCCATTTTTTTGAAAAAAAACACACAGAACAAGAGTTGAGGTGGACAGTTTTAGACAAACCTTTTATTCCACCCAACACAGTAGATATTTCAAGCTTCCTCTTGGTTAGAGAACAGCGTTGGGTGGATAGGCTGAAAAGTAGTACGAGGGGTCTGAATGATTGTATACCCTGGTTCCAACTGTATGGGGTCAAAAATAAATAAATACATATTGTTGGTTTATTGCTGGGTTGGGCAGTGTTACAAGGATGGATATATGACTTGATTCAATATTCAGTAATTTGTTAACTGAACGTTGTTTCAGGGTCGATGTGTAGTGTCCATTTGCCTGACTGGTTGGACAATATGTACGATCACTCTATGGGGCAGATAGGCGCCATGAGTTGTTGTTGCATCCTGGTGATTGATTTGTACTTCTGAGTCGACACCTCACATACGATTGGGCTGACTGAAATGGTGAGGGTTTCAGTCTCAAGATGGCCACCGTCTTGTAGGATAGCGGGAGAGTGAGTCCTTCCTCCATTTTCTTGACTGTTGGTGCCCGAGGCTGGACGTGATGACGTAGATACTACGAACGAGGGGCGTGTCAGATACCCGGTCGCATCAGTGAATTCCCTTTTGAAAAGCTGCTAATGGCGGTGGGGCAATATCGACGGAGGACCGGCGTGAGGAAATGACTCTGAGTGGTTCTTTGGAGTAGTAAGTGGGTGCCGGTGAGGGGGGTATTTGGTGATCTAACAGTTGAGAAGACCAGTGGTATAGATTGTATCTATACGAGAAGTATTTCAGCAATGGTCGGTTGTTTTCTGACTGTTTAGATAGCATTGGCCATGTGGTCTCTCCCCATTTTCCTACAGAGTGTGACGACAAGACCACTGTCCCACAAAGGTCCCGGGTTCAGAGCAATTCTTGTGAACTCGTGTAAGTTGGCCATTTTTATTCTTGAGGTGTACACACGGATGCATTGTAGATTGGGCACCTAGGATTGAACCGGAGTATGAGGAGGTGGTGTGTTTATTGAAATTTATCTGTAGCAGCACGATAGAATCCGGTGTATGTAACTGTCACAGGGATGTGATGGTGATAAAGGGTGTGCTCACAGGGTGTGGATTACTGTTTGAATATATGAACGAAGGCTGGTTTTTATGATATACTGCAGTTGAATCAATTGGAGTGAGTTTTAGATATTTTTAAAGGAACAAGAACTGGGGCGGCGGAACTTTAATTACACGTTAATATTCTTCCACAGAAAAAGGATTCCTCTCGGAAATGATCCCAGAGGTAAGCAATAGTGGACATTGCTCGTCTGAGTAATTAAGGTAATACACCCAACTAGGGTTTGAGACTATATAACGAGGGACCAACACCCTGATGAATGCCAGAGCGATCCAGTTGGGCGCATAGAATTGGCAGAAACATGTTGGTATTTGCAGCAGGGGTATAGGGGCTTTTACCTCCCCTGAATACCCCAATATCCTAGTTTTAATCCTACCAAGGGGCGACAGGAATAAAGAATGATTACGGTTGCCCGTTAGGTAGTTTTAACTGTATGTGTCTGCACCTTTTCATCCCTTTTCAAGGGAATATTCTTTCCTTTGTTTGTCATTGTCGTGTGTGTTCTTTTATACGTACTGTACCCTCACCACTAGTCTTCATTCACACAAAATATTATTTGCGCTCCACTCAGTGTGTTGGTCTGCACCTGGGTGTTAGATGCGGCCCTATGATGAAGCATGACACTGCAAAGTGTGTGAGGGCAGTATTAAGACATTTTTTGTCTTTCCCTGTTTCTTGTTGTCCTTGTGATATCGACTAGTGGTCGGTGTATTTAGGAGGTTTCGTGGAGTTCAGTACCTCCTTCATTTTCGTTTTGTTTAGTACTTCTCTGTTGTGTGAGATTTCAGTGACGGTAGGGGAGTCAGAGAAGGCTCATTCCCTTGTCTCTTCTTTGTGATTCTAAGTGGGTGCACTTGCCAGGACGACATGGCAGTATAAACTGCGTGAAGACAATGCAGTGGCAGGCCTGAGAACCCTTTGAAAGGCTACTTGGGTGGGTGGCACAATCAGTGCTGCAGGCACTCTAGTAGCATTTGATTTACGGGCCCTGGGCACACACAGTGCACTGTACTAGGGACTTATCAGTAAATCAAATAGCCAATCATGGAAAGACCAATCCATACACACAATTTACAGCAGGATCACTTGCATCTTAACATTGAACAGCAGGGACAAAGTGCACAGAGTCATTAAACCAGCAAAAATGAAGTAAAAAACGGGAGGTCACAAAGCAAAAAGTCAGGGGAAAACCTGTCAAAAATGCCAAGTCCAACAGCCATGTAGCAAAGTGCCCTTTTTGTATGGTCACCCCCACACGTTTCTCCCCAATGCTGATGGTTATGACTCTGAAAGTGCACTGGAGCCTGCTATCCAGGCGCAAGTGCTGATGTCCTCGCCCTAAAAATGATGTACGTAAATTGTTGACCCCAATTGGCAAGGACTTTAACCCCCTTATAAGTCCCTGGTAAGTGGTACCAAGGGTACCCAGGGAATAAGAGTTAAAGGGTTCACCAGGACCTGAAGCATTCTTTGTGCCACCCTGAGTGACCCAGATAAACAGATGACAGCAGGCCTGCCGTTACAGACTACAGGAACAGTGCAAATTGCTCCAACTCTACTTTGCCCTCACCATGGATGGCAAGGTCAAAGCACTATTTTGAATATATCTCAGCCACCCCTAAGGTAGGCCTCCTGAGCCCAGCAGGCAGACTGCATTATATTAAAGGTGTGGACAGATAAGTGCAAGCTTATATGTCCCTCTAGTAGCCTCTTTCCATTGAGAGCTACTGTAAGTGTTCAGAGGGCCATAGGATAACAGAGGCTGGCACCCGGGCACCCCGAGGTTGCCAGCTCCATTATGGTCCCACTGAAAAGTGTCATATTTGGTATCAAACAACTCGTCTCATTAAATCGGACTTCTTCTTACTGTCAGATTTAATGTGACATGCACTCAGATGGCTAACTCAGAAGTTGCCCAACTGGTTGCCCCGGCCTTTCTTGTGCCCTGGTTGGCAACCTGCAGCTGCTACCACAAAGACAGGAATCTGGCCCCCTTCCATAAGTTGGGAACACTCTCAGGAGTCAGAAACAAAGGCCTGCCTGGGAAGGAGGTGACACCTCCCTCCCTGACACGATGGCTAGTGAAGTGGCACATCAAGGCAGTGAGCTTCAAAGCATGCACCACCTCTAATATGCAAGCAGGCTGCCTCCCAAAGGAGGAAACAGCCTTCCCCTGGCCCTCAGGCACATTTGCAGTCAGGAAGTTGGGAAAATTAGATAGTGAGAGGGTGTACACCTCCAGAAGGCTAGCCACACTCCTAAGGTGGGCTACCTGGTCTGTACAGGCAAGGAAGGTTTCTGGCATTTTTAAAAGTGGCAGAATAGAGGATTTTGGGTTGCAGAGGTCACCCCCCCTGCCCCGGATGTGGTCACCTCAGTGGTGAATTAGCCGCTGGGGCTAGTAGCCCATTGGCTCCTTGCACCCACACCCCTAACGCCCCTAAATTTAGGATGTAAGGGGGACCTCTGGCACAGAACTTCAGATCCGAAACATCTTGAAACGAAGGACAAAGAAAAGACTCAAGTCTGTGACTTCAGGACCTGCACAAAGTAAAGGTGCGATACCCTGCACCTGTGGCAACCACCCTTCAGCTGCACGACTGCGACGTACCACAGGTACCCAGGGCACTGTGACCAGGGAAGACCCCTAAGGGCTGCAGCATTTATTGTGCCACCCTTAGAGGCCCTGTACCTTTACACACACACACTGCCTTTGCAGGCTGCGTGTTTTGGTGCAGAACAAAGTGAAAAGTCGACATGGCACACATCCCTGTGTGTCATGCCTACAACCCACTGCCCTGGCATAGATTAGTCACCCCTCTAGCTGGGTTCCCTATACCAGTGGTGAGGGTACAGGTGCATGAGCCCTGTACCCCTACAGTGTCTAAGTCCATTCTTAGACATTGTAAGTGCAGTGCTGCCATTAAGAATATATGGTGTTGGGAGCTTGTCATTACGAACTCCACAGCACCATAATGGCTACACTGAAAACTGAGAAGTTTGGTATCAAACTTCTCAGCACATTAAACCCACACTGATGCCAGTGTGGGGATTAATGAAAAATGCACACAGAGGGCATCTTAGAGATGCCCCCTGAAAACTAACCCACCACTAGTGTCCAGGCTGAGTGGCTGCTTTCAGCTGCCACCACCAGACATGTTTCTGGACCCCTGGGTCGAGAGCCTGCTGCTCTCTGGGGCCTGAAACAATGCACATCCTGGGACGAGGTGCCAAGCCTCCATCCCCAGGATGGGCAGGGTTCACGAAGGGGAAGCTTCAAAGTCTTGCCGCCTTTGTGAGCTTCCCCAGGCCACTTGCTGCTTTCAGCAACTGGTCCCCACTGGTTCTGACCCCCACTTTGGGCGGGAGAACCGGCGGGAAAAACAAGTGAGGAAGAGAGGTGTGCCCACCTCTGCCAACTCCACCCCTCAGGTGGGGGAGGCGAGGTGAGGCACAACTCTCAGTCCCCACCATCTTGCAGATGGGGGGACTCAGCCAACCAGAGACAGGCTCATGCCCCCCTCCCACTGGAGGGTGGCATAATAGGGGGTGTACCCACCCCAGGGAAGGGACCCATTGGTCCCTACCTGTTACCTACCTGTAACGCCCCTAAATCTAGTATTTAGGGGCACCCCTGAACCTTGCTTCCTCAGACAAGAAACTACAAGGAGAAGAAGAAGAAGGACTGAACAGCCGTGCAGCAGCTAATAGGAGGAAGACGCCCACTGACTTGGCCCCAGCCCTACCGGCCTGTCTCCACCTCGAACCTGCTCCTGCGAAATCCCGGTGTGTCCTGCAGCCAGCAACCTTGAAACCCCCGGAGGACCTGCCTGCCTTCAACTACAAAGACTTTGTCTCCCGTGAACACCGGATTTGTTCATCTGCAACCTCTGGCTCCGGGTGGACACCGCAAATCCGCCCCACTCTGCACCCGCCGTCCACGGCCCGAGTTCGAGTGGGCAAACACCACGAGGAGGTCACCCCGGCGATCCTGACCCGAGATCTGGCGACCCCTGACCTGCCTAAAGCCTCCAGCCGACGCCTGCAGCCTAAATCCAGAAGGTCCCCCCAACTGCGACCAGGAGCTGGTAAGAGGATCCGACCCCAAAAGGCACCCCTGCACCCGACGCCCCACGGCCTTGGGTGCCCAAACCGACGGTGCCTAACCAATCCCTAACTTCCCAACTTACCTCTCGAAGTGGTGGTCGCACCCAGAAGACCTTCGCCCCCAAGCCTGCAGTGCCTTTGCAAACCGGAGGTTCCCCATTGAAAACAACAGGGCGCCCGACGTCGAAACAGCACCCTGCACCCGGCCGCCCTAGTGCCGCTGAGGGTGCACCTTTGGTGCTAGTTTGTTTCCCCATTTGCCCTGAGCTAAAGTCCAGGAGCTTTGCTCCCACAACCAAGTGGCCTGCTTGTCAGCAGCCACCAACTGGAGGCCCCCTATCCCCCATTGGATAACATTGGGCCTCAGCACTCTGCACCCGGCTGCCCTAGTGCCGCTGAGGGTTTAACTAGAGTGCATCCTTGACCCTGGGGGACCCCTGAGTCTATCCCCAGAACCTCAACTCCCACTACCAAATACTTACCTTAAAACCGATAACACTATTTCCCTCCATAGGATAACATTGACTGTTTTTCTTGGAAAAGTTGGAGTTTGAAAACCTAAAGTAATTCTTTAAAATTGCACTAACTAACAAAAACTATTTTACTTACCTGTTTACAGGAAATGTCCCAGAGTAGTATCCAGGTATACTATGAGTAAGAAAAGTAATCTCAAAAGTAACTTACCTGTAATTTTACTGAAAAGCACATTCAAGTCTATGTACTGTATTTACAAAGCATTGCATTTCTCTGAAACCATACTGTAAGTCAAACAAAGTGAATATACAATTTCAATTCAAACTGTTTACAAACTGCATTGCTACTGTAAAGTATTTATTGCTTACCTGTGCCAGGCTTGCTTGGTTCTAGAAAATAGAAAAAGATATTTTCATACAAAAACAATTGGTCTGAAAGTTCAGTCTTTGAGTTTGTGAATTCATTTGCTGACTGAATGTGTACAAGAAATCCTTAACACTGTCCTCTGATACTGCCTTACTGCTCGACCACACTACCAAAAATAGAGAGTGAGGTGCTATCTAACTTTACCTCTGCCTACCTTTGGGGTTCCACTGGACTCTGTGCACAGCATGCCTCACTTTGGTATAGTATATACAGAGCCAGCTTCCTACACCAGCTACAAAGTTATGAGGAACCTCTCTGAGCACCAAAGGCAACTCCAGAACTCCCTTGGACAAGAGGTAGTAGTCCCCTGCAGCCTGGAGGTAAAAGCACGCTCCCGGAAACTATGAATCACTGGCCATCGGGCTCACCGAGGCATCGCCCAAAAGTAAATGGTCTAGTGCACTGTTGAAAAATAGTCCTGACCTCCAGCAAGTTTCAGGTAGCTACTGTTTGCCCCGGACTCCAGGACGTTGAAGTAACCCAAGGTTGAGATTGCCACTGCTAAGACTTGCTGGTGGTCTATCTGGTTACCACTATCTTTGTTCGATGCTGTTCCTTGAGGGAATTCTGCAGCTTGTTCACTTAGTCACCTCAGTGGCCCCGCGGTCGAGTTTAATATCTGTTTCTTCACCAGCATCTTCGTATGTGGTAAAATCAGC
The DNA here is from genome assembly GCA_963921515.1 of Calotriton arnoldi. Lineage (NCBI taxonomy): Eukaryota > Metazoa > Chordata > Amphibia > Caudata > Salamandridae > Calotriton > Calotriton arnoldi. The sequence continues at coordinate 708,794 of CAWUFW010003335.1, forward strand.
ACCACAGCGGCTCCCACTTCAGCACCAAGGACAGCCAGGACAACTCTGCACCCGGGCCTCTTGAGCCAGGTAATATTGAACTGATTGTCGTTGCTTGGTCCTGGTACCTGCATCACCTTAACCCCTGTGGTTTCCTCTGGACTCGACCTGCAAGTGACTGATTGTCACTTGTCATTTTATTCCATTGATTGCAATGTAAAAGTTTTGCTGGGAATTGCAGTGATTTATTTTTCCTTCTAAAATCCATAACTCTGGTTACACTTATCCAATTGTGTTTGTTTACGTGTCTAAATTTATTTAAGAAATCTGCTCTATTTTTATAAATTGGTGTCGGATTTCTTTCGAGTCGTGTCTCGACTAGTAAAGCCTGACTGCTCTGTGCCACACTACCAGGATCGAGCTAGTGTGAATCCGAAGGACCTTTCTTCGGGGTAGTGTGAGAGTATCGCATAGTGAGTTTATTTTTTTTTATGTTTGCAAGCTCCGAGGAGATCCACATAAAATCTCATAATACATACACAATGTGCTGGAGCTTCTGATAGATTTTGACATTTCCTTTAGTGTGTAGACGCAGATGCAGGGGCGTGGAGAGACGAGTGAACGGACTGTGAACGAAGGAAGCTGCTGTTGCCTCCACGCCTGCGCGCGGCTCCAGCTCCTGTCACGGCCGTTGCAAGACAGGGGGCCCCCTTCTGAGCCGCCCACAGCTCCTGTTCCCGCAGCAGTGCTGACAGCCGCTGCTTCATACGGTGCTGTGAGCGAGCCGAGCGCGGCCGCTGGTAGTTGGCGGCCGCGGAGTGAGTGTCCCAGGTGAAACCGCGGAGCCAGCTATACACATTAACATACACATTATCCATTCGAAAAAAATCATGTAAGTGTGCAAATCAATGTACAAGATGTGTTACATGAGACAGTCAGGGTTGCAAGGTATAGGAGTCAAATTCCCTTCATAGCTCACTGTGGTCTACTAGAAGGATTACAATTTATGAACTGCAAGTAACAAAAGGATCTCTGTGTTCAAAGCAGGAATCCACTTACCTGTCTACATAAAATAAAAATCTGTGATCTGCATGCTACATGATGTGCTTTGTAGGAGGCAACCTTTTTAAAAAAAAACATATTTCATTGCATTTTTAGTTGGCATATGTTATAACATACACATATCAGAGCACTATTGCATAATTAAGTGGTACATTATGCTCACAACATTGTATAAGATGCACACCATGTGTGTTGCAATATCATAAATAACAAACCCAAAGAAGGTAGCAACAAAATAGAGGTTCAACAATCCCCAAACGCCCCCACCCCCCGAAGAACAGTGGGTGATTATGTTTTGCAGGAGACAACTTAATCTTCTATACTACTTTGATTCAAACTTGGGACTACACAAAACACAGATCTCTCCAACAAATGCGTTAACCTCCAAAGTTATCTCACCATTATTATTATTCCCTGAGGCTTACTGGGCACCTCTGCAGCAGATGCCTTAACCCCATAAAATATTTAAAATGCAGACATTGCAACCAGTTAAGCAGAACAGATCTACTACCATGCTTTACTTTGTTGCCAATTTCTTTGTGGCAGGGTTTAAAAAAAAAAGTATTAGTTGAGGTCCAGATTTTGCGTCAGGATTGCACCACTTTTTTGGCACAACCCCGACTCCAAATCTCATTTGTTAAATATCATAAGGCACTTAAATGTAGTCATGATACACCTGATAAACATATGTGTGAGATCTTAGTATCTGATGTCACTTCTTGTGATGTCACTTCCAGTGAGGTCACTTACTGTGATGCCACGTAGAATGTCGCGTGTCGTGACGTCATGCTGTGATGGCACGCGTCATGATGTCACTTGCATACTCACTAACTTGGTAAGTACCCCCACTTATTTTTTATAGGACTTGTGCCCTGGATGAGGGGGTTGCCAGACCACGACATGCAAGTTGCACACAGCAGCCACTGCAACCAACAGAGTTATCATGCCCGCTATGTATATGATTCCCACTCGTTTTGAAAGTTATTTCCGTAACAAGGCAAACCCCGCGTGATTCCTGACCCAGCAGTGCTGGTCTGGCCCTCTCCGTAGACGACTTCCCTAGATGTAATTCTTATTTTTGGCATGTCTTAGGCCCGAGTTCCTTCCCTTCGTTGCATGTATATATTTTCTCCCCAATCTCTGATTGGTTACCAGTCAGCACTGCATTGATTTGTTGAGAGATCGTGTGAAATGTAAAAACTGACATTTCTGATATAAGGATGTGCCAAAAGGACAAATGAGGTTTATGCTACAGTGTGCTGCAAAGGTGCCTTGTCCGGCCCTGAAGATAGCCCGTGCTGGCTGGCAGTGACTGCCGGAAGGATAAAAGTAAAGCCTGGATCCGGAATAGCCTATGTGGGAATGATGGCCCCGTACCGTGGCTTGGAAGCCAGGGAACCTGTTGAATGAGGCCGAACAGAATTTGCAGATGTAAAGCAGTGGACATGGGCAGCCATATTGAAGGTCCAAGCAGCTTTCTAGCCTGCAACATCATGACACTTTTTATATTGTGCCCTCAATGGGGTCTACCGTTCCACAGTATAGAACCAGTGACATGCTGGTGATGGGGTGATGGTCTGTGACCCAAATCTGGTGTGCTGTGAGACTGCCCTAAGGCACTAATGGGCAGAAGAGCTCCTGCAACCAGTAATCAAGCACTGAATTCCAAACAGATGATGTGGCCTAAGGGCTAGAGCGGTTGACCTCGAAGCTGGGAAACCGGGTTCGAGTCTCAGCAAGGACGCTCAACATCCTGTGATTCTCGCCAAATCACTTAATCTCCACGTGCCTAACAAAAAATGAATGTGTCCATCTGTAACACAACTGATGCTCAAGTAAAGCGCTCTGATACCTTCGAGTCAAGTTCCTGCTATATAAAACTCCCCCCCCCAAAAAAAATACACTTCTTTGACCCATAGAATAATACTAGGTCTCTTGACCCTGGAGCTACAAAACCTTAAAAAGGCTACCACAGTCCTTTAGTGGCCCTGCAAGAAAATATTTTTTCCAAACGGGACAAGGGGATGCAGAATTATTTTCTTTAGGGAATTTTGCTCTGTGGCCCTGATTCAAAAGACAAGGCTGTTAGGAGTACAGGACCACTTGCACACTGCGGCTGCATACTGCACCATAGGCTCACAGTTCATATAATTGGCACCATCCGTCAAGCTTCCTCAGTAAGGATGACTGTACAGGTGACAAAAAGCCAAGACTCATTCAGCCCGGTGGCCCGTACCGCGTGACATCCCAACTGGATCACCATCACCTGTTGACCACCCAGTAGTGAAGCTGCACAGGCTGAGTCATGTCAATACAGGCAAAACTTTGTGTCGCTGTATTACTTGTGGGAGCCTAGCGGCAAAGCAGACTTCCTTGCATCACTGTGCAAGGGTACCTGCATTACGGGCAGGATTGTTTTTATACAGGAAGGCACAAAACCAATCCTTGAAGGCATATTCCTCGTTGTATGTGTGTTGCACAATGCAGCACACATACAAAGAGGAAGTAACGAGGAGAAATAAAGATTTTTTGCCTTGTTACACCTAGGTCAGGCAGGTGCACATTTTGGCAAAATCCCGGTTTACAGACCTTTGTAAATCTGGGATTGTGTCAAAATCCATGGGTGGATGCATGGAAAAACCCATTTTCCACCCATGGAACACCTCTCTGCCTCACAGGTAATGCAAGGCAGCGATACGCGCTGCCTTGTATTACTCTGGATTTACTAAACCTCACAGAGCCAAGCAAGGCGGCTTTGTAAATCCCACTAAAGGACTTGCGTTGCCTTGTGACAACTTGTGTCATGCAATGGCAATGCAAGTCCTTAGGAAATCTGGCCATAAGAATGTGCAAAGTGATATTGGCAAATAGAGGCCTGGGCAGCAGCTAGTTTGTTTCGGTGGTTGATGGTAGGTGGCACCAGCACTTATCAGTGGGGGCAGGGACTTTTAAAAGATGGTTCCTCAGGCAGTCTCTTAGTAAAATGTTCCTGGCTGTCTGTTCTATCCCAGAAGGAAGGCCAGCCATGGCCTATCAGGCAGTATTTGCATCAGGGGGGTGGTTTGACACTAACATCATGTCACACAGTTACTTTAACAGTTATGCATTTACTCTAACAGTCCATAAACATACAGTGGAGGAGAGACGTCCGTGATTGTGCTCCTCTCTCTCGTGATTGCTATGTAGCTCAGTTTGGGTAGGGCAGGACATGTGCTCAACAGTAGGGACACACATGGGCTGCAATATTCCACTGTGCCTTGTCGCGGGTTGCTGGGTGCTGACCTCTCACACTCCACCTCACAACATGATGTGTGTGTCTCTTGCCCTGGGTATTTGGTAGCTGAACATGTAATAGGCGGACCGAGAGGAACAGCATGTCACTGTACATGGACAGCACCTGGCACTGCGCCCACCAAAGCTTTCTATCACAGCAGCATGTGGGCCCCAGACTGCTCTGCCGTTATGTAGTTACGTACTGGGCATCCTTACCATCTCTGTGAGTGATAGTTGGTGGTTGGAAAACATGGTGAAAAGGATACCCAGCTCAGAATCCAAGAAACAGACACATTTCAAAGGCTCAATTGAAACACATCCTGGATGCCCAACTTCTAGGCATTGCTGTCTCTTAAGCTAACCCACTTTTGCAGTCTGCTAGTGCTGATCCTGCCTTCTACTATCATATGCCAACTTCAAACCAGCCCCTGTAGTCTTGTGAGTTAATGCACCTTCTTCAGAGACACAGATACACAGTCCAAATGCCTCCCCTCTTTTGAATGTCTGCCTAAAGATGGAATTTTAAAGTTCAAGCTTGGAACCAGAGAAGAGAATTCCACCTTTACATAGGTGGGTGAATATACTAAACCAGACGCATTCCCCACCCCAGCATCAAAGCAGTGAAGTAGCAGCCTGAGACCACCAAACTAGGTTTTGAGGAGTAAACATTCTTGGGCCATATTTATTTTCCAAAAGTCCCATAAATAATTTTTTCTGTCTGAAATCTTTTAAAATCATAGTTGCCAACTTCAAGCACCATCCCTATGAAAATGTGATTTAGTCCCCACAGACTTCCACTTTGTATTTGACAAGGTGAACTCAGCCAAAGCATGACTTATCTAGAGTGTTGCTGCGCAACATGAAAATAAAAGGGTCAAGCCTGTTTGGGATCAAGAACCACACTTCAGTGCTTGTTTGATTAAGTAGAGAAACCCAAAAATGAAGTTGGTTGTGGTTCTAGAGATGAGGCTGAAGACCTAGAAGACATAAATGAGTTCCTGCACAGATAAAATTAGTTCCTGCACATGCAGGGAGAGTGTGACTCTGTCATCAACAGACCCATCTGCTTGTGAGTAGAGCTCATTCACAGATCGGGTTGATCTGTCTTTTGTTCTAGTTTTAGATAGCACAAACCTCACCTGAAGGTAATGGGGCACCTTACATGAGCACCAGTTACATTACATAAGACCATTCGCTTTTTAGGCACGGGGAGATTTGGGGCATATTTATCATGGTTCTACATCTCCTTTGTGCCATGCAAGGGGGCGCAAGGGCGATGCAAAATCTAGAATGAAATTTACCAAGGCACAGAAGGCCCCCTTGCGTGGCCCTGCAGGGCTTGGCAAATGTAGAGTAACACCGGAAGCGCAAGTCGCTGTCTTGTGTTACTCCACCCCCAGGGGGTGCTCCATTGGTGAAGTATGGGTGGTCCAACGCATCCACCCATGGATTTTGGCGCAGTCCCAGATTTACCATTGGTGGTAGACCTGGGAATAAGTCACAATGCTACCAGGGGAACTTTTGTGTCTCCTTGTTGTTTTCCTCTTTCTACATGTGCTGCATTCTGAAAGAGTAAAAAGGAAGGTGCTCCTTCCTGCACAAAAACCATCCTGACTACAATGCACAGTGGTGCAAGGGTGCTTGCATTTGCACAGGCAGAGAGCAGGAATGCACTGTATAATGTTAAATAAGGTGCATCTCTTCCTTTACACGCAGCGCAGCAAGGTGACTTGCTGCATTGCGTTGCATAAATGTTTGATAAATTTGCCCCTAAGTGATTTGCCCAGGATCACAGGATGTTGATCTGACAGCGAGACTCGAACCTAGTTCTCCAGTTCCAATGTCGGCATCTCTGGCCGTAAGGCCACAGCCGAGACCCTGAATATATAGTGCTAAACCCCTGCATAGACAGAGCAGAGTTTATAAACAGATGGAGCTGAGCTCCTATCGATATTCTGTTGAGTTTCTTTGCAGTTTATTTCTTGCACTGAACCAGAGAGTAGTCCCTGTATACATAGAGCTCAGCCCCTGTACAACATGAGTCTTGCTGATTCATAGATTGTGTTGAGCCAGTTCACAGGCAGATATCAGCTCTTCCTCTGATAGAGATTCAGTAGAAAACGTTGGGAGGGAGAGTGAAGGAATTGAGGAAAGAAATTATGGAGAACGAGAGATAGAGACGGGATAGAGAATCAGAGACGTTTTAAGGCATGGGCAAAGTGGGCTCTGGGCAAGGGCCTAATCCTTCGAGGAGGCCCCCTAATAGAGATAGCTCTGTTCTGCAGAGGCTTGTCCTGAGTGCCTTGAATAATTCCTAAGCAGATTGTTTTCGATACCGTTTTCCTTCAATTTATTTTTAATGTGGGTGATGTGTGAGAATCTATTACAGACATTTTGCGGAGAAATATTGTGTTTGTTTCATGCAGCATCCATTAAAAAGTTTCTTATAGATCAAAACAGGACCTCACATATGAGAAACGGTAGGGTGTCACAAAGATTATTTCAGTAATATTAGTGAGCGACTGCTGTGTTACAATATTGAAAACACACGTCACTAGCCCTGAATATTAAATGCAAACACATTTAGAATTTGGCCAGTGTGCCTGTGCACTGTCAGTGACCTGGCCAAAGAGGGCATACAAGCACTGAAATTGGATCATAATTTCAAAGCTGTTCCGAACAGGGGCCCCCGAAATACGTTTGACCCAGGGCCCCCAAAATCCTTAAGATGTCCTTGTAGAGAACAGTGACAGAGAAGAGAGAGAACATGTGAGAGAATATGGAGGGAAGAAAGAGAGGAAAAAGAAATGAGAGGAGAATGGGACTGAGATGGGAAAGAGGAGAGAAAGTGTCTGAAATGGGAGATGGCAGAGTGAGTGACGTGGGAACAAGCAGCTAGCAATGATGCACAAACGCTACTTCACATTTCACCTATTACTTTTGCCTCTCTTCTTCACCAGACGTCTGAATGTCACATTGTGTGTGGTTGATGACTCTGCTGGTTACATCAACTAAGGAAGAAGATGTGGTATAGTGACTAAGTAAACCTGGGGACCTGGTTTTGAATCCAGCTTGGAACTTGATTGAAAATTGTGCAGTTCTGAGTAAATCACCTAATCTTTGATGATGGCGTAATTGTGTTTAACTGTGTGCAATCTAAAGATTTAGGCACCCACTTGATGCATGCAATCTTGCTTTGTCTCCATCACTCCCCATAATATATAACACTCCGTTGCTCCCCAGCTAAGTCTGTGCTATAACAATATAAACACATGCCATACATGTTTTACATTGTTAAGTTATCCTGCTTTATCCATTCTATAAATGCCTCTTCCTTTTGAGCTCTTTGTGAACCCCCTGATTTTACGACATTCACATAGAAGCACCATATTATTTCCTTTATCCTGGTACATGTGCCACACCTTTAATAGGTTTCACACAAGTCGACTTCTCGATGTCTGTGGGGGCCCTTTCTTGTTTATTGGGAGATCCCCCACACACATCATTTGTTTATTAGATGTCTTAGGTTGCTTTTTAACAAAAGACACCTTTACAATAAGGCTTTCTTTTTTGTGTGTCAGATGTGCACACAGGCAGAAGATTCACTTGGTATGAAACATCTTGCAGGCGTCTGATGGTCGCATGTCTGGTGGATACTCTCGAAGCTCCGGCAGTGCTTAGTGTCTGAGTGGAAAGTATTGGCAAAGCCAAAAGATCTGACTTTAATGTGCTGATGCATTAAAATACAGGCATGCACAAATGTTTGTGTGTTGTAGCACATTAAAGCCAGACAAATGGTAATGTGTGGTCTCATACTGGCTCTGTGAATGTCTCTAACCACATTGCGTGAAGTGGTAGCCCCACCACTGCTGCTTGAAGTGCTAGTGCCCATTCCCCCCCCCCCGAACTTTGGGTCTAGTTGTGCCCCTGAATGTCGCACATAAACAAAGTTAAACCATGGTAATGGCACACATAAGCAGTCTGAAACATGGCTGCTGCATGACGTGTCCAACAGGACACTAGCCTCCATGATGCAGCAAATCACGAATGGACCTGGGAAACTTGGTAGGGTGCATTCCTGTGATTCTGGGCAAATCAATTTTTCTCAAAGTGCCTGAAAAATGAATGTGATCCTATGTATCTAAGCAGCCCTGCCAAGTACCTCGCATCAGGCGTTAGATGAACGCATTTTAATGTGGTGGTCCGCATCACCGTATTAAAATGCATTAATCACGCATTTTGACCACCTGCGTGCTGAGGGTGAAGCAGGTAATTGGCCGCGACCGTCAGAACTGCATTTGCAGCAGCGCGGCGTCCGAGTAGTATATGAGGGCTGGGGCAGCCATGACAGGGAGCACAGCGAGCTTGCGGCAGGGCGGCTCTAGAATGACAGGAGCAGATCCCTGGAGTCGGCCCCAGGAGCCGTAGCCTGCTGCCACATAAGCAGTCTGAAACATTGGCAGCTATGCACTCACCTCGCGGCGTGATCGTGTTGTAACACTTTGAGGGCATGCACCGGAATAATGTGGCACATTGATGTTTTCTGTTCCCAACTTCAAATTGCAGGGGACATGGAGCACGGCAATCATCTGCATCCTATGTCTTCCAGATTGGAGTCATCTGAGTTTGGCTTCATTTCAAACATGGCTGTTTTAGGGGTCCGTTCTTGAGCCGGGCACCACTCAGACTCCCAAATCTGAATTCACTTGGCCCATTCCAACATGCAGATAATGGCTCAGCAGACCGCTGACTTTGTGACGCTGAGGACGTGTTTCACACCTCCTCGGGCGCCAACGTTAGCTCCCTGGGCTCGGGCTCCCTGCTTTGCTCGGCCGCTTAGCAGAACGTTTTTGCCGTAGCAGAGAGTGGGGTGGTGAGCATATGTGGGAGATGAGAGGACAAGCTGTGGGGAGAAACTAGTAAGAGGGTAGGGTCGGAGTCAGATGCTGCTAGGCATTCCACCACTCAGGGCCGGCACTAGGCATGGGCAGCGTGGGCAGCTGCCCAGGGCCCCGTGCATGCTCGCAGCCATGGGGCCTCGCACCTTTAAAGACATCAGAAAGGCCCAGGGGGCCCCTGCGAGTTTATATTTTTCTTTTTTATGTCAACCTTCCCTGCTGGCCCGTCTCTGTGGGCCTAATGGCTGCAGCTGCATGTTGATGACAGCAATCAGACAGGTCATTTGAGTGCCCTTGCCTGTGAAGTGGCCCTGCCCCTGTATGAATAAAAGACAATATCCTGCAGGGGCACAGCAAAGGATAGAGTGGCGATGGCGGCGCATCACAATGGAAACTGCTCACCAAGGACAAGTGGAAAGGGAGCAGAGAGGGGAATAAAAGGGGCAAGACAAATGGAATACAGTGGGGGGGAGCAGATAGGTGTGTGCGCGGCATTGAGACAAGAGGTGCACCCAGAGGAGCAGAATCCGCATGCAAAAGTGGATGGAGCAGGGTTTAAAGTCTGCTGGGTCACTCGAGTCTTAGACCTGGTAGTGAATTAAAATGGACATTGAAAAGGGGCCCTATAGTCATGTCCTTAACTTTGCTGCAAACACACTGATCCAGTGTCTGCACAATGAATGAAAGTTCCGAAAAGCAGGTGATGAGACGGGCCCGCTCTCCATTTTTGCCGTCACCCTCAGAGGGAAAAACAAATCTTAACTCTGCATCAGTGCCACCCTTCGCTGCCTTTAATGCAACTTCAGTGAGACTCGTTATAGTTCTTTCACAGTCTCATCATGTCAGAACTGGAGCATGTTCAATATTATATACAAGGAAGCTGTAGATGCTGCTTATTCATCTTATGCAACTAATAACCACTGACAAAGCCAATAGTACTGGCTTGTTCTAGGTGTAATTTTACTTGTTGTAATATATATCTGGAGGCAATGACAGGTTTTTTCAACCCACTTAAAGCCCTGCTGTCAGGTCAGTATGTAGGCAACTTTTTTGGCTAGTTGTTGACCTGCTTTATCGTCAGGTGACACTGTTTTTACTGTTGATTTTTATGATAATAAAGCAAACATTGCCTGCAGCAAACTCAAATCAGTGCAGTCTTCTATACCTTACAAAACACTTATACCGCATGTCTTTACAAGTTGAAAACTGCCCTAGTTTGCAAACATGGGACACTTTTCTAGCTAACTAACTCCCTAATGGGGGCCCCTTTTATTTTGGTACATAGGCCTATTTTCTGTCCCAGTCTGATGCTGCATGTTTGGCAGGGCCACTGGACTTATGCGATTGTGCGGTGGCGGCGATTTCTGCATAATTATGCATTTGATGCATTTGCCACATAATCCTTCAGCTGCTGCATAATCTACAGATTTTAACAACAAAATTGCTTTCTATCTCAAACAGTTCAAAAGTTACTAAAAATGCAGCGACACATCTTGCCGCATGTGGGAAGGCCCTTTGAAAAGCTGGAATAGTCAACTTTCTGTTTCCCACTACTAAATTTGGGTGTTAAATTGGTACTAATGGGGTGCAACCAGTGCCCAAACAGCGTTACCAAGTTTAAAAATGGCAAAAAAATGAAGTAATACTATTTCAAAATGTGCCGGGTTATGCTGCATAATTTGCCTTTTCTTGCCACATAAATTACTCACCCTGCCACATAATTTAACCATCTCCTGCCACATAAATTCAGTGGTCCTGTTGTTGGGGTAATCCATGGCAGTAATTTTGTTCCTGTTTATATTTCCCATGCTTTACTGAATCTTGCATTCTCCAAGAGTGCTAGCTATTTCCAGCATGTGTGTTTGTGTATTTTATTTCACAGCATATTATTCTTGGATGATGCACCCTTTGTACTGAGTCGCCTCCAGGTGTTTATAACAGGCTACAGTTGAGCACTTTGGAGTTGAGGCTGCAGGCAGTACAACTTTCACACTGTGCCTGTCTGTGGGTCAAAAAGGTGTTCAGATTACATGACCATTCAAAATATGGCCTCTCTGCAGAGCACAAAGAGCAATGGTCCTGCATTGCAGTTGTGATTCTATGCAAGTGTGTGTGAAGGAGCTACTTATTGGTCAAAACAAAAAGGTGAAAGTAAAATCATTTATTGTAGTTACTCATTTAGCTTAAACTGCTAACAACCATTGACAAAACCCAGTCGGTGCGTTGCGTTTTGTCAATGGTTGTTAGCTGTTAACTGTGGGGGCGGGGGCGGGGGGTGATTTTAATTTAAAGGAAAAAAAATAACTTTCTTAGCCGGCCCGATCCGATCCCGCGTCGTATCTGCTTAGGGGCCTCACATGTTCTTATTCTGCCCGGGGCCCCACATATCCTAGGACCGGCCCTGCCACCACTGTCGAGACGCCAGGTCATTTGCAGAGCTGTGAAGTAAATAGGCACTTGCATTCCGAATTTTATAACCGTTGTAGAGAACTACTATACCTGTAAACTTTTTAAGACAATAATGAGCGTGATAATTGCGCTCGCCGTTGTTAAGCACTGGTTGTTACCATGGTGAACATTTTAGAACATTGGTGCTCCTTCTTTCGTTGGAATAAACAGGCCTAAATACGCCTGTGCATCTTGTGGTTACCCCTTGAGGTGCTTTACTTGGCTTATCTCGGAGGCACTGATGAGCAAAACTCCCCATCATTTTCGGGAATTATGATGTTAGACGAAGCAGGTAAATATAACTGAGCCACTCCTAAACACCACAGAACAAAATAAGTTCTATTTACAACTGCAATGGAAAATAATTGCGGGAGTTGTATTGCTGGCACCCCGGGGTTCTTGTGAGATAATACTTTCGAAGTTTATCCATCTCTGCTTTCTATATTTGCAATAGTAGATCTGAAAGTAGTTGATTGCTTTCAAAACATACTTCAGCAAATAACCTGGGATTGTTATGATGTTGTATTACATTTCTGGGTGTCCGTGGGGTATAGAAGTAACTCCCCTAGGTCCCTCCCTAGTGAGCGTTTCTTTGCCCTTGAGGACAGTCGGAGTTCAAGTTTAATGTCATAGTTAAACATTTGTTTTACACTTTGTTAAGGTTACACGGGTCCTTCTGTTGCTGTTGCTTTGCAGCAGTTGTACGATCTCCTTACAGTTTTTTGTTGCTCAAATGAGTGACATTTCTGATATTTATGTTTTTCCTGGTCTTCTTGCTTGATTTTGCTCGTGAACGAAGTGTCACTCTTAATCATTCAACGTCACTCTAAAATTTCACTGAAATTATGAAAATGTCACTGTTGGAAAGTGGGTTATTGGTAGGGGCAAATGTAGGTCTGCCACTAGTAATAAGACCACAAACACTTGATAGGACTCAGCATAGGTCTAAGAAAATTATTCCTATGCTCAACCCCTGGTAACGTGGCTGCGAGCAGACAGGCTTAACTTCAAAGACAGGTATGTAAAGCATTTAAAAACACCAATTCAGTAAATAATTAAAACACAACACATAATAAAAATCCAACACCAATTTATAAAAATAGGAAATATTTTTATCTTTAAAATGACACCAAAACGACAAAAATCCAATGTAGGGAACCGGAGATATGAATTTTCAAAGTTTAAATAAAATCTAGCACTTAGAAGCATATAGCACCATATTGGGACATAGCCTCGCGATAGACCGGGCCAAAGTCAAAGTTTAAGGCCGACCGCGATGGAGCCCTGAGCGGATACTCCACGCGGAAGGTCCCGGTCAATGTTTTTACCTTCGCACTTAGAAACTTTTCTGGAGCTTTTCTCCTCGAGGCCCCTCGACGCTCTCCGTCAGTCCGGATCCGGTGTGGCTCCGCCGGGCAGCCTTTCGACGATCTCCCGGTGAACTTCCTGGAGCGGACTTAGAAACTTTTTCAAGATCGCTTTAGCGGGGCAATCCAACAATCCAGGCCGACACGCGATGGAAGGCAGGCGGATTGGCGCTCGCGGTTGCTCCCGGTCGATTTCTTACGAGCGGACTTAGAAGCTTTTCTGGAGCTTTTTCTCGTGGGGTCCCTCGATGCTCCTCATGTAGCCGGATCCGGTGAGGGTTCGCCGGCTTCAGATTTTCGCTAGTCCCGGTCAATCTCTGGAAGTCGATGCGATGGAGCTTTTAGCGGGACGAACCTGGTGGGCTTGGCCGGCTCGCGGTTGAAGGCAGGCGGCTTGGCTGACCAGGATGAGTCGGTCCCCCTATGGAGCTTTTTTCCAAAGTTCCTCCAAAGTTCCCCAAACTTCCTGAACTTCTTCCTGAAGTTCCTCAAAGGGTCCCAAAGTGTCTCAAACTTACTCCAAGGGTCTGGAAGCTCCAAGATGGTCCTTGAAAGTTGAGGACTTCAATTCCCACAATGCACTGGACGTCACCCTTACAAATCCACTGGTAGTTCCCCAGGTTGGTGATTCTTGGTGGTGAGGGTCCAGATGAGCTCTGTTAACCTGTAGCTTGCAGGGAGTCCACTCTTGAGTTCTTTTACTCAGCACAGTTAGTCCACAAAGCTGTAGTTTCAGGGGTGCAGTCTCCAGAGGTCAGGCCTTAGAAGTCTTTGCACAGCAGAAGTTCCAGCAGGGCCAGTCTTGCTTTCTTCAGTTTCAAGCAGCAGATCTGAGGGGCTGGGCCTCTCTCAGATACTTATTCCACAGTCTCTGGGTCATCCAGGAGGTCAAGCTTCACCAATAGGAGTAGGGTAACTGCCCACTGGAGTGACTACTTCCTGCAGAGTGTGGCATTATTTTATCCCAGAGTGCAACAAAGCTTCCAAATCCATAATGGCTGATTTTCCAGCAAGGAGGTAAGAGCTGGCTAAACACTCCCACTGAGTTGGCTAATTAACCTAGCCTCTCCTCCCTACATCTGCACATACCTTCCTTAATCCTGCCATCTGGCTGGGGTGGGGGTTCAAAGCTGTTAATGACACTGCTCTGGGCTCTGCCCCTTTGAAGCTCATTGTTTACGACCCCTCCCCTGGCCTGGCATTCCTGCAGAACAGCTCACTGCCCTCCCAGTCCATCTGGCTGACCCCAGGGGATCTTTATCACCTCTTCAGGCAGGCTGGCTAATCCTCTTAACTCTGACCAATCAGGGCAGAGCACTGGCAGGCTGGATTTGGAACTACAACTAAGAAAGTGTTATAACTTCTTGTCTGTTCACTTTGGGAAAAATTCAATAACATCATATTGTAGGATTTATCCATACCATTCTAGTGAGTCTTTGAATGGAATCTTTATCCCTGTCCTCTTAATAGTTATTGTTTAATAACTTTCCCCATGTTATCCTATGGGCCATGGGGTTTGCAATGGGAAAAATGACGTGGGCCATTTTTCCAGCACCAGGACCTACAAAAACATATTTTATAAGTACTTGGCTTATTTTCACAGGACCCCCACCCCATAGGTCACCTAGGGAGACCCTAGGGGTGTTGAATCTGTAAAAATATTGCAGATCCTCCAGGCCCAGTGCCCCCAGCATCAAAGTCGAATTTGGGCAGCACTTTAAACAATGGGGAGAGTGAAATGTGAATTTCACTTAACCCAGGGCATTTATAAACTCATTTTATAAGGGTCTACCTTATAGATACCTGACCCCCACCCCTGGGATACCTAGGGAGACCCTGGGGGTCATTATTATGCAAAAACATTTTAGGTTGACCAGTTTTAAGTGCCCCAAACCCCAAAGTCGAGTTTGGCCACAATTTGCATGTTTAAGAGCAGTCCTGGCACCCAGAGCTGCTTTTAAACTGACCACAGGCTTCAGCAGTGCACACATGCAAGTGCAAAAAGGCTGCTGGCCTCTAAACTGCCATGCCCCAGGATACTGGGGACTTCTAGGTAGTTTCAATCCCCTGCCCTATTATATACTAGGGGCTCATGGGGTAGGTCATGCCAATTACAGGGGTACCCCAACCCAAAGTGTACCCTAGTGTATGTAGGTGCTTTACTGTTATCTAAGTGTTTCAGCATGGCACTGGCCCTGGGCCTGGTTAAACAGAGCCCAGGGTCAGTCAGAGTCAGTTACCACCAGTTCCAGTCAGCAAAAAGTTGGGGGTGCCCAGGGCACAGGATGACTTTCCAACACAGCCCCCCCAAACGAAAGGTGAGGGGTTACTAACCTATACCCTGGTAGTCCTCCTCAGCTAAGTGGAAAAACCTGGAAAGTCCATCGGCATTGGCATGGGCAACCCCAGGTCTGTGTTCCACTGTAAAGTCCATTCCCTGTAGGGAAATGGACCACCTTAACAGCTTGGGATTCTCCCCTCTCATCTGCATGAGCCATCTGAGAGGCCTGTGGTCAGTTTGAACACGGAAGTGAGTCCCAAACAAATATGGTCTCAACTTTTTCAGTGACCACACCACAGCAAAAGCCTCCCTCTCAATGGCACTCCATCTCTGCTCTCTGGGAAGAAGCCTCCTGCTAATAAAGGCAACTGGCTGATCAAGGCCCCCTTCATTTAGTTGTGCCAACACTGCCCCAATCCCTTGCTCTGAAGCATCGGTCTGAACTACAAATTCCTTTGTGTAGTCAGGGGCCAGTAACACTGGTGCTGAACACATAGCAGCTTTCAGAGTGTCAAAAGCCTTCTGACACTCTGGGGTCCAAATCACCTTCTTGGGCCTCTTTTTAGAAGTCAGTTCTGTTAGGGGCCCCACAATGGTCCCATAATTTTGAACAAACCTTCTATAGTACCCTGTCAGTCCAAGGAAGGCCCTGACCTGAGTCTGGGTAACAGGTGCTGTCCAATCCAAAATAGTTTGGATTTTAGCTTGGAGAGGCTGTACATGGCCCCCACCTACCAGGTGGCCCAGGTACACTACAGAACTCTGCCCTATTTGGCACTTGCTTGCCTTAATAGTCAGGCCTGCCTGCTGCATGGCCTGAAGCACTTCCCTAAGGTGGCTTAAGTGATCTCCCCAGGTAGAACTATACACAGCTATGTCATCCAGGTAAGCTGCACTGAACTGTTCCAACCCAGACAAGACCCTGTTCACCAACCTTTGGAAGGTGGCAGGTGCATTCTTTAAACCAAAGGGCATTACCTTGAACTGATAATGTCCCTCTGGGGTGGAGAATGCTGACCTCTCCTTTGCTCCATCAGTGAGGGCAATCTGCCAGTAACCTGAAGTCAAATCAAAAGTACTCAGGTACTTAGCAGCCCCTAACCTATCAATGAGCTCATCAGCTCTAGGTATAGGGTGAGCGTCAGTCTTTGTGACTGCATTCAATCCTCTGTAGTCCACACAGAACCTTAACTCCTTGGGTCCACCCTGAGGATTAGGTTTAGGTACCAGCACCACTGGACTGGCCCATGGACTCTCAGACGGTTCAATTACCCCCAAGTCCAGCATCTTAGCAACCTCAGCTTTAATGCTGGCTCTGACATGGTCAGATGTCCTGTACAGTTTATTCTTGACAGGCAGGCTGTCACCAGTGTCAATGTGATGCACACACCACTCAGTGATGCCTGGGGTCAAGGAGAACAGGCCAGCAAACTGCTCCAGCACTTGCTTACAGTCTCTGTGCTGCTGGTCTGTCAACTTGGGAGAGAGTATCACCCCCTCCACTGACCCATCTTGCACATTAGTGGAGAGGAGGTCGGGCACAGGCTCAGTTTCCTCCTCCACACCCTCATCAGTGACCAGTAACATGGTCATGTCTGCCCTGTCATGGTGGGGTTTCAATCTATTCACATGCAGGACCCTATGAGGGTTCCTGGGGGTGCCAAGGTCCACCAAATAGGTAACCTCACCCTTCTTTTCTAAGATTGGATAGGGCCCACTCCACTTGTCATGGAGGGCCCTGGGAGCCACAGGCTCCAACACCCACACCAATTGTCCTGGAGTATACTCAGGCATAGTAGCCTTCTGATCATACCAGTGCTTCATGAGCTCCTGGCTGGCCTCCAGTTTCCTGTTTGCCTTGTACATGTACTCGGCCATTCTAGATCTCAGGCCTAGCACATAGTCCAGCACATTGTCCTTTGCTTCTTTGAGAGGCTTCTCTAAAGACTCTCTCAGCAGGCTCAATGGCCCCCTCACAGGGTGTCCAAACACCAACTCAAAGGGACTGAAACCAACCCCTTTCTGTGGCACCTCCCTGTAGGCAAACAGTAAGCATGGGAGGAGAACATCCCATCTCCTCCTGAGTTTCTCTGACAACCCATTTATCATGCCCTTCAGGGTTTTGTTGAATCGCTCAACAAGACCATTTGCTTGTGGGTGATAGGGGGTGGTGAACTTGTAGTTGACACCACACTCATCCCACATAGCAGTCAGATAGCTGGACAGGAAGTTCGTGCCCCTATCTGACACCACCTCTTTGGAAAACCCACTCTGGTAAACACACCAAGTAGTGCTCTAGCCACTGCAGGAGCATCAATGGTTCTAAGAGGTATGGCTTCAGGGTATCTAGTGGCATGGTCAACTACCACTAAGATATACCTATTCCCTGATGCAGTAGGTGGGTCCAGGGGACCAACAATGTCCATCCCCACCCTTTCAAAAGGAACCCCAACCACTGGCAGTGGTACTAGGGGAGCCTTTGTCTTGCCCCCTGCCTTGCCACTGGCCTGACAGGTGACACAAGAGCTGCAAAACTCCTTTACCTTTTCAGACATATGGGGCCAGTAGAAATGGTTCACCAACCGGTTCCATGTCTTTATCTGTCCCAAATGTCCTGCCAAGGGGATGTCATGACCCAAAGTCAGGATGAACTCTCTGTACCTCTGGGGCACCACCAACCTCCTGGTGGCCCCCTCCTTGAGGTTTCTGGCCTCAGTATAAAGCAGTCCATCTTCCCAGTAGATTCTATGAAACCCACTGTCATCCCCTTCCTCTTGCTTAGAAGCAATCCGCCTCAAGCCCTCAAGGGTGGGACAGTCACGCTGTCCCTGACTGAACTCCTCTCTGGAGGGTCCACCTGCTCCTGTCAGTTCTGCCAAATCTGACAGCTCTGGCAGGGATGGAGTCCCTCCCTCAGAGGCCAGATCCTCCCCATCAGGGTTAGATTCTGCCTGCACCTCTGGAGTTCCCTGGGCTGGCTCACCAGGCCCAGTACCCTTGTCCATGGATGCTTGGCCCTTTGTTCCAGGGTCCAAGTGTCCAGCCCCTCCCGTCTGGCTAGTCTGTGACCTAGTCACAGCACATACCCACTCAGGGAGCTCCAATATTTTCATATGGAGTCCTCTCTCCACCTCTGACCATGCAGAGGCTTCAAGGTCATTGCCCAGTAAACACTGGACTGGGAGCACCTTTGACACAGCTACCTTCATAGGGCCTGTCACACCTCCCCATTCCAAATCCACCACAGCCATAGGATGGAGTTTGGTGGTGCTGTCTGCATAAGTCACCTGGTGAAACTCACCAGGTAACAAACTCTCCGGGGGCACCAGCTCATCCAGGACCATAGTTACACTAGCCCCAGTGTCTCTGATAGCCTCCACCTCAGTCCCATTCACTTTAGGCCTCTGCCTGTACTTATCCATGTTTGGAGGTAAGGCAGTAAGGGTTGCAATATTCACCCCACCCAGGGACACTAAGGTTGCTTGCCCCACCTGATTACCCTCCACTGGGGCACCACTCTCCACCCCTACACTGACACTGGCAATCCCTGTGGATGGCCCCTTAGGGGAGCTTTTTAGTGCAGACAGCATCTCCCTGCTTGTGCCCTGGCTGGTTACAGTCAAAGCACTTACCCACTTTTGAGGGATCAAAGAATTTACCATTCTTTCCCTGAATCCACCTCCCTTTGGATTTGGGTTGGCTCGGGGCCCCCCTCCTTGTGCAGGTTTTTGTGGGTCTTTGGAGGACTCCTTAGGTTTTTGACCTTCATTTCCCTGGGCTTTCCCTTGGGGAGGGACCTGTCCTCCTTTCTTCTGGTCACCCCCTGGTGCTGAATGGAAACCCGGGTTCTCACCCACTCATCAGCTGACTCCCCCAACTCTCTGGGGTCTGTCAGCTTAGAGTCCACTAGATACTGGCGTAACTTCTCTTCTGCACAATGAGTCAAAATGTGTTCTTTCAAAAACAAATTATACAATCCCTCATAAGTGCTCACTTTGTTACCACAAATCCAGCCTTCCAGTGCCTTCACTGAAACATCCACAAAGTCTATCCAAGACTTGGAATTCAATTTCTGGGTGTTCCTAAACTTCACCCTGTACTGCTCTGGAGTCAGACCAAACCTCTTGACTAAGCAGGCTTTCATCTGCTGGTATGATTCTGCATCCTCTCCCTTCAGGGTCAGGAGCCTATCCCTCCCAGCTACTGGAATCAACTCCCACAGGAGTGCACCCCAATACCTAGAGTGGACCCTACTCATCTTAAGGGCCCTCTCAAAAGCTGCAAGCCATTTGTCAATGTCATCCCCCTCTGTGTACTTGGGCACAATACCCTTTGGAAGTTTAGGTTCAAATCTGCCACCCCTGGACATCTCAGCATCTTCTTCGCTTTCGCTGCCACCATTTCTCTTCTCCTCCTTCTCCCACCTCTTCTCAGCCAAATCCAGTTTCCTTTGCTCTAAAGCTATCAAAGCTAATTGAGCCTGAAGCTGTCTCTCTGCAAGGGACCGTAGTGGTTCCTGAGTAAGGGACCCTGCCCCACTCCCACCATCAGGAATCTGTTGGCTTACACTAGTTATAATGGAAGAGGCATCATCCTCCTCTCTTGGGATGATGTTGGGGGGACACCCTCGACCCCCCTTGATTCTCCTCAGCTGCCCGGTCATGGGCTTGTATAAACTGAAACAACCCTGCCTTCCTATACCTCTTGGAAGCAGGCAGCCCCTAAGCCTACACTGTTCCCTAAGCTCAGCCAACTTACACTGGGACAGTTTAGCCAGGTCCAACTCCATGGTTCCCTAGTTTTGGGTCACAACACTAGGCACAATAGACTTAGAACAATTTGGAAAAATCAAAACAATGGATTAAAAACAGTTTAGTCCAAATTCCAAAAATCAAACTCAAAAGTTTTGTTCTAAGGCAATTTAGAGGATTTTTATAATCTTAATTCATTCACTGAAAGGTGTATTTTTAAACACAAGTCCACATCCACACCGCTGAGCACCAAATGTTGGAAAGTGGGTTATTGGTAGGGGCAAATGTAGGTCTGCCACTAGTAATAAGACCACAAACACTTGATAGGACTCAGCATAGGTCTAAGAAAATTATTCCTATGCTCAACCCCTGGTAACGTGGCTGCGAGCAGACAGGCTTAACTTCAAAGACAGGTATGTAAAGCATTTAAAAACACCAATTCAGTAAATAATTAAAACACAACACATAATAAAAATCCAACACCAATTTATAAAAATAGGAAATATTTTTATCTTTAAAATGACACCAAAACGACAAAAATCCAATGTAGGGAACCGGAGATATGAATTTTCAAAGTTTAAATAAAATCTAGCACTTAGAAGCATATAGCACCATATTGGGACATAGCCTCGCGATAGACCGGGCCAAAGTCAAAGTTTAAGGCCGACCGCGATGGAGCCCTGAGCGGATACTCCACGCGGAAGGTCCCGGTCAATGTTTTTACCTTCGCACTTAGAAACTTTTCTGGAGCTTTTCTCCTCGAGGCCCCTCGACGCTCTCCGTCAGTCCGGATCCGGTGTGGCTCCGCCGGGCAGCCTTTCGACGATCTCCCGGTGAACTTCCCTGGAGCGGACTTAGAAACTTTTCAAGATCGCTTTAGCGGGGCAATCCAACAATCCAGGCCGACACGCGATGGAAGGCAGGCGGATTGGCGCTCGCGGTTGCTCCCGGTCGATTTCTTACGAGCGGACTTAGAAGCTTTTCTGGAGCTTTTTCTCGTGGGGTCCCTCGATGCTCCTCATGTAGCCGGATCCGGTGAGGGTTCGCCGGCTTCAGATTTTCGCTAGTCCCGGTCAATCTCTGGAAGTCGATGCGATGGAGCTTTTAGCGGGACGAACCTGGTGGGCTTGGCCGGCTCGCGGTTGAAGGCAGGCGGCTTGGCTGACCAGGATGAGTCGGTCCCCCTATGGAGCTTTTTCCAAAGTTCCTCCAAAGTTCCCCAAACTTCCTGAACTTCTTCCTGAAGTTCCTCAAAGGGTCCCAAAGTGTCTCAAACTTACTCCAAGGGTCTGGAAGCTCCAAGATGGTCCTTGAAAGTTGAGGACTTCAATTCCCACAATGCACTGGACGTCACCCTTACAAATCCACTGGTAGTTCCCCAGGTTGGTGATTCTTGGTGGTGAGGGTCCAGATGAGCTCTGTTAACCTGTAGCTTGCAGGGAGTCCACTCTTGAGTTCTTTTACTCAGCACAGTTAGTCCACAAAGCTGTAGTTTCAGGGGGTGCAGTCTCCAGAGGTCAGGCCTTAGAAGTCTTTGCACAGCAGAAGTTCCAGCAGGGCCAGTCTTGCTTTCTTCAGTTTCAAGCAGCAGATCTGAGGGGCTGGGCCTCTCTCAGATACTTATTCCACAGTCTCTGGGTCATCCAGGAGGTCAAGCTTCACCAATAGGAGTAGGGTAACTGCCCACTGGAGTGACTACTTCCTGCAGAGTGTGGCATTATTTTATCCCAGAGTGCAACAAAGCTTCCAAATCCATAATGGCTGATTTTCCAGCAAGGAGGTAAGAGCTGGCTAAACACTCCCACTGAGTTGGCTAATTAACCTAGCCTCTCCTCCCTACATCTGCACATACCTTCCTTAATCCTGCCATCTGGCTGGGGTGGGGGTTCAAAGCTGTTAATGACACTGCTCTGGGCTCTGCCCCTTTGAAGCTCATTGTTTACGACCCCTCCCCCTGGCCTGGCATTCCTGCAGAACAGCTCACTGCCCTCCCAGTCCATCTGGCTGACCCCAGGGGATCTTTATCACCTCTTCAGGCAGGCTGGCTAATCCTCTTAACTCTGACCAATCAGGGCAGAGCACTGGCAGGCTGGATTTGGAACTACAACTAAGAAAGTGTTATAACTTCTTGTCTGTTCACTTTGGGAAAAATTCAATAACATCATATTGTAGGATTTATCCATACCATTCTAGTGAGTCTTTGAATGGAATCTTTATCCCTGTCCTCTTAATAGTTATTGTTTAATAACTTTCCCCCATGTTATCCTATGGGCCATGGGGTTTGCAATGGGAAAAATGACGTGGGCCATTTTTCCAGCACCAGGACCTACAAAAACATATTTTATAAGTACTTGGCTTATTTTCACAGGACCCCCACCCCATAGGTCACCTAGGGGAGACCCTAGGGGTGTTGAATCTGTAAAAATATTGCAGATCCTCCAGGCCCAGTGCCCCCAGCATCAAAGTCGAATTTGGGCAGCACTTTAAACAATGGGGAGAGTGAAATGTGAATTTCACTTAACCCAGGGCATTTATAAACTCATTTTATAAGGGTCTACCTTATAGATACCTGACCCCCACCCCTGGGATACCTAGGGGAGACCCTGGGGGTCATTATTATGCAAAAACATTTTAGGTTGACCAGTTTTAAGTGCCCCAAACCCCAAAGTCGAGTTTGGCCACAATTTGCATGTTTAAGAGCAGTCCTGGCACCCAGAGCTGCTTTTAAACTGACCACAGGCTTCAGCAGTGCACACATGCAAGTGCAAAAAGGCTGCTGGCCTCTAAACTGCCATGCCCCAGGATACTGGGGACTTCTAGGTAGTTTCAATCCCCTGCCCTATTATATACTAGGGGCTCATGGGGTAGGTCATGCCAATTACAGGGGTACCCCAACCCAAAGTGTACCCTAGTGTATGTAGGTGCTTTACTGTTATCTAAGTGTTTCAGCATGGCACTGGCCCTGGGCCTGGTTAAACAGAGCCCAGGGTCAGTCAGAGTCAGTTACCACCAGTTCCAGTCAGCAAAAAGTTGGGGGGTGCCCAGGGCACAGGATGACTTTCCAACAGTCACACATAAGCAATCAGAAACCTTGGCAGCTATACTGTAACTGGTGCTCATCTGAGGCACTCCAATTCCTTCGGGTGCAGTTCGCGCTATATATAACTACAAGAATTCCACGCAGCAGCACACTAAGATAATGTTAAATTGCACTCAAAAACTTAACACATGAACTCACCCCAATTCAAGGAAGAGTTCCTACGGGTGTCCAGCAGAGGGCGCGCCAGGTATGTCAATCTCCTCCCAGGACAGTACTCACGGCCTTGAACAGGAGGCAGGGGAGGGTCTATTAAGGGTCAGTAACGGCAGCGACAGCACAGTTAGCAGTTGAGGCCACGTCTTAGTGTTTCCTCTTCCGGGTCAGTAGTGGAAGCGACAGCACAAGCAGCAGTTGATGCCACATCTCAGTGTTTCCTCTTCCAGATCAGTAGTGGAAGCGACAGCACAAGCAGCAGTTGATGCCACATCTCAGTGTTTCCTCTTCCGGGTCAGTAGTGGAAGCGGCAGCACAAGCAGCAGTTGATGCCACGTCTCAGTGTTTCCTCTTCCGGGTCAGTAGTGGAAGCTGCCCAGCACCGCGCTCCTCCAGTGTCAGCCTGATGGAGAGGAGCAGCAGCCTGTGCAGTTATATTCATGTTCAGACCCTCGCAGGAAGTCAGCCAGGCCCAAACCAGCCCAGGAGAGAAGAGAGCCTGACATGTCTGCACAGGTGCTGGTCTGGTAGGTGTCTGTCTGCACCTTCTGCTGTGTTTGTAGAAATAGACTGAGTACAGTCCTGCAGGACATCAGTGCAGGAGCGGGGCTTTCAATCGACCTCTGGGGTGCCTGTGATCATCATTTGAGGGAAAGAGGAAGCATGTGCGCCCTGAACTGCTTTTTTAGGTCGAGCAATGCAGTAGTCCAGTATGGGGAGACAAGCTGCCCTCACTCTCCCCCTATTTTTCATTGGCGTTTGTGTTTGTCCTTCGTAAATTCTGTCTTCTGATTGATAATGAGGCTTGTTAGTCCCGCCTTATTATGCCATGTCGTCATTTGTATCCTTCCGTGGCTACTGGCCCCTTTACTTCGAGTGTTACACTGTACCCTACGAATCACTATTTTTTCCCGCTCGCCGACAACAACTTGAAAAAAAGCAGCTGAAGCAGAAAACGAAAGTGTAGCGGCCGGAAGGCCCGTTACTGGAAGGGAGGGGCCTGGCTTCACAGGGGCCGCCGTCGCTGCTACTGCGCAGGAGAAAGTGACGGGAGCCTGGGCCTGCCGCACACAACACCAGCGCCGCTGCGCAGCTGCTAGTGGGTCCCTTGTTCCTGCGGGTGCAGCGTAGAGCCTCTGTAACGACGCCATGGCTGGCATCAAAGGTACCGGGGGCAGAGGGAGGGCATCTGTAGGGTGCGGCGGTTTGCTTAAGTTTATCTTTATTTTCGGGCATCTCCTGTTTCTTTGCGGTGTCTGCGCCCAGCAAAGGCTGCAAGCTATTGGGGGTCTTTGTCTGGTGCGTGTTGGGCAATCTGGGAAGTGAGGCACAGCATCTGGAAGTTAGCATTCAGGGAACGGAGGGGCTGGGTCAACGATCTGTGTAATGGGATCAGGAAATTCTTCAATGGCTCGCCTTTTGTACTGGATGTCATTACCTGGATTTGAATGGCTCCGGCGTTGCATGTTTATCAGTAATCACTGTGATTTTCGCTGTCCTGGTTATGTTTTAGAGTGACTGTGCTAATGCACTCGCGTCACCAAAGCATGAAGTGTTTGTTGCCAGTGATGAGGGTTTTGGACATCGGCGTATTACGATATACGTAACTTGCTAGTTGGATAAGTTATTTAAAAGAACATCTGTCTCTTTTGCTGGTGCGCTCACTGTTTAACTAATCATTTATTTCAACTTCATTTATTGGACCCCTCTTCTCGCCCTTTAAACAGATAGGTTTTGATACAATTTTTTTATACGTAGGAAATGAAAACTGTCAATAAAGAAGTCAATTGGTGTTTCGAATGATGCGAAGGTGCAATTAACACTCTCAAACTACATGTGTTTTATGGTTACGTTGGAAGTGCTTTCTGTGTTGGAAAAATAAACATCTTCTGAAAGAAAAAAGTACTGTGGTTGTTAAAGCTTAAGATTGGGGCACTGTGTCCTGGGTGACCCGGAGTCACCCAGTATCCCTATCCTAGCTTCTGTGGCAAGTTGTGCATTCACGTAGTACCAGTGTACAAAACGTCTTTATGTGCCATTTTGCTAATTTGGAGGAAAGCTGGTTGTTAATTGTTGTCGATGCAGATGGTTTAGTTATGTATACATTGGCATTCCTAATGTTGTCTCTGCGATTAGAGGGAATGCAGCGCATACCGTATAGAATGTGTATTATTCTGTTGTTTGGTCATCCTAGTACACTGTGTTATAGTCTGTGTCTCTTATTGACAACACGTCATTAGAGCACACAGATTTGGTTCTGCTCGTTATTTAAAAAAAAATATTTGTTGTACTCCTTGTTAATACACGAGATAATACACAGACCTATTGGTTTGCGAGCAACAGGCCTAGAATTACTGTTCTGTCAAAGATTGGTCACAATGTATGGGAGCAGACTGCTTTAACTCCACCTTTGATCTCTTTCTGCGGCCCGTAGTATTAGATGAGGAATTGCTGAAATATTCATGCGGTTACGTGCAGTCATTTGTATTAGTGCTGGATGTGCTTTCAGTCGCATGTATATATGGGGCATTACTGCTTATTAGGGCACGTTTTTTTTTCTCTGTTACCCCCCCCCGAGTTTTGAAATATGTGCATTGTAGGTCACCACCATTCAGAGGGGCAACATTGCCAACGTGTCTGTATATTAGTGTATTTAATATGTGTTATAATATCATTGCATGGCTACAAACTTATAAGATTCAAAAGGCGAGACCTATTGGCTATGCCAATGCTTGTATTACCATGTGAGGGCTTTACTTATTCATTTAATTTGAAAGGACAATCTTCACGCTGTGCTCCATTTACACCACGAGATCCGTTTACAAGTAAAACAAGTCGATGCAGGCTGCAGACTGCGAGGCTGGGCTTATGAAGACTGCATCTGTGCACACCATGCTGCCTCTGATTCACACTCTGAATGGTGTTTACAGCTTTAAGAGGAAAGCAGTGCCCACTGCATTGCTTATTGCTCACAATATGAGGCAAGTTCACATAAGAGGAAAACTTACTGTGCTGCAATATGAAAACACTGCAACAGTATGCCTTACAAAAGAGGAATTCACTGAACACTTCACCACTTTTTCACATAATGAGGTGTATTTGGACCTAAAAAGATCCTGCAATACTCAGAAGTATTGAATACACTTTGCAGGATGCCTACCTGCAGCCATCCTTTGTTTGCTGCCCCCTTCTTGCACCTGATGGATCCAGAGAAAGTCACACTGCCCAGCCAACCTGTGTGGTTAATGCTCTTTCAGCCTCTAACCTACTTTGCCATATCTCTGCCACCAGTCAGAGTTGTGTACTCATATGCATTCTCAGGAATACCCTGGAAACAAAAGATTTGCCACATTCAGGGCAGTTTCTCCATTGTGTTGACAATGTGTTCAAATAGGTATTTCCATGTAATTAAATCCTTTCTGTATTTAAAGTTGTTGCAGACACAATGTTGAAGTGTGCACATTTTTGGATATTCTGTAAAATGTGGCCTTAAAAGATGGTGTTTATTACCTTTAGTGTATTAAGTATATAAGTATGGCCTGTTTCCTGTCTCTTTCATGTGACATCTCTCATGTCCCTTTTAGTGGTGAAGTGTTGTTATACTTAATACATATAGCCCACCTCTCTGGCGTGTGGTTCCTGGAGTGGATAAGAAGACATGTTTTTTTTTAAATTTAAACTTTTTATTATGTTCAGCAGTATATATGCATACCTTCATGTCCATCAGTTCAGCATTGTACAATATAGCAAAACATCGTAAAGGGGAAAGTAGCAGTTACATAGTCACAACAGTCTGAAGTCTATCACGTCTCATTTCTAATTCTATCGATGGGGAAATACATATGCCGCCCTTGTAATCGTTCCACTTGCCCCATTTCTCATCCCATTTCTTCGGGCACCCTCGTGTCGTGAACACTTCCTTCTCTGCGATCATACATTTGTCGAGTTCTTTCATCCAAGTCCGAACACTCGGCACGTTAGCTGCCCCCTAGCCCCTAGCGATCTCTCGTTTGACAAGGGTGTATCCCAGTGTGGCCAGTTATTGTTCTGTCTCAGTAAGGTCCGTGGCCACCCAGATGTTAAGTAGACCCAGCCCTGGAGTGAGATTCACGTCTTTCCCGAGTGCCGTCTGGAGATGGGTTGTTGCCCCCTCCCACAGTCGCAGAAGCGCCGGGCACTCCCAGACTGTGTGATAGAAGGTAGCCGTTTGGGCGCAACCCCGAAGACAGAGTGGATCAGTTCTAGCACCTATCTTCGCCAAGGTCACTCCCGTGAAGTATGACAGATGAAGAATTTTAAGTTGTATAAGTCGGAATCGGAGGGTAATCGCTGCGTCTTTACGGGACATCAAAGCCGCCTGCCAGTCCTCGTCATATATTGGTCTTAGGTCATTCTGCCACCGTTCCCTAAGTTTGTGGAATGTGTTTGGTAGGTTATTACATAGCTTTTTATAGGTTAATGAGATTGCTTTTTATTGTAGTGGCCCATCCAGAAGCCAATCTTCCAACGGGGTAGACTCCGGTATATTCGTAGGATCGGGGAAGGCCGTGGTGAGTGCATGTCTAATTTGTAAATATCTAAACAGTTCTCCCTGCGCCATCTGGTATTGACCCTGAAGGTCCTCAAAGCGAAGGATCGACCCCTTTTTGATCAAATCCCCAACTGTCGAGATCCCTATAGTTTCCCACCTGTCGAAGCCGGGCTGATGACAGAGGGAACCCAATCCCTGCGCATACCACAGTGGCGTCGCCTTTGTGAGGATATTAGACCAACCCAGTCGGGAGTTCGCCTGATGCCAAATCGCCTCCGTGTGGGAGAAGGGCCCAAAATACCTCCCTTTCTTGACCTTCGAGTATAGCGCCCCCAAGTAACCAGCTCTACCTGTTTGATATTTATCTAATAAGTACGCAGGGTCATCAGGGGAGCGATACATCCAGTGGTTCACCACAACCAATTGCGAGGCCCAGTAGTAAAGTCGGAGATCCGGGAGGGCGATTCCCCCATCATACCAACCTTTCATCAGTTTTTTGGTAGCGATGCGGGGAGCCTTGCCGTCCCAGAGCAGAGTGCAAACCTCACCCTCCACCGCCTGAAAATAGGCCTCTGTGATTCTGTAAGGGCAATTCTGAAGGATGTACAGGAAGCGGGGAAGGGCCAGCATCTTAAACAAGGCCGCGCGGCCCACCAGTGATAAGGGCAGGGAACTCCAATGTTTGACATCTGTCCTCAACCGAGCTAATGGAGGGGCCAGGTTACAGTTATAGAAGAGAGCTGCGTCTGGTGTTGCAAATATTCCTAAATAGCGGAAGCCTTCCGCTGCCACCTCCACCCTGCAGTTTAACGGAAGACGAGGAGTCGGGCCCTTAAGTACAAACAGCACTGATTTACTCAAATTGATCTGGTAGCCTGAATATTTCCCAAAGTTCGTAAAGATATCGAGGACGCTACTTATGGATTTATAGGGGGAGGCTAAGTACAATAAAATGTTGTCCGCATATAAGGATATCCGGTCCTCCTGACCCTCCGCCCACCTCAGACCCCGCACCCTAGCATCTCTACGGATCCAGGCAGCCAGTGGTTCCAACATAAGAGAGAATATCAGAGGGGAAAGAGGGCAGCCTTGACGAGTTCCTCTCCTCAATGTAAACACCCGTGAGGTATGGTTATTTACTCTCACTTGGCCCCGTATGTCAGTATATAAGAGTTTCACCCACCCCATGTATTTCGGGCCAAACCCAATTTTCGCCAGAACTTCAAATAAATATGGCCACTCTATGGAATCAAACGCCATGGAAGCATCTAAAGAGAGCACCACTGCGTCTTCCGCTATATATTCCTTACGCGAGAGCACATTATTCAGGCAGCGAATATTTAGCGCAGTATTCCTCCCCGGCATAAAGCCAGATTGGTCTGGGTGAACCAAGGATGAGATAACTGAAATCAGTCTAGTAGCGAGAACCTTCGCGAGGATCTTAGCCTCCACATTTATCAGTGAGATCGGCCTATAGGAGCTGCAGTTATCTACCGGTTTCCCCGGTTTGCGGATCATAACAATGGACGCCATCCGCTGGTCATCAGGCAACACCCCTCGTTCATAGCTGTCATTATACATGGCCCGCAGATGTGGGGCCACCTGGGAAGCGATAACTTTAATGAATTCTATAGGAGTCCTGTTAGGTCCCATCGCCTTTCCAGAGTTAATTTGACTTATAGCCTTTAGAATCTCGGCATCTGTGAGGTCGCTGTATAGGGTCTCTCTAAAGAAGACATGTTTTTGAAGCTCTTCTAGCATTAACAGCCCATCTTAATACTTCCAAATTCTGCTTTTTCTGTCTGATGGTATCTATCGGTTGAGATTGGATTCTCTGCCACATCAGAAGACTTTCTTGTGTCCCTGGCTGCCATTGGAAAGGATTTCCATGTCAGCACTAGAACATTCATTTCTATCAAGGACTCCATTCACGGTCTTCTTTCTTTCATTCTGTATTTCATTCACCTAGTAAAGTAAAAAGGAAACCTGGAATTAGTTTTGAATAGTAAAAAATAAAAAACATAACTAATAATCTATGAGAAATTTTGAAAACTGTGTAGTCAGAGTTGACTGCTGCATTTATAATTCTAATGTTTCAGTAAAGGTAAAAGAACTGATCGATGAAATAATGGATGAAAAAAAAAGTCCCATCTTCAAGGGAATAAACAATGAGGCCAAACATTAGATTAAAATTTGACTGGGATTGTACACCAAGTTGACACATATCATGTTGATTATATATTGCATGGGGGCGTGGCCAAGACGCCGACCAAGAGGGCCGCATAGTCTTGAAGCTCCGCCAGACCCCTCCTAATAATACACATGCAAGCCATTAAATACGCCACTAATCCATGAGCAAACCACAGCGGGGCAGCGGCAACAGTGCATGAAATGAAACCCGTGATTTTGGTGCGCCGGAGGCTTCTGGAGTCGCCGATCAAGCATCTGCATGGACGCCGCAGCCTGAGCTGCTGGCACCCTCGGGAGGACGTCTCCTCCGTCGGGCGAGGGAAAAACACCGAGCGGCTCCCGAGAGGCGACGCCCCACCACTGATCCGACTCCGATCAGCAACGAAATACCACCATAACGGGCCATAGCAGTGCGGCCGCAGTCTCGATGCTGCTGTTCAGTTTGCTTTATTGAGATCTTCTTCCATTAAACACAAGTGGGTTCCCAGCTTTAAAGCAATGTCCTGTCATAAATCCTGAACATACGTCTTCATTCGGTGAAGAAGGAAATGAATGGGCCCTTTCATCCTTTGAAGCAGCACACGCTTTCATTCGATTCCGAGCATTTGTGCACAGCAATATATGATGGTTCACCCCAGCATTATTAGAAATGTAGCCCTGTTCTGTGCTAATTCTTAAACCTGTTTAGTGGCAAAACAGTCACTCAAAATAAACCCAGTTCTTCTACAAACAGTTGGTTTTGTGAATTTCTTTCTACTCTAATTTCTACTTTTTGCACGTTTTCCATTAGAGGTTTAGGTTTGGCAGACACCTTTAGCTTTTGGCTTGTTTGGCAAGACATCTTCGGGTTTTGGCTCATCACATTCTGGTGACAGCTCGTGGCTTTTCACAAATGTTTACATTTTACAGGAAGTAGCCTGTGTAGCGCTTTGATAGTGCAGAAGAAACTTCCAACCTTCAATCTCAAGAAGAATCTGTGGCTTTTGTGGCAGCAGCAGTACCAGCCCCAACCACCGCCCTACACTCTCCTGTGGCTGTGCCAACCTCAGAACGTAGTGCACTTCCTTAATGGGCACATGTGGGACCCCTATGACGAATCTCCGCTATCTCTCCCTAGCTCTCATTTGAAGAGTTCATCCATGTTGGTGTTATCTTTATCCTCTCAACAAGTGAAACTCATCTCTGGACTTTAGTGTGATCGCAATGCTAGCTCGCATACATGTGTGTGCTACATCTGCAAGTGACATGGTAGGCATCCTTTGAAGCTCAGGAAGGGGCTGGGAACAGCCCGCAGGCCATCCACACCCAAGCCTATTGCCCACTGTCTGGAAGCAATCCATATCTCACTACAGGGGAACCATTCAGCAGGCAGGTGACACCGGAAGGCCCTTTGGGCTTAGGCAGAGAAATGACAAATTTTAAATTTGTTATTCCCAATATAGTAATATAAAAGGCGAACTTGACCATTAAGTTAGATTAGACTGTAAAATGGCCGTCCGAGGGTTTGTTCTTCAGGGGATTGGGCCTACTTGCCCTTTGGACAAAGTAAATGAAGAAAACTTGTTGCCCTTGACCCCAAACCATATGTCCTTGTCGTCAGGCGATAGGAATTCCACACCCCTACTATTGATTCACAGCTTGCCTGAACAGCAGATCCTGTCCAAATGTAGATGCTATTATATGGGTGAAGCCCCATTAGTCTACATTTAAAGTGGATGGAAAAGACAGAACTGGGTTGAATAGATGGAGGAAACAGTAATGATGTGACTCCTGGGGTTGGATCACTTTTTTTGCTGGCGCAGGTTTCATGTCGTTGGTGGTAAGATGGGGTTCAAACACCTTCTGCCAGAGTATGATGAAAGCAAATCTGTGGAAGTTCTAATGCGTTACACAAACTTTTGTCCATATTTTTGCAGAATGACTGCAGAGACTGCGTGTGAGGTATAACAACATCACAACACATCAATATCAGCAGTATAGCGAAAAACCCAACACAGCACTAGAAAGCAATAATACAACAATACACCAACACAAAATAGCACAAAGGCACAGAGCTGTCTGTAGGAGAGACATACCAGTGGTGGTCATAAACAAAAGGACTGATTTTTATGACACAGAAGGGGAAACCATAGGTTTTTTTTTTTTTAAACTTTATTATTTTCAAAAGTATAAAAAAGTGTGTTTAGAGTGCTGGCATTGTTACATAGGTGCATAGTACAATCACATTCACATATCAATGAAGGCAGTTTACAGTATCCACAACAACAGATTACTATTATGCACATTTTTTTACAGGGGTGCATTCAGCTCCATTGCCCAAGTTTAATTGCATTTACAATTTCAATCTTGCCTTGCCAGGAACGTTTTATGTCCTTTTGTTTGTGTAGCGCCTTCCTTATGGTTAATACTGCGTATCAGTTTATGGGGCTTCCCTCACTGACCCTCCCTCAATCTCTTCTCCTTGCTCCTGCTCGCAACTTTCTGAACGCTGACTGCGTCTGCGTTGACTCTACTGTACAAGTATGTTCGAAATGGTCCCCACACGTCCCGTGGTCTGCTTCAAGTAGGCCGCAAAGCATTATAGTTGTCCGAATTGTATTGCAATATATCATGTCTGCGCGCCACTCTGCAACTATAGGGACTTTACCCTTCATCCATCGCATTGCTACTCTCCTCTTGGCCAGCAGTAAGCCTATTGCCACAAGCTTGCGGTCCTGTTTGGGGGTTATTGTGTCCAGTCCCAAGAGGGCTAGTGTTGGGGATTCCAGTATTGCTGTTCCTATTACTACTTGGAGTTCTGCTAACACTTCCACCAAGTATGCATGTATTTTCTGGCAGAACCAGGCTAAATGTGCAAACCCAGCCCCCTCTGCGCCGCAACGATTACAACAATCATCTTCTCGCAATCCATATCTATTTAGTCTGCCCGGGGTGTAGTATACTCTATTGAGATATTTAAAATGCACCAGTCGTGCCTGTCATTTTGCGATATAGTTTTAGTGAGGGAGCAGCAGTACGCCCGCTGCTTGTCTGTAATCATTACATTCAAGTCCGACTGCCATTCTAGCTGCGCTTTCTTACTGAGTGTATCATCTCTGTGTCGCAGAAGCTTATAGAGGGTAGAGATCCCATGCGCTGGAGAAGCGGTTTGTAGCAAATAAGTCAGGATAGCTGTTGGTGGTGGCTCTGCTCTGTTCGCCCCCAGCTATGCTTGAAGCGACTGATATGCCCTGTGGCAGCTGTACATGTTACCTAGCGTATTTACGGGCGTAGATGCTTGGACCTCTTCCCAGGACCTTAGGGACCCATTCTGGAAGAAGTCTCCCATGGTGTTAATTCCTGTTTGTTTTAGCGCACTCATGACTGTCCCCTCTGCACTCCACGGGAGCCAAGTGCACCACTGTATAGGTAGCATAGGTGAGTATAATAATAGTGTGTGTGAGTCTTTAGCCTTTCTTTGTAATAGATGACTCGGGGTGTCTATCAGAGCAAATGTTCTAATTTTGCGTTTCGCTGTAGCTAAGAGTGAGTGTGGAAGCGATGTAGGGGCGGTGATTACTCGCTCCAGGTGCAAGTGTGGAAGATTGGGCGGTCCGTGGATCCAACAACGTGTGTGCATAATCTGCGCGGCTCTATAGTATGTTTCTAAGTTAGGGGCATCCAACCCGCCCAACGCATAGGGAAGGGTCAGCGTATTCCATCCCATCCGTGGCCGTTTCCCGGCCCATGCGAGGTGAATCAAGAGTGTGCGCAGCGTGCCAAAAACTGATTTCGGAAGCAATATTGGAATGTTGGCGAATAAGAAGAGAAATCTCGGGAGCACTATCATTTTCATTAATACTATGCGCCCCAGCAGCGATAGGGGTAGTCTTATCCAATATTCTATCACTTCCGTTAATCGTTGTCTTGCCCTCCCATAGTTTTCTCTTATCACAACCTCGGGGTCAGAGTGCACTTGTATTCCCAAATATCTCACAGGTTCGCTGGTCCACACCAAGGGGAATTCAGTGGGGACCGGGCTGATAGCTGATGTTAGGGGAAATATTAATGACTTGTCCCAGTTAATTTTTAACCCCGAGTGTCCCCCGAATCACACCACCTCCCGCAGTCCCGGCAATAGATTGCGCTCCGGGTCTCTCACATACAATAGAGTGTCATCAGCATACGCTGATACATAGTTGTAACTTTGGAGTCATATTCCGCGGTGCGAATGGTATTCACGTAAGGCGCAGGCCAGGGGTTCTGCCACCAGGGCATATAAAAGGGTGGAGAGCGGGCAACCTTGTCTAGTGCCCCGTGTAACCTCTATGGGGGTAGACGGTATCCCATTCATGTAGATGCGTGCAGTGAGGTTTGAGTAAAGTGTTTGTATCAGTTTAATGTAAATCTCCCCCACTCCCACTCGTCGCAGTGTTGCCACCATAAAAGGCCATTCCACTGAATCGAATGCCTTCTCGGTGTTGAGGAACACTGCTGCAGCTTGGATCTCTGGGTTTATTATAGTTATAGCACCAAACAAAGTTATGAGATTGCTGGTCAGAGTGCGCCCAGGAACAAACGCTGATTGCTCCGGATCTACTATACGTGGGATGAACGGAGCCAGTCTTATCGCCAATATTTTAGCAAATAACTTTGTGTCTGTGTTAAGTAGTGATAGGGGTCTATAGGAGGAGCAATGTTCCTCCGGTTTGCCTGGTTTAAGTGGAAACCATAGTTCTCAGACGCAGAATAGTAAAAAAATAAGAGGAAACAAGCCTGCTGGCAGCTCCCCTCCCCCCCCAGAAAACCCTCAAAGATTGTCAAATACAAGAAAACTCATGGCAAAGCCAAAAAATAATAACATAAATGAAAGGAGGGATTGGGCCACGAGTCCTGGCACTGAAGTGCACTACTTTTTAGGCAGATGTACACATGTGCAAAGGCAAAATGCCGTCACTCACAGTGAGACAAGCACTTGGCTAAAGTGAACTCTGTATGTCGTGGTGTGCAGAAGGAAAATGTGAATGACAATGTGACAGACCAATGGATGAAGGCTGCAGACCCAAAGCCCTTCTACATATTTCCATAGTTTTTAAATGTTCGTATATTTTTTTTTTTTTTACAAAACATGAGACCTAATTAATAAACTGTGATCCACAGAGTCAACTGACCAAGGGTACCTCAGCATCGGTGATGGGAGACAAGGAGAGGAAGGTATTTGCCCGAACGTACATAAGCTTTATGTGTTAATCATTGCAGTGAACACAGGCAGCTAATGAGAATCGAGACAGCATGGCCTTCAGATAGTAACTCTTGGGATGGAGAAAGTTCCCCTGCATGGCTCTGGAGAGCATGAGCCTCCACCTCGAAGTCCCCATAGCAAGTTGTAATATTTTGTTGAACCTTCACTCCGCATGCTCACTGATTATCTGTGTGCACCCAGTTCTTTCCATGATATAGATCGAGACCCATTGAGAGAGGGCACACCTTGTTCCTTCCTTCCTTTTTGCATGTGGAGAGCGAATTGTGCATGTGGCTGAGGTAACAGTGTGTTCCATTTTGGTGGTACCTAACAGGAAAGCTTGGAGGGACAGCCCAGACTATCTGATGTATATTGCAGGGCTCCCCGAGCACATTCACAGTATTCTTTTCAGGGGGCAGACAGAGGAGTGTTGTTGGTGCTAAGGGAGGATACAGCGGAACCCTTTGGAGCTAAGGCTTTGCCCTCTGCTTCCTTGACTTTCAATATTCTCTGGGAGAGGCTCCTGCCTGTAGTTCATTGGGCACCCTCAGTTGCCTTTGTGCTCTTGTTTTTAGTTACTCCCATCCCCCTTATGTCTTCCTGCTCACGTTTGTAACAAAGACCATATCTGGATCAGTTTCCCTGGAAATCACAGGTGCCCAGAACTAGTTACAGAACTGAACTGCTGGAAAACACAAAGACTGCCTGCAATCTAAAGATGAGGCAGAAACTTGCAGCCAGTGTGTTAAGTCTTCCTGATCAGAAGCCTGGTGTCCTACCCCATTGGCGACCACTAGATTCCTTTGAGCTCCAGAATTGGTGTGCTGACTGCCAATTTCTGTTACCAGGTGTAAGACCAGTAAGCTGGGAAGAAGAATTAGAATAACTGAGAAAATGACCAGAGACTGATTTAGCCCTTGTGGCTCCCAGTGCGACAATCTTGGTTGGCAAAAAAAATCACCTTCTCCACAAATTCTCTCACTACCATACTCCATCAGTGCCCCTCTTCTCTCCACACCCTCACTCTCACATGCATTTCATTTGTTTTATAGCGCTACTCGTGCCAGTGTAGGGTGTCAGAGCACTTTACATCACACACACACATTATACAGAACCAGTGAATCATTGATGTGTAAATATGTCCATAGGAAATGTTACATAAGACAATGAGGATTGCGCTAACTTCAGAGGGCTCGTGACAGCCATGTTGTTTTGTAGAGAAAAGACGTAATGCAACGTGGCGGGGAAAGAACCGGTAGAAAGAAAGCCTATATTAATGCAATATATAATTAAAACATTTTTTAAAAATCATTTTTACTCAGATGACATACCATATGATAATGACATGCATATCTTTCCCATACTGTGTTACATTTCGTGCCACATTAATAACGTTTCTTAATCTTCAATTGGAGGTTCTGATTTACCCCCCACGCAGCTCGTGTGGTTGTGTTCACGCTGTGTTGAGTGGACTATTTGGAAAGTTTTTAAGTGTGTGTCCCATTTATGTCATAGGCATTATCTATGTGCCATGTTGAGCAGCGGGTTCAGCTGTGTGGTCTGAGTTTGCTTGTGTTTCAAGGAGGTATGCTTGGAGTGGTTGCCAAATGTCTCCCGGACGTGAGGTGGGTGGTTGAAGTTGAGCATATGTGTCGCTGTTGGTGCCGCAGAAGATTAAACTGGCAATCCAGCTTTTAAGTTTCGGCGGGTGCTTGTTTCCCCAGTGTATAGCTAATTCCCTTTTTGCTAGCATCAAAGCTATTGCAGCGTATCTGCGCCCTGCTTTTGGGATATTCTGCACAAATCCGAGTAGCGCTTGTAATGGGTCGGGTGTAAGTGTCTTGTGCAACATGTGTGACAGTTCGATGTATACATCTCCCCAGTATTTAGCCAGCTTGGTGCAAGTCCAGGTCATGTGTGTTAAGTCTGCGTGGGGGGCCTGACATTTAGGGCATGAGTGTGAGCGAGTGGCATCCATGTGGTGTACTTTGTGTAGGGTGATGTAGGCGCACCATAAACATCTAAAATGCAACAGCTTGTGGCAATGGTTCATGGAGATTTTACGTGTTTGTGCGCAGCAATACTGCCATTGGAATTCCGATATTGCGTGTCCTAAATCCTGCTCCCATACTCCCCTTATTCCGGTGTCTTTAGTGGGGAGTAATGCCTTGCTCGTTTTGTATAATTGGGACATTAGATGCTCGCCTCCCAGGTCTTTGATAAGCAGAGTCAGGGGGGTGAATTCCTGTGTTTCGAGTGGGTAACTGGGGATTTGAGCTCGAAGAGCACTCTGTAGTCTGTGTAGTACAAAATGATCCATCGGTGTTGCACAGTTGAACCTAGTGTCCTCTGTCCGGGAGAACCCATGTCCCTGAGGGAACAGGTCTCCTGTTGTGTCGAGGGAGAATTTGGTGAGTGTGCGTTTAACAATTTCCTCTTGTGTAATCGGTAACCATTTGTTTGCCCACCAGTGGGAGGGCTGGCGAATAAAGTTGGCGCCCGCCTGTGGATCTGACAAGTTTCTTCCATGCCCAACTGGTTGTAGATACGGTTTGAATATCCTGTGGGTCGCGATTCAATCCCTCTGGCAGGATTGCAGATAATGGAGTCGGGTGAGTGAGGTCCGCTTCAAGTTTAGCATACGGGAGTCTGGCATCCGGATGATACCAGTGTCTGGCTAAGCTGCACTGGGCTTCCAGGTAGTACATTTGGAAATTCGGTACCCCAAACCCGCCGCGTTCGTATGGCAGCGTCAGTGTGTCCCACTGTATCCTAGGCTGTTTATTTTCCATACCAGGCATAAGAGTGGTGTGCATAGCGTTGCAAAGAAGGAGGATGTCAGTGGGATGGGTAAATTATGAAACAAATAGAGGAACTTGAGGAGCACAACCATTTTGATTATTGCAATTCTGTCTGCCATCGCTATTGGCAGTTTTAGCCAGCGTTCTACTTGACTGGTCAGTTTTTCAAGCGCGGCCCCGTAGTTCAGTCGCAGAATCTGCTCTAGATCTCTATGGATGTATATCCCCAAATATTTGACGAAGTCCTCGCACCTTACAAGGGGGTACTCGGTGTCAATTTCCCTAGTGCATGGGGTCAATGGGAACAGCTCAGATTTGCCCCAGTTTATCTGGAGGACAGACAGGGCCCCAAATTAACCCACCTCCCTCAGTATTGGATCCAGATTGTTGCTAGGTTGCCTAATATCCAGAATGATGTCATCCGCATACAGCATAATGAGCAGGGGGCTGGTTTTCAATTGTAGCCCTCTATGAATGTGCCGTTCTTGCAGGTGACGTACTAGTGGGTCTAATGCAATGACAAACAACAAGGGCGACAGCGGGCAACCCTGTCTGGTCCCATGTGTGGGATGGAATGCTTTGGTCAGTCTTCCATTTAAGCGAATGTAGGCGGTGGGTTTAGTGTATAATAGGTGGATGATGGAAGTGAATGCCCCTGGAATGCCCATCCTATGAAGCGTGGAGTGTAAAAAGGACCATTCCAGGGAGTCGAACGCTTTTTCAGCGTCTAATAGCGCAGCAGCAGCGCAGCGGGGGTGGTCGGCAAGATTCTGTGGGGGACCGCGAAAAGTGTGCGAATATTCAGAGCCGTGGATTTATGTGGGACGAAAACGGATTGTGCTGGTGAAATAATCTTGTCCAGTTTGAGGGAGAGCCTAATAGCTAACATTTTAGCGAGTATTTTATTATCAAAGTTCAATAGGGACAACGGGCGGTAGGACCCGCATTGTAATGGGTCTTTTCCTGGTTTGGGGAGGAGTATTATCACAGCTTCCCGGAGTGTGGGTGGGAGGACGCCCTTCTCCAATGCTTCCTGGTATAGTTCTAGGAGATAGGGGGCGAGTAAACGTTTGTGTGTTTTGTAAAAACAGCACGAGAAGCCATCGAGACCTGGCGCTTTAGAGCCATCCATGGCATCTATTGCTTGAGTGACTTCCTCTTCTGTGAAGGGTTAACTGATAAACCACTGCTGCGCATTATTGAGCCATACCATGGCTATTTTGTCTAGGTAGTTGTTGCACTCCGAAACGTCCTCGGGGGAGCGGTAAGTGTAAAAGTCTGTGTAATAATTAAGCACTGTGTCTTGTATGTGGGTGGTATCTGTTACCCTTGTACCGTCGGATTGCTGCAGTGCCAATATGTATAGCTGACCTCTGGGGGGCTGTAGTGTGCGTGCCAGTATGCACCACGGGCGTTCACCCTCCCCATACCTCCTCGCTGTCGTGTGTTTCCCCAGGTAGTGTGCCTCCCGGTCTGCTCCCTCATGAAATTCTGTCAACAGTTTGGCCCTGTTGGACTTGGCCCTTTTTGCAGGGTCATCCCTAAACTTTTTGCCTTTCTCCTAGTCTTTTCTCTGACATGGTGTTGGTGGTTTTAGGCCTCTGGGCACTTTAACACTGCTGACCAGTGTAAAGTGCGTGCGCTCTCTGTGTTACATTTGGTAAGATTGGTCTACACCTGTTTGGCATATTTAATTTTCCTGTCAGTCCCTTGTAAAGTGGTATCTCATATACCCAGGGCTGGTAAATTAAATGCTACTGGTGGGCTTGCAGCGCTGATTGCGCCACCCACCAAAGTAGCCTTTCAAACCTATCTCAGGCCTCTGCCATTGCAGGGCCTGTGCGCGCAGTGTCACTGCCGCTGTGACGTGGCACCTAAAGTGTGTGCCATGTCTGTGACCCCCTTTTCCTGCATGTCAGTCACCCCTAAGGTAGGCCCTAGCTAGCCCTATGGGCAGGGTGCATTGTAGGTAAAAGATAGGACATGTACCTTAAGTGTGTGACATGTCCTGGTAGTGACAAACAGCCATTTTGGTTTCTCACTACTGTGGGGCTGCCCTCCCATAGGAATGCATTGGGGATTCCCTGATAAGTGTTTCAGTGGTAATTCCTGATATGAGAGGAGCCTCATGGTCAAGTTTAGTATATTTGGAATTATCATAATAAATGCTGAGCAATGGTGTGCGCAGATTTATTATAACTATTTTAGAAATGCCACTTTGGGAAGTTTAATCAAGAAAAGAGCCAATGGAATAAATTCATAGGCTCTTGTGATTTATTTCACAATTTTTCTAGGTAGTTGTTGCACTCCGAAACGTCCTCGGGGGAGCGGTAAGTGTATAAGTCTGTGTAATAATTAAGCACTGTGTCTTGTATGTGGGGGGTATCTGTTACCCTTGTACCGTCAGATTGCTGGAGTGCCGATATGTATAGCTGACCTCTGGGGGGGCTGTAGTGTGCGTGCCAGTATGCGCCCCGGGCGTTCACCCTCCCCATACCTCCTCGCTGTTGTGCGTTTCCCCAGGTAGTGTGCCTCCCGGTCTGCTCCCTCATGAAATTCTGTCAACAGTTTGGCCCTGTTGGACTTGGCCCTTTTTGCAGGGTCATCCCTAAACTTTTTGCCTTTCTCCTAGCCTTTTCTCTGACATGGTGTTGGCGATTTTAGGCCTCTGGGCACTTTAACACTGCTGTCCAGTGTAAAGTGCGTGCGCTCTCTGTGTTACATTTGGTAAGATTGGTCTACACCTGTTTGGCATATTTAATTTACCTGTCAGTCCCTTGTAAAGTGGTATCTCATATACCCAGGGCTGGTAAATTAAATGCTACTGGTGGGCTTGCAGCGCTGATTGCGCCACCCACCAAAGTAGCCTTTCAAACCTATCTCAGGCCTCTGCCATTGCAGGGCCTGTGCGCGCAGTGTCACTGCCGCTGTGATGTGGCACCTAAAGTGTGTGCCATGTCTGTGACCTCCTTTTCCTGCATGTCAGTCACCCCTAAGGTAGGCCCCAGCTAGCCCTATGGGCAGGGTGCATTGTAGGTAAAAGATAGGACATGTACCTTAAGTGTGTGACATGACATTGCATGTTTAAATCGTAGCAATCTATCGGTGAAGGTACGACATGCCGACCCACTGCCATCGTGTGAATACCTGTGTATTGAAGTATCTGGTCAAAATAAGCACTCATGCAAATTGCACACGTTTTACCACCCCCCTCGAGACAACCCTCCCTTCATTGAGCAGCTCATGGACATCATTGCGGACAATGCGGATTTCCATGGCACTCAGATCTTCTTGGGAGATTTCAATCTCCATTGGAACGATGGAAATGATGTGGGGGTCAATAGCCTCA
Source organism: Calotriton arnoldi (assembly GCA_963921515.1). Classification (NCBI taxonomy): domain Eukaryota; kingdom Metazoa; phylum Chordata; class Amphibia; order Caudata; family Salamandridae; genus Calotriton; species Calotriton arnoldi. The sequence goes on from CAWUFW010003335.1 coordinate 750,198, forward strand.
AATCCTTCCTTTCTGACCTCAACCTAATTCAACTCTGTGACAGTCCGACTCACATAAAAGGAGCTACCTTAGATCTTGTCATTGCCAAACCCAACTCCATCCTTCTGGAGTCTATCCTCCCTGTGATTGGACAGACCACTTCTGCATCACCTTCCTCGCCCTGACTTCGGGAAGAGCAAGTGGAGCCCAGACTAAGAACCCAAAACAGATGAAAAGATGTCTGCGGAACATCAATTCACAAGATCTGACCGACCTCTGCGATAACATCCTGCCCCGCCCTCAAACATGTCGGACGTCCATGACGTTACGGACCATTATAACAATGCTATGCTTAATATTCTAGACTCGGTTGCACCGGTACATCTTAAAAGACAGTCCGCCAAAACCTCCAAACCTTGGTTCAATGAGAGTCTTAATTCCGAAAGAAGAAACTTAAGACTGGCAGAAAGGCAGTGGCGATCCCATCCCTCCCTCGAACACCTCCACCAATTGAGATCCCGGAGGTGCTTATACAATAAACACATCAGGTGCTCAAAGGCTACCTTCCTCAGAACTCAACTTGACCAAGCAAAAAACCGGCCAAAAAAACTGTTCGAAATCATCAAGGCTCAAACTAATAGTCATTCCAACCTCCCACCACTAGTTCAAGGATCGCTGCCGAGTTGTGAACAGTTTGCGGATTTCTTCTCGGAGAAGTCCTTGAAGATTGAATCTGACTTGCGCGACGCCCTTGAGCAACTGTCGACCAGTCCACAGACCTCCCTCCGTCACCCGAGTGCAGATACACTCCCTGCGCTCCCCTACGTCCCCAAAAACAATGCTTCCTGGAGTTCGTTCCAAACGGTTGATGAACACACTATACGCAAAATGCTGTTGTCTTTGAAACCTTCTAATCATTACAATGACCCTCTACCTGCGAACCTGTTCCCGGAAGTCAGATCCTCTCTTCTAACACTCTGGACTAGGATCGTAAATGCTTCTCTCAGTCAAGGTAATATTCCTGATTGCCTTAAAGCGGGCCAAGTTACCCCGATTCTAAAGAAATCATCCTCGGATCCCACGGATCTTCATAACTTTCGCCCAATTTCCAACATCCCCACCTTGGCCAAACTCCTGGAGAAATGTGTGCTCGCCTAACTCTGTAACCACATCGAGCATTTCCACCTCCTGGACCATTGTCAATCTGGTTTCCGCGTGGGCCATAGTACAGAGTCAGCGTTGATGCACATCGTAGATGATGCACTTAGAATGTTGGACCATAATGAGTCCTGCCTTTTGATCCTTCTCGACCTGTCGTCAGCCTTTGATACGGTCAAACACGATAACCTAACTGACCTCCTGGAACACAGGATGGGGTTGTCTGGGCCTGTACTCAACTGGTTCTCCTCTTTCCTTCACAATAGATCACAATGCTTCAACGTGAACCAATCCCTGACTCACCCGGCTCCGGTTACTCTTGGAGTTCAACAAGGGTCAGCACTATCTCCCACGCTCTTTAACTTGTTCATGGAGCCTCTGACAGAAATCTTGAAATCATCCAACATTCATTATCACATGTACGCGGACGATACTCAACTTTACCTGAAGATCGCTTCCGCCGAGGACGTTCAATCCCTCAACTTAATCCTGTTGGAAACACAAGGCTGGCTGACACGCAATCACCTGAAGCTTAATGCTTTAAAAACTGAGTTCCTCCTAATCTCTCCCCAGAAAAAGTCCCTGGACATGGACCAATGGCTGTCTCAGATTACTGCCTTGAAATGTAGACCTCACCTCGTGGATTTGGCATCCTCTCGGGGGATCATTTTAGACAAAAGCCTAAACATGCAGAAACACATCAGTTCCCTCACCAAAGGAGCGAACATCCAACTCAACATCCTCAGAAAACTCAAACACTACCTTCCTGCTCCTGACCTTAAGGTTGCAGTGCAAGCCCTAGTGATTTCAAAGCTGGACTATGGAAGTGCTACGGTGTGTGGCTTGCCCAGAGTGAAGACGGCTCCTCTTAGGGTTGCCCTCAATTCTGCTGCTAGGCTCATAACTGGCACAAAAAAAGTCAACCATATCTCTCCGGACTTGTTAGCCCTAAATTGGCTTCCTTATGAAGCCCGGATACACTTAAAAAGCGCATGCATGGCACACAAAGCCATCCACTACCAGACTCCGCAATACCTCGCGCAGAAATTAGAGCCCTCATGTGGTTCGAGAGCCTCCAGAAGTGCCAGCACCCTACTACTCAAACCCCATAAATTCAAGAAAAAAAAGACCTACAATCGTGCCTTCTCTGGTTTGGCTCCACGGATCTGGAACTCCCTCCCCCCCCGAACTCAGGACAAATCCTTCCACGGTCCTCTTCAAGAAAGAAGCCAAAAGGCTCCTAATGAAGAAATTCTTACCTCAGTCTGCCCCCGCCACTTGATGCCGTGGCCTAACCGTCGATCCGTGGCCCGGCGGCCTGGACCATTTGAATGCTCAGACTTTTCATGTCTGTGAATTTTCGCTTTGTATATTACGGCCTTCACATTTTATGACTCCGGAGAATGTTTGATCACTTTTGACTGTGAAATTTTAGCTGTGTTTACCATGTTGGACATTTAAGGGTCATGAGGATGTTCGGACACCTATGACTGTGTAATTATCTCTTCGTTTATTTTCTCCTGCTGTGATATCTTATGTATATGATTCCTTCTCTTTGGTTATTCTTGGTTGTTTACATGTACCCTCATATATATATATATTGTAAAGCGCTCTGATACCCCCGGTGGTCATGTTCGCGCTATATAAAACTTTATAAATAAATAAATAAATAAATGTCCTGGTAGTGACAAACAGCCATTTTGGTTTCTCACTACTGTGGGGCTGCCCTCCCATAGGAATGCATTGGGGATTCCCTGATAAGTGTTTCAGTGGTAATTCCTGATATGAGAGGAGCAGCGTGGTCAAGTTTAGTATATGTGGAATTATCATAATAAATGCTGCGCAATGGTGTGCGCAGATTTATTATAACTATTTTAGAAATGCCACTTTTAGAAGTTGACATTTCTGTGTGCTATTTGTCTGCCTGCCTGATGTGAATTGCATGTCTGGCTTTTGAGTGACAGGGGCTGGGAGGTGTGTGTGGCTCCAGGAGGGGCAGGGTGAGTCAGCACTAGGCTGAATGGGACATCTGCATTGGGAGTAGTGGGAGGAGTTATCCCCTGACCCTGAATAGATCTGTGCCTAGCCTGGACAATGCTGGCTCCGCCCCCTGTGGTGTGTCTGATCACTGAGCCCCCACCTGACAAAGGGGAAGAGGAGCCTGGTAAACAGAGTGCTCCAATTCCCCCCTGAACCAGTTTTTGCTGGTTCCCCCAGACCCTGCACTGCAGACAAAGGAGAGAGGTAGTATAAGTATAGGGGCTGTGACCCCATTATTGTGTGCTTGTGCTGTTCCTGACTTGCTGGGGCTTGCTGCTGCTGGGGCCCAGGAGGAACCGCCATGGGGGCTTGCCTCCCTGCTGGAGGGCCCTGTGTGCTGGCCTCCCTGGGCCCAGCTGTGCCCCATGGACCCTGGAAGACTCTTGCGCCCTGTGAGCGCTTTTCCTTAAAATTTCCAGTACCTTAAGGACTTTTTAATGCAGGACTCTTGCTTCTAGCGCCTCGTGAGCGCTTTCTTTTAATTTTCCCAAGAGGAAGAGCTTGGGCTTCGCAGCGCGGAGTTGCAGCCCTTTTAGAGGCAATCCCTACGTGGGGATTCCCCCGCATTTGCCGCATTTTGAATTTACTGCCGAGCGGGAGCCTACCCCGCTTTATGAATATTTACGAGGCGGGTGCCCACCCCGCATTGTGGTGCCTTTCGCGGGTGCCCACCCCGCATTGGTGATTTTATTTTGGTAACGGCGGGTGCCCACCCCGCTTATGGTGTTTTTCGAGCGGGTGCCCACCCCGCAAGTATCTCTGATGGAAGAATCGCCGAGCCGCTGCCAAGCGCGGCCCGGAAGCCAGGCAAGCTGCCTGGTTGTGGGCGGGGCCTACCACGGGCGGCCGGAAGTCTGTGCGGGGCTCCCGTGAGCATGGGAGACCCCGCACGTCTAAGCAGAGAAGTCCCGAGCCTCAGGAGAGGGCCCGGGTGAAGTCGAAGGCTCTCTGTCAAAGTCCTAGTCCCAGGAAGAAGGACCAGGCGAAGTGCAAGACCAGAGGAGTCCCCAGCAGAGAGCCCGGTGAGTGGGGCAGACCGGAGCCGATAATGGTCTCCCAAGGCACGTGTAGTGCCGGCGCCTATTTTTCTTGATGGGGGCAGTTTGATTTAGAGAGCCCCAGAGCAGGGCTCCAGAGGCGCTGCTTTCTTTTCCACAGCTGCACCGCCGTAGCGGGAAGCTGCAACGATGGGGGCAGTTTGATTGAGAGAGCCCCAGTGGGGGCCTGAGGGCCCAGTCGTGCCAGGGCCCCTTTACCTTACTCACAGCTGCGCCGCACCAGCGCGGGCAGCTGCAACGGTTGGCCGCATTTTGTTAGAGAGTCCCAGAGAGGGGCTCAGGTGGCACAGTGGTGCCAGGGCTGATTTCCTTGTTCCCAGCTGCACCGCACCAGCGCGGGCAGCTGCAACCTTGGCCATGTTTGTTAGAGAGTCCCAGTGGGGACCCACCCAGAGGGCACAGTGAGTGCCCATGCCCACATTTGATTTCCCAGCTGCACAGCAATTAGTGGCAGCTGCAACGTTTAGGCCTGCGCAATTGCGCACTTTTGATGTCGCTCAATTGGCAGCCCCAGCCCTGACATTATGGACATAGGGCATTTGAGCCCTCTGAGAAGGGCAGTTGGTCAGGGGGTTAGTTTCATGATTGGTAGGGCGCCAGGCCCTAATGTGATTTATGTGGTGCGCAGGGAATGTGATTTATGCACCGTGATTTATGCCTCTAATGTGGTTTATGATTATGAGGTTTTGCATACTGGTTTATGCTTGTGAGGTTATTCTCTACTGTGATTTATGCCTCGAATGTGATTTATGATTAGGAGGTTATGGTCTAATATGTTTAGGCTTATGAGGTTGGCGCATAACGTATTTTACGCCTGATGTGATACTGATTGCATACTATGATTTATGTTGCAGGATAATGCTGAGTACAGTGTTTGCCAGTAGTTACTGGTTGTGTTCTATATCTACTATCTTTACTTTGTGATGGTTCTGACAGTGTCCCAATTGGCCCTGTCCTGTATATAATCCCCTGTGAATATTGTCTAGTGCCGGTTGGCACAGTGTAAATGTGTGATTATGTTTCTAATGTGCTTATGATAATACAAAGTCTATTTTTTATATAACCTTGTGTGGAGTTTCTTTTGTGGTGTGCCTAGTGCGTTTCTGCTGTGTGTGTGTGTTGCGCAAACGCTTTACACATTGCCTCTGGGATAAGCCTGACTGCTCGTGCCAAGCTACCAAGGGGGTGAGCAGGGGTTATCTTCAGCGTGTAACTCCCTTGCCCTGACTAGAGTGGTGGTTTCTGCCTGGCTTAGGCGCAAGCCCTAGCCAACCAGAAATCCCATTTCTAACAGGCCCATTGTGGCGTGTATGTGGATTAAGGGTGTGTCACTTGTGCTTGATCTAATTCCAGTAGCTGTTGTTCTAGCTGGGAGAGTGTGCGACGGAGGTCTTTGAGTATACCTGCGTGTTTGGAAATACAAACCCCTCTAACATAGGCTTTGAAGGCTTCCCACAGTGTGGCCCATGAATTCACAGTACCTTAATTTAGCTCAAAGTACTCCACTATTGCCTGACTCATTTCTGACTTGAATACCTCGTCCCTGAGAGCCATGTCAGGAAATCTCCATTTCCGTTCTACCCCACCTGCCTGGGGAATGCACATCTTCACCAACACTGGTGAGTGATCCGTTAGGGTGCGTGGTAAGTGTTGCATGGAGACTGTTCAGTTTATTAGACTGGGTGATAATAACCAATAGTCTAGTCAGGTCCATGTGTTGTGATATGCCGAATAATGCATGTAAGCTACCTTTGTGAGATATAAGTAGCGCCAGACATCTTCTAAGCTGTATTCCTCCATGAGATCTGCTAGCGTGCGACGGGCTCTGGGTTTCGAGTCGGGGGAGTTCGAGGTGCGGTCACGGACGGGGTCTAATAGTATATTCAGATCTCCCCCGAGGCACACTTGGGTAGCCCCCATGTGGTCAATATGGGTTAGTAAGTCTAAAAAAATTGGGGTCATCTTTGTTGGGTGCGTATACATTAACCAGCAGAATGGTATGTCCCAGCAAGTGGCCCATCCCCATTAAGTATCGCCCCTCCCAGTTGCCCTTCACTTCTAGTGGGCTAAATGGGACACGCTTGTGTATTAGTATGGAGACCCCTCTGGCGTACGAACTGTAGTTTGCGAAGTACCGATGTGGGCCCCAGTTCCCGGCAAAGGCGGTTGGGGTGTTGGGGGATAAATGCGTTTCCTGTAAGAATGCGATGTCTATCTGGTGTCGCTGTAGATGTTGTGTCACTTGTTTACTCTTGCGGGTGTTGTTGAGGCCCCTGATGTTCCATGACACTAACGTGAGGGTTGCGAAAGGGTGAATTCTACCTTCAGTACTCATTGACATCATGTAAGGTTATATAGCAAATCTGGGTATGTGACTGCGCAGTATGGGCTGCTGTCTCTGGTAAAAACTAACTGTGATTTAAACTGAACATTCCCCTTCCGTCCCTCCCACCACCCATCCCCATTTCTTGTACTGTGGGGAAACCCCATAACCCAATTATGTTATTCTCTACTTTGTAAACATACTAACTTTCTTTAAACTTGAGTGTATCAACACTTGGGAGGCGGCAACGATACGCTGGTTCCTCCGTAGTTTAATAATAGCTATTTCTCGTGGCATGCAAGAATGAACGACAAATTAACACAGTCTGTGATGTCCCTTATTTGCTAAGCTAATGTATACATCATGTAGGGTCCGGCTGGTTTAGCTAGATGAAAACAAGTCTGTGCTGGCTCCGGAACTGCAGCCGAGGGGTGATCTTGTGGGGGAGGTTGGTACTTGCGTGAGCTTCTTCTTGGAAAGTGAGTGACAGAACTCCTGCACCTCCGATGGCGTGTCAAAGATCCGCGACCTACCCTCCACATCCACCCTCAGGCGTGCAGGATACAGCATTCCATATCTCAGTCCCAAGTTCCTGAGGGTGACTTGAACACCAGTGAACTTGCGGCGGGCCTCTTGGACCATTATGATGTAGTCCTGATGAAGGGAGATTGTTTAGCCCTGCCAGTGAAGCGTACCCTTCTCTCTCGCCTGACGTTGTGCAGTGTCTCTATCTCAAAAGTTGAGCAGGCGTGCAATAATTGAATGAGGGGGGCATCCAGGGTTTGGTCGGGGTCCCAGCGAGAGGTGAGCTCTCTCCACCAGAAAGGCCAGGGAGAAAGAGTCCCTGCCAAACAGATCTGCCAGCAGTTGCTCCACAAATCCATTGAGGCGCCTCGTGGTGGTGGATTCAGGTACCCCAATTATTCGAATGTTATTACGCCTACTTCTTGATTCTAAACCTTCATTTTCCATAGCTACTGCTTTCAGAAGTTTTTTCGACGCGTTCCACTCTCTTTATTGTTTGGGCTGCGCCATCTTCAAGGTCCAAGACCCTGCCCTCCACAGTGTCCAGACGACTTTCGTGTTTGTCCAGTCGTGCCCCCATGTCATCCAGGCGTTTGTCTAGGGCATCAAATCGAGTGTCCAGTGCTTTGAAGCCCGCTCATAGTTCCACAAAATGGGGTCGGGCCCCTGCTGAGCGGCCATATTGTTGTCTGGGCTGTCCCCTCCTTCCGCCTGCCCAGGGCCCGAGGAGGCGCCAGCGCGCCCAGCTTTATCAAAGGTTAACTTGCCTTGTTTCGGATCCCCTCGAACCATGACCCGTTGCAGCTACGGAGGCAATGTGTTTGTCTGCTTGGTGGTGGAGGACGCCGCGCCGCGTGGCGCAGTGGAGCTTGAGGGTCTACTCGGTTAGAGTTGTGAGATTTCGCCTGTTGGCTAGGTGGGGGATCTGCCAAGGCCTGTTTAGGGGTTCTGTACTCTGGAAGGCCAATGTCTGTCCCTTTCCTAGTGTGCGCTTATATATGTTCCCCTCAGACCCAGTTAGTGTAGCGCGCTGTGTGTTGTCTGGTCTTTTGGTTTGTCATTGTGGGGTGCCCAAGTTGGAGCTCCGGGCAGTTCACAAAGTCTGTCAGGGGAGGCCCAGCCAGTGGTTCATTGCACGGGGCGTCGCCTGACCCCAACACGCTCAATGCAACCTGGCAGCTGGGGCTCCAGTGGGCCGTTGAACCACTAGAGTGGGCCCATCATGTTTCCGGTTGCCTAAGAGTGGGGGCTTGAAGCTGATGTTTCCGAGGGCACAGCGGCTGCAGCCGCGTAGTTTCGGCCTTATGGAATTATGGCTTTTATGCCATCGGCGTCGCATTTGCTCCTGGGTCGGTGCCGTGATCGGCCCGCGTTCTTGGGCGTCGCCTGGCCACCAGTACTCGCCTGGGGATAGAGGGATCCTGCCGCATGCCCGCAGCTCCTACCGCAGCGCTTACGCGGAGGATCAAGTCAGTGGTAAGAAAAAGATGTGGTGAGCCAGGATCGTAGGCCTCACTGTGCACCTCACCGCTATCTCCTCTGCTGTAGTTACCCCGTAGCAGTGGTTATTTTGGGGGGCTTGTGAGTTTCTAGTGGGGAGGCCTCAGGGTGGTGTTAGAAATGGGGGTCTCTAGTTGGCAATGGCTGGCCACTGTCCAAGTAGGGACCCTTCTTCCTAAGTCAGAGTGAGAGGGCTACCCTCTTTAATACCCCTGCTCAACCCTGTGGTAACGTAGCACGAGCAGGTAGGCTTATCTCAGAGGCAGGGTGTGAAGCATTTATGACCATACACAGTAGCACAGTGAGGAACACTACAAAGGGACACCACACAAGTAGTTATTATAAAAAATAAGTATCTTTATATAAAGGCAGATTTATCACAAGACCAATAACTGTAAAAGCCACAATACTGTCAAAAATAGGATAGCTGTTGAAGGGCTGTCAAAAATAGTTCAAAGGTTGCAAAAATAAGGTTCAGGTTCAAAGCAGTGGTCTCTGCGACCCTTTCTTTCACAAAGTACCTGGGTTTAGTAGCAAAACCAACAAAATGTCGCAAATAAGCTGTAGCGATGATTCTCGGCACGCGAGGCCGGCGATGCGTTGAAATCCTTGCCGCAAGGGAGGATGATGCGCCGATCTGCGTGATGCGTGCGGAGACGATGCGACAAACTTCTGCACGCTGGACCGCCGATGCGATGACTTTCTTGCCGTGTGGGAGAAGTCGATGCGGTGATCCTGTTGCGCTGTGCGATCGTGTTGCGATGCGAAGACAAGACGCTCCGCGAGGGAGCGACGAAATTCGGTGCGATGCGAGCAAAGTGGCGGACGCACGGCGTCCGCACTGCGATGTCTCGAAGCGATGATTTCTTGAAGGGTTGCGAGTGCGCGGCGACAGCAGCGCGATGATCTTTCCAGCGCGTCTCGGCTGCAGCGGCTCGCAAAGGGGCGTCAGCGATGGTTTCGTGTTGCGGGCCCTCGGCGGCAGTAGCGCGATGATTTTCCCAGCGCTCTCGACTGCAGCGGCCCGCAAAGATGCGTTAGCGTCGATTTCCCACACTCTTTTCTCTGATGCAAACTAGAGGCCCTGGAACTCACAGGAGCCTCCTCAGCAGATAGCAGTCCTCGCAGGGAGGAAGCAGGAGGTTGGTGGTGGAGTCTGATGTGCCTGAGACTCCAGCAGGAGGCTAGCTCTTTTCCTAGCCCTTGGGTAATTGCTGTAACAAAAATAAAAGTTCTCTCAAGAGTTCCTTTTCCTCTTCTTCAAGGTCCAGTGGTCACTGCTGCAGGCCAGTGCAAGAAACAACACACAGCACAGGGACAGTCACTTCCTGCAGATTCCTCCAGTGGCACGGACAGAGTTTCCTCTCCAGATCCAAAAGCAATACAAAATGTAGGGGTTTGAGCACAGATATTTATACCCCAAAAGCCTTTGTTCTTAGAAGCTACCAGTCACTGAACCTAGCCAGAACCAGTTCTGCTCAGGCCTGGAGCACTTTGTTTACCAGGCTGCATCCTTCCTTTCAGAAAGAGGGGGTCTGCTAGCAGACACACAGTGGGAGGTGGAGCCAGCATTCACCTTGCCAGGCACAGACCTATTCAGGTCAAGGAGCCACCCCTCCCCACACCCTAAATGCAGATCTCTCTATTCAACCCAGGTCTGACTCAGCCTGCCCTGCCCCTCTAAAACCAGACAGCCAATACACATAACAGCAGAGCACACTGGAAGGCTTAGGCAAGAAAATACCTACTTTCTAAAAGTGGTATTTTTAAACACAGAATATAAAAATAAACTTCACTAAAAGATGTATTTTAATATTCTGAGCTCAGGCATACTAAATTCGTTTTTCTACCATGTTCCTGGGGTCAGTTAGGACTATAGAATGTAATAGTCAAACTGCACATTCTAGCCTATGAGGAACAGGTAGCCTTACAGTAGTGAAAAACGAAATGGGGCATAATTCACTACCAGGACATGCTACACACACCAAGGCATGTCCTACCTTACACATACAAGGCACCCTACCATAGGGCTGACTTACAGGATGCCAAGGGAAGGTTCAGGGGCTGGGAAGTGAGTGCACTTCACAGTCAAGATGGCAGTTCTGGACTGCACACAGACACTGCAGTGGCAGGTCTGAGACACACTTTACAAGCTGCTTCTGTGGGTGGCACACATCAGTGCTGCAGGCCCACCAGCAGCATTTGGTTTACCAGCCCTGGGCACACATAGGCCACACTACTAGGGACTAACAGGTAAACCAAATAAGCCAATCAGGGATATACCAATTCACATAGACATATTTATACAGGGAGCATTCGCGCTGTGACACTGAATGGCAGTGGCACAGCGCCCAGAGCATCTAACACCAGTAAAACAGAGGAGACAACAGCGAAAAATGGAAGGGAGACCCACGCCAATGGTGCCAGGTCTAACACACGTCCCCTCCAGCTGAAATGTGGGGAGAACTACCCATCCCCTTGGAAGTTCTCATCGCTAAGGCGGAAAAATCTGGACAGACCATCAGCATTGGCGTGTTCTGTACCAGGGCGGTGTTCCACCGTGAAGTCCATACCCTGTAGGGAAATGGACCACCTCAACAACTTGGGATTCTCACCCCTCATCTGCATCAGCCATCTGAGGGGCCTGTGGTCTGTCTGAACCCGGAAGTGAGTCCCAAACAGGTATGGTCTCAGCTTCTTCAGTGCCCAGACCACAGCAAATGGCTCACGCTCAATTGCACTCCACCTCTGTTCCCATGGAAGTAACCTCCTACTGATGAAGGCTACAGGTTGGTCTAGTCCCTCCTCATTTATCTGTGACAGAACGGCCCCCACCCCATGCTCTGAAGCGTCTGTCTGGACAACAAATTCCTTAGCAAAATTGGGCGCCTGGAGTACGGGTGCTGTACACATAGCAGTTTTGAGGGCATCAAAGGCTTTCTGACAGGTGTCAGTCCAGTTCACAATCTTTGGCCGCTTCTTGGAAGTCAGCTCAGTCAAGGGTGCAACAATGTTGCCATACCCCTTGACAAACCTCCTGTAATAACCCGTGAGTCCTAAGAAGGCCCTCACCTGGGTCTGGTTCCTTGGGGGCTCCCAAGCCAGGATGGTTTCAATCTTGGGCTGCAGGGCGCCACCTGGCCGCTCCCCACCTGGTGTCCCAAGTACACCACAGAACCCTGCCCAATCTGGCACTTACTGGCCTTGATTGTGAGGCCTGCTCTGCGCAGCGCCATCAACACTTCCCAGAGGTGGCGCAAGTGGTCCTCCCAGGAGGAACTAAACACTGCAATGTCATCCAGGTAGGCGGCACTGAAAGCCTCCAGCCCAACCAACACCTGGTTGACCAATCTCTGGAAGGTGGCAGGGGCATTCTTCACCCAAAGGGCATCACACGGAACTGGTAGTGCCCATCTGGTGTGGAGAATGCTGACCTCTCCTTTGCCCCATCAGTTAAGGCGATCTGCCAGTACCCAGACGTCAGATCAAACGTGCTGAGGTACCGGGCAGCCCCTAACCGGTCTATGAGCTCATCAGCTCTGGGGATGGGGTGCGCGTCGGTCTTGGTGACCGAATTGAGACCTCGGTAGTCCACACAGAACCTAAGTTCAGGAGTGGCACCAGGCGTCGCAGCTTTTGGTACCAAGACCACGGGGCTGGACCAGGGGCTGCTAGAGGACTCAACCACCCCTAGGGCGAACATTTTGGAGACCATCCTCCTTAATGCAAGCCCTGACCCTGTCAGTTACCCTGTAAGCCTTGTGCTTGACAGGAGAACTGTCCCCGGTATCCACCTCATGGACGCACCAATCAGTGACACCAGGTACCAGGGAGAACAAATCAGAAAATTGCCCCAACAGGTGGTGACAATCTCTCTGCTGCTCAGGGGTCAGTGTGGTGGAGAGGATCACACCCTCCACTGACCCATCCTTCTCTTCCGCACACAGGAGGTCAGGGAGTGGCTCACTCTCCTCCTCAACCCCATCATCTGTGGCAAGAAGCATGCCCACTTCAGACCTCTCAAAGTGGGGCTTTAGGCGGTTCACATGCAGGACCCGCAAGGGGTTCCTGGGAGACTGAAAGTCCACCAAGTAGGTAACTGGACTTTTGCGCTCCACCACCTCAAATGGACCGGTCCACTTATCTTGGAGCGCACAAGGCTCCACTGGGGCCAGTACCCAAACCTTCTGACCAGGTTGAAATTCGACCAGAGTGGCATTCTGGTCGTGCCAACGTTTCATTTCTTCCTGGCTGGCTTCCAGATTTGCCTCAGCAATCTTTCTGAAACGCCGAGTCTGGTTCCTGAAGGCCAACATGTAGCTAAATACATCTTGGGGAGGTTTCCTGGGAGATTGCTCCCAGCCTTCCTTGACCAGACTCAGAGGCCCTCTTACCGGATGGCCATAGAGAAGTTCAAAGGGACTGAACCCTAAGGACTTCTGTGGCACCTCACGGTAGGCAAACAACAGGCATGGTAAGAGGACGTCCACTTACGCCTCAGGGGCTCTTCTAGGCACATGATCATGCCCTTCAAGGTCCGGTTGAACCTTTCAACCAGACCATTACCTTGGGGGTGGTAAGGAGTGGTGAACTTATACGTTACCCCACACTCCTTCCACAGAGACTTCATGTACTGGGAGATGAAGTTGGTCCCCCTGTCAGACACCACCTCTCTGGCGAATCCCACACGGGAGAAAATCCCCATCAGTGCACGTCCCACCACGGGGCCGCTCACTGTCCTGAGCGGGATGGCTTCAGGGTACCGGGTGGCATGGTCCACCAAGACCAGGATGAACCTGTTGCCCATGGCTGTCTTGGGGTCCAGAGGCCCCACAATGTCAATGCCCACTCGCTCGAATGGGGTACTCACAACTGGAAAGGGCTGGAGTGGGGCCTTGATCTTCCCCCACTCTTCCCACTTGCCTGGCAAGTCTCACAGGTCCTGCAATGAGAGTCTGAACTCTTGTGCATCTGGGGCCAATAAAAGTGGGCGGCCAGCCTCTCAAAGGTCTTGGTCTGCCCCAGATGTCCTGCCAATGGAATGTCATGAGCCAACCCCAGTAGGAAGGTTCTGAAGCACTCGGGTACCACCAGCACACGGGCTGACCCTGGCTCAGCAACCTTAGGCTCACTATACAGGAGACTGTTCTCCCAATAAATCAGATGTGAACCAGACATGTCACCTTCTGCCTGGGCTGCAGCCTGTCGCCGCATACCCTCAAGAGAGGGGCAAACTCTCTGCTGCTCACAAAATTCCTCCCTGGTGGGTCCCCCTTCCTGCTGCCAATGGGTCAGCTCAGGCAGGTCCCCCAGTTCGGTGATCTGCTCCCCGGTAGGCTCCAGGGCATCCCCTTCAGGGTCTGCTCCTTCCTGGGCCGTGGGAACCAAGGGGGCTGGCTTCCCGCGCCCCCTGCCCCTTCTCTCTAAGGCAGGGATCTGGGCCATACTCTCAGGCTCCAGATCCTTCTCAACACCCTCCTTGGCTGCCATGGACCGAGTGGTAGCACACGCCCACTCAGGCAGACCCAACATCTCTAAGTGAGCCTTCCTCTCCACCGTAGCCCACGGGGAGTCCTCTAAATCATTGCCCAGCAGACAGTCTACAGGCATGGCGGGCCTCACAGCTACCTGAAGAGTTCCTGAGACCCCCCACTCAAAGGGAACCTGAGCCACCTCACATTGGCTCTCTGAGTTGTCTGCGGACACTACTGGGTAGAATGCATGGGGGACAACCTGCTCTTTGGACACCAACCGGGAGCTGACAGCAGTTACACTGGCCCCTGTGTCTCTTAGAGCCTCCACCCTATGGCCATTGATGGTCACCCACTGCCTGTATCTTTTAGTGTTAGCAGGCAGTGCAGGCTTGGGGACCATCTCAAAGTCTCCTAATGAGACAAGGGTCAACTCTACGGGATCCCACCCCTCTTGGGCACCCATCTCCTCCTCTCCCAGGGCTACACTAGCAATCTGGCGGGGTGGTGCATGGGGGGGTGCACTGGCCCCCCTTTGGGGGCACTGGGGATCAAAATATCTGTGGCCTACTTGACCACAGTTGTAACACGTGGGGGCCCCCTGGGAACAGGCCTACCTGTTGGGGGCCCTGTCCTCCTTTCTTGGGGGGCTGGGACACCACTGCTTGGTTCCCTGGGGGATTACTTTGGGGCCCTCGGTGGAACTCCCTCTGTTGACCTTTGTCCCCCCACTCCTCTGCTGGGGACCCTGCCCACCTTTGGCGACGTCTCCCACTGGACCCTTGCGGACCCGGGTGCTCACCCAGCGGTCCGCCTCCTCAGCAAGCTTTCTAGGGTTAGTCAGCTTGCAATCAATTAGGTGCTGGCGTAGCTCAGGAAAACAATTACTAGATAAATGCTCCCATGCAATCAAATCATAAAACTGTGCAAAAGTTTCTACTTTGCTACCTTTACCCAGCGTTCCATGGCTCTGCAAAAAAGACACATATTCAACCCACGTGGTACCCTCTAGCTTCTTGCAGACCCTAAACCTCTGCCTATACATCTCAGGGGTCAAACCATAGCGGGTCATCAACGCTTCCTTCATGTGGGCATAAACCATCCTACTTTCTGGGGGCAGGTCCAACAAGGTATCCCTCCCTCACTCACAAAGCGTCCCCACAACCCCGCTCCCCAATCCTTCTCAGGGACCCGGTGGGACACCATGGCTAATTCATAAGCGGCAAACCATTGCCCAATATCTTCAATTTTGTGGAAATCCTTAATAACCTCCTTGGGTATATACACCCTACTCTCAGGGTGCACTACAGGTACGCTGCCACCAGAGGGGGAGATTTCCATGCTCTTCGCTTTAATCTCCAACTCCCTCAATACTTTCTCATGCTCAAGCTTCATCCTCATAATCTCAATTTCTAACTTTTTGTTCTCTAGGTCCCGGTGACCATCCATTTTAAGCTTAGCCATCTCCATATTATGCCGCCTATCTCTCTCCCTGTCCTCCAGCTCTTCTGGGGACAGACCCTTAGCGGACACACTGGAGCCCGGGTTGGGAAGGGCTGGATCTCCTACTAAGTCTACTACATCGCCCTGCTGCTCTCCTACCTCCACAAGCTCTCCTATATCCTTAGGGGCATCCCTGGCTTCTAGCCAGGCCTTCAGCGCCTTGTAATACTCCTCCCTTCTAGTGAGACCTGTGATAGGGACTGTGAATTGCTTGCAAAAATATTTGAGCTGCTTGGCATTGTAGGTTTCTATTTTCTCTTCTTCCCAGGAGAGTTCCTCTGAGGCATTGGATCTGGGCTTGCCCATTGTAGAAATAACTGGCAATATCAATAAAGGACAGAAGAAAACTTCTCAAAAAAATGTAAGCGGGTGAAAAATCACAGGCAATATCAATCACAATATAGGATCCTAAAACTCTCAGAAATGTGCGCGGGTGAAAAATCACCGGCAATTTCAAACACAATAGGGGATCAAAAACTTTCAAAAAATGGGCGCGGGTGAAAAATCACCGGCAATATCAATCACAATATAGGATCCCAAAAACTCTCAGAAATGTGCGCGGGTGAAAAATCACCGGCAATATCAATTACAATAGGGGATCAAAAACTTTCAAAAAATGGGCGCGGGTGAAGAATCACCGGCAATATCAATCACAATATAGGATCCCAAAAACTCTCAGAAAATGTGTGCGGGTGAAAAATCACTGGCAATATCAATTACAATATAGGATCCAAAAAAACTCTCAAAAAATGTATGCGGTACGTTATGGTCTGCACTCCCTAGTAGTGTACACTATAATTACTGTATGCGATCATAAATGCAAGTCCAGATCCTAACCGCTGACCACCAATGTTAGAAATGGGGGTCTCTAGTTGGCAATGGCTGGCCACTGTCCAAGTAGGGACCCTTCTTCCTAAGTCAGAGTGAGAGGGCTACCCTCTTTAATACCCCTGCTCAACCCTGTGGTAACGTAGCACGAGCAGGTAGGCTTATCTCAGAGGCAGGGTGTGAAGCATTTATGACCATACACAGTAGCACAGTGAGGAACACTACAAAGGGACACCACACAAGTGGTTATTATAAAAAATAAGTATCTTTCTATAAAGGCAGATTTATCACAAGACCAATAACTGTAAAAGCCACAATACTGTCAAAAATAGGATAGCTGTTGAAGGGCTGTCAAAAATAGTTCAAAGGTTGCAAAAATAAGGTTCAGGTTCAAAGCAGTGGTCTCTGCGACCCTTTCTTTCACAAAGTACCTGGGTTTAGTAGCAAAACCAACAAAATGTCGCAAATAAGCTGTAGCGATGATTCTCGGCACGCGAGGCCGGCGATGCGTTGAAATCCTTGCCGCAAGGGAGGATGATGCGCCGATCTGCGTGATGCGTGCGGAGACGATGCGACAAACTTCTGCACGCTGGACCGCCGATGCGATGACTTTCTTACCGCGTGGGAGAAGTTGATGCAGTGATCCTGTTGCGCTGTGCGATCGTGTTGCGATGCAAAGACAAGACGCTCCGCGAGGGAGCGACGAAATTCGGTGCGATGCGATCAAAGTGGCGGACGCACGGCGTCCGCACTGCGATGTCTCGAAGCGATGATTTCTTGAAGGGTTGCGAGTGCGCGGCGACAGCAGCGCGATGATCTTTCCAGCGCGTCTCGGCTGCAGCGGCTCGCAAAGGGGCGTCAGCGATGGTTTCGTGTTGCGGGCCCTCGGCGGCAGTAGCGCGATGATTTTCCCAGCGCTCTCGACTTCAGCGGCCCGCAAAGATGCGTTAGCGTCGATTTCCCACACTCTTTTCTCTGATGCAAACTAGAGGCCCTGGAACTCACAGGAGCCTCCTCAGCAGATAGCAGTCCTCGCAGGGAGGAAGCAGGAGGTTGGTGGTGGAGTCTGATGTGCCTGAGACTCCAGCAGGAGGCTAGCTCTTTCCTAGCCCTTGGGTAATTGCTGTAACAAAAATAAAAGTTCTCTCAAGAGTTCCTTTTCCTCTTCTTCAAGGTCCAGTGGTCACTGCTGCAGGCCAGTGCAAGAAACAACACACAGCACAGGGACAGTCACTTCCTGCAGATTCCTCCAGTGGCACGGACAGAGTTTCCTCTCCAGATCCAAAAGCAATACAAAATGTAGGGGTTTGAGCACAGATATTTATACCCCAAAAGCCTTTGTTCTTAGAAGCTACCAGTCACTGAACCTAGCCAGAACCAGTTCTGCTCAGGCCTGGAGCACTTTGTTTACCAGGCTGCATCCTTCCTTTCAGAAAGAGGGGGTCTGCTAGCAGACACACAGTGGGAGGTGGAGCCAGCATTCACCTTGCCAGGCACAGCCCTATTCAGGTCAAGGAGCCACCCCTCCCCACACCCTAAATGCAGATCTCTCTATTCAACCCAGGTCTGACTCAGCCTGCCCTGCCCCTCTAAAACCAGACAGCCAATACACATAACAGCAGAGCACACTGGAAGGCTTAGGCAAGAAAATACCTACTTTCTAAAAGTGGTATTTTCAAACACAGAATATAAAAATAAACTTCACTAAAAGATGTATTTTAATATTCTGAGCTCAGGCATACTAAATTCGTTTTTCTACCATGTTCCTGGGGTCAGTTAGGACTATAGAATGTAATAGTCAAACTGCCCATTCTAGCCTATGAGGAACAGGTAGCCTTACAGTAGTGAAAAACGAAATGGGGCATAATTCACTACCAGGACATGCTACACACACCAAGGCATGTCCTACCTTACACATACAAGGCACCCTACCATAGGGGTGACTTACAGGATGCCAAGGGAAGGTTCAGGGGCTGGGAAGTGAGTGCACTTCACAGCCAAGATGGCAGTTCTGGACTGCACACAGACACTGCAGTGGCAGGTCTGAGACACACTTTACAAGCTGCTTCTGTGGGTGGCACACATCAGTGCTGCAGGCCCACCAGCAGCATTTGGTTTACCAGCCCTGGGCACACATAGGCCACACTACTAGGGACTAACAGGTAAACCAAATAAGCCAATCAGGGATATACCAATTCACATAGACATATTTATACAGGGAGCATTCGCGCTGTGACACTGAATGGCAGTGGCACAGCGCCCAGAGCATCTAACACCAGTAAAACAGAGGAGACAACAGCGAAAAATGGAAGGGAGACCCACGCCAATGGTGCCAGGTCTAACAGGTGGTATGCCAGACATTGCCGCTGGTGTGGTCAGGGGACAGATTCCCCAAGTGGGGGGATCCGATCGGGGTCGCTGAAGCACAGGTGTCCCACACGGCTCTGGAAGGTTTGTTGCGGTTTGGGGGCAGGGGAGCTTGTAGGCCGCAGAGGGGGGTGGCGCAGGCCTACCTCGTTCCGGGTTGCCGACGAGCGGCAGTGCCGATCCGCTACTTCTGCCGCAGTATCGAGACAGCGGCCGCACTGCTACGGCCCGTTATGGTGGTATTTCGTTGCTGATCGGAGTCGGATCAGTGGTGGGGCGTCGCCTCACAGGAGCCGCTCGGTGTTTTTCCCTCGCCCGACGGAGGAGACGTCCTCCCGAGGGTGCCAGCAGCTCAGGCTGCGGCGTCCATGCAGATGCTTGATCGGCGACTCCAGAAGCCTCTGGAGCACCAAAATCACGGGTTTCATTTCATGCACTGTTGCCGCTGCCCCGCTGTGGTTTGCTCATGGATTAGTGGCGTATTTCATGGCTTGCATGTGTATTATTAGGAGGGGTCTGGCGGAGCTTCAAGACTATGCGGCCCTCTTGGTCGGCGTCTTGGCCACGCCCCAATGCAATATATAATCAACATGATATGTGTCAACTTGGTGTACAATCTCAGTCAAATTTTAATCTAATGTTTGGCCTCATTGTGTATTCTCTTGAAGATGGGACTTTTTATTTCATCCATTATTTCATCGATCAGTTCTTTTACCTTTAATGAAACATTCGAATTATAAATGCAGAAGTCAACTCTGACTACACAGTTTTCAAAATTTATCATAGATTATTAGTTATGTTTTTTATTTTTTTACTATTCAAAACTAATTCCAGGTTTCCTTTTTTACTTTACTAGGTGAATGAAATACAGAATGAAAGAAAGAAGGCTGTGAATGGAGTCCGTGATAGAAATGAATGTTCTAGTGCTGACATGGAAATCCTTTCCAATGGCAGCCAGGGACACAAGAAAATCTTCTGATGTGGCAGAGAATCCAGTCTCAACCTATAGATACCATCAGACAGAAAAAGCAGAACTTGGAAGTATTAAGATGGGCTGTTAATGCTAGAAGAGCTTCAAAAACAGGTCTTCTTATCCACTCCAGGAACCACACGCCATAGAGGTGGGCTATATGTATTAAGTATAACAACACTTCACCACTAAAAGGGACATGAGAGATGTTACATGAAAGAGACAGGAAACAGGCCATACTAGAACTTAATACACTAAAGGTAATAAACACCATCTTTTAAGGCCACATTTTACAGAATATCCAAAAATTTGAACACTTCAACATTTTGTCTGCAACAACTTTGAATACAGAAAGGATTTAATTACATGGAAATACCTATTTGAACACATTGTCAACACAATGGAGAAACTGCCCTGAATGTGGCAAATCTTTTGTTTCCAAGGGATTCCTGAGAATGCATCTGAGAATTCACACAGGTGATAAACCCAATCAAATTTGAGTATGTAACAACACTTTTAAGAACAAGCATTTGCAATGCAATAGGTCTCGCATTTACGCAAGTTTGAGCTATTGACATTGTAAATGACAATGCCTTTAATTTATGTTTTGGTTTTAAAACATAAATAAAAGGCATTGTTATTTACAATGCCAATAGCTTAAACTCGTGTAAATGCGAGACCTTACTGCATTGCAAATGCTTGTTTTCGATGGGTTTTCGTTTTCACTTTTCCGCAAGAGTTCTCCAAAATTTCTTTCTCTCTCTCACCAGGCCTTTCCGCCCTCTCTTTTATCCACCTACCCTCCCTCCCTCATTCACATCTTCTCGCGTTCAATGTCTGTCGGCTCCATCTTTTCCGTTCTACTTTCCGCTGCCCCTGCCACCCTGCTTACTCCCCACTGCCTCCCACCCCGCGCACATTCTCCTCTTGTACTCTTCTCACTCGCTGTCCTTTCTCCATCTCCATCCTTCTGTGGTAGCTCCTGTGCTCCCTCTCTCACGTGCCATTTCTACCCACACAGATTGCGTCGAAGCGCTGAGAGGTGCGGGTGGAAGGAGGACCAATGAGGAGAAAGAATGGTGTAAGCACCAGCGAGTTCCATGTCACAACAATCGATTGATGCTGTCTGGGCCACTTCTGGAGCGCCCCTTTGCTTCAAGGGCATTCTGTCACCCCTAAATAACAGTAACCGGCCCATCAAAATGTGTCGTTCATTAATGTATGTGTTTCTGTCTGTGACGCCGCCATCTGACTGTACTTGCCTGGCTGCGTCTATCTGCCCAGCAGCGTATACCCAGCGTACGTTTCTGCTCCTGTACCATGTTTCTCGAGGTTCCTGAGTCCCCCCCCTTGACATCAGAGTAGATAGAATCAAGCCATTACCAGCTCGATGGCAAGCTAAAAAAAAAACACATACACACATACAAGAATACTCATGCCCTCTAATCCTCTGCTGCAGCCCTGCACATGTAGCAATCCCCTCCATGGTCTCGCCCCTCCCCTTCACACCCTCAACTCCCCTTTGCTTCGTGCTCAGCGGGGGTCTTACACATCAGCTTGGAGCGCTGTTTAATACATGTTTGGGTGTGTGATTCCCTAGCTCAGGTTTAAACGCTGCAGCCAATAATTGGTGTTTTAAGAAGACGCGTCGGTCACACTGTGACCCTTACCCCCTGAAAACTTGAGGCTAAATCCTATGAATTCCCAGACATGTCAACGGCAGGCTTAAGGGGAGAGAGGGTGGCTTAACGGCTAGAGCGGCCGACTTTGAAGCTGGGGAACCAGGCTCGAGTCTCGGCAGGGACGCTTAACATCCTGTGGTTGTGGGCAAATCGCTTAATCCCCCCCTCCCCGCCTAAAATGAATGTGTCCGTCTGTAATGTACCCGGTGGTCATGTAAAGCGTTCTGATACCTTCAGGTCGAGTTCGCGCTATAGAAAACTACAATAATAATAATGGAGCAATCAGGCTCGCGGATCACTGTTGTGGAAGATGGGAAGAGAGTAAAAGTACATAAAAGAGCTGTCCATTGCCATGTTCGCGCCAGAAGACGATATGCTATACAAATAGCTCCCTTTTATTTAAACCACATTATTAGCACAAAGGAACTGTAGGTTAGCTTTCAAGCAGGGGCCTCTGTGGTCAGAAAGCGTTTGTACTGCGCCATAGTCGTGCTGCTTCTGAACTTTATCTCCCTGTCTTCAGGCCAATAACATATAACATTAATGAAAACCGGAAGCGGCTAAATAAAGAGCAGGAGAAGGTATTCTGGCGTTCCTGGGGATTATCGACGGCTTCTGCCAGCGCGGCTGTCGGCGCCGGCCGGAGGAAGCCCGTAGGAGCTGTACACGGTCTGTTGACTGTGGGTCTGTGCACGCTGTGGTGTCCCTGTCAAAATATGGGGGGAATACGTTCGTTTTCAGAAGCTCCTCTGGTTCATCTTCCGTCCTCCGATGGCGGTGAATTCAGTCATTAAATTGGGTATTCGTAACACCTTTCATTCGCACTGCTTAGAAAATGTAGTATAAAATGTTTATAAACCAGTGTATATTATATGCTGTGTCTTCCCATCCTCCAGAATTTTCAGTCAGTGAAATCCGGTTCCCAGCCACTTGGGGAGAGGCAGAGCAGTACGAAAGAGTAATGGAAAATTACCACCCTGGTGACTGTGCGATTAATGTTATTTTACTAATCTACCTCCGTCACAGCTTCTGCCGTGCAGTCCGTTCGGTAGGTTCATGCTGTGTTTGAACTTTGCCGGCCGGAGGAAGCCCGTAGGAGCTGTACACGGTCTGTTGACGGTGGGTCTGTGCACGCTGTTGTGTCCCTGTCAAAATATGGGGGGAATACGTTCGTTTTCAGAAGCTCCTCTGGTTCAGCCTTTGGATAAATAAAGTACCCACCAATTATGAAGGCAAGGGCAAAGAATTCCAGAAACAACATAAAGGAAAAAATGTCAGTTTAAATTAGTTTGCTGTCTCTGTTGAAGGAGGGAGAGGCTGGGTGAACGTTGGGGAAGCAGAGGGAGGGAGTCTGGGAGGAGGCTCACTGGCTGTGTGGAGATGACGTGGCAGCAGGGGGATCTTTTATCCTTATGGGGCCATGTGTTTGGCCCCATAAAGATAAGAAAGTGCTTCACGACAGCCGTGAAGCAGGCCACCGAGTCCAAATGTAAGCCAAAGGGAGGCAACCAAAACACCCCATTTCCAATGGCAGGCCACCGTTTAGCATAAACGGTGACGCCGGCCAATGGGGATGAGGGGCGGGGCTTAAAGCCCTCTTCTGAAAGTCCTCTCTTACAAAACCCCTCGCGGGGGCGGAGCAGGGCTCTGCTCTGCAACGCCACGCGAGACCTAAAAAGTAGGACTTAATGAAACATCTGAGAATTAACACTTAACAGAAACTATATAATCTTCTGAATGTGAAATGGCCAACCCCACAAAGAGCTATCTGATACAGCATCAGGCAATCCATACTAGTGAGAAACTATATTACACTTTGCAATGTGACAAGGCTTTCAAACAAAAGAGAGAATTATCAGAACATCAGAGAAACCAAAGTGTTGAGAAACCATTTAAATGCTCAGAGTGTAACAAGGCTTTCATCGAAAAGAGACAGCTGGTAGTGCACGAGCGAACCCATACTGGTGAAAAACCATATAACTGTTCAGAGTGTGCTAAGGCTTTCACCTCAAAGGGGACACTGTTTAAGCATCAGCTAACCCATTCTGGTGAGAAACCCTATAAATGTTCAGAATGTAACAAGGCTTACAAGCAAAAGGCACGTTTATCAGAACATCAGAGGAATCATACTGGTGAGAAACCATATCAATGCTCTGAGTGTGAGAAGGCTCTCATCTCAAAGAGCAGCTTGGTACTGCATGAGCAAACCCATACCGGTGAGAAACCCTATAAATGTTCAGAGTGTAATAAGGCTTTTAAGCAAAAGGGACATTTGTCAGAACATCGGAGAAATCATACTGGTGAGAAACCATATCAATGCTCAGAGTGTGATAAGGCTTTCATTGTAAAGAGACAGCTGGTAGTGCATGAGCAAACCCATACTGGTGAGAAACCATATACATGTTCAGAGTGTTTAAAGGCTTTCATCTCAAAGAGGACACTGATTGTGCATCAGCTAACTCATACTGGTGAGAAACCCTATAAATGTTCAGAGTGCAACAAGGCTTACAAGCGAAAAGATCATTTAATAGAGCATCAGAGAAAACATACTGGTGAGAGACCATATACATGTTCAGAGTGTGATAAGGCTTACGTTTCAAAGGGGCAACTTATCAGACATCAGCGAACCCATACTGGTGAGAAACCATATAAATGCACTGAATGTGAAAAGGCTTTCGATAAAAGGGATAAGCTATTAGTACATCAGAGAAATCACACTGGTGAGAAACCATATAAATGTACTGAATGTGACAAGGCTTTCAAGGTAAGGTTCTCGCTCTTGGTACATCAGAGAAATCATACTGGTGAGAAACCATATAAATGTTATGAATGTGACCAGGCTTTCAAGCAAAAGGTGCACCTAAAAGTACACCAGCGATGCCATACAGATGACAAATATTCATAGTGTAATAAAGCTTTACTTATAAAGAAATGGTTGGTAATAGATCAGCAAGCACACACAGGGGTGTTCGTGGCTTTGGAAGGAGGTTTGCTTCCAGGATTGCCAAAACAGTACAACTGGTCAGTTAATGAAATATGAGACACAAAGTCAATTTTGAGGGGAACAATAATCTAGATTCCGACCGTGATGCATAAATGAAGCTGCTATACTGCTAATCTTTTATGACGCACTCAGCATTTTTAACAGTTGTAAAGCATGACTCAGCCTTTCTAGTCTGGTCTGCAGCCTTCGTATCAGAGATATTGAAGATATGCCTTGGTATAGATGTCAGAGGTCTGGCGTACTTCGCATCTTTTTTTTTTAAGCTGTCAAAATCAAAGATTCAACATCACACCAATATCAGTGCCACTTGGTGTCCCACATCGATCTGTTTGCTCCAAGATACTGTTCAATTTGATGGATCTCCTGGAAGCTCTGCTGGAAGACCTGAACAGCTTAGGCATCTAATTCAGGTGATAGACAACAGTACCTGAAAACTTAGACATTTCATTTTCTACGGTGGGCAAAATAACAATCAGCCACAGATGACTAAAAGTCCTAAACCTGCACTAAATGGAGCCCCAAAATAGTTGCTACTGCTATAAGCCAACCAGCAACCTATGTGGAACTGGTAAACCATCTTTACCCAAATGCATCACCCCCACAATTGTCTCCAGTGCAAAATATCTGAGTTTCTTACTGGAGTCAGAACTATACCTGGTTCAACACATTAAAGACACAGTGAAAGGAGTGCAGTTCCATCTACATCTACAATACACCTACTTCATAAAACAGAGAAAATATCATCAAATATAATCTGGACTTTGTTACAAACCTTGGATCTGTACAAGGACTATGGAAATGCTTTACTTACCAGCATCCCAGAAAGCAGAATCTGAGCCACTCAGAATGCAGCTGCTCTCATAATATCAAGGCACCCACAATGGTAACTGCATAACACCTGTCCTGTTCTGCCACACCTCCTTCCACCTGAAGTTTACTTTACATCTAAACAGCCTGAGTAACATACAAAGCCATCCACCACAATCCATCAAGATACCTAAGCAAACAACTCATCACTTTGGGTGCAGTCAAGATCTGTTGGGACTAGAAGTCCTAACATGCAGGAAACAAGTCAATAAACCAGTCCTTCTCTTGCTGTAAAAAGTGAACCAGGAACTGTTTGCCTCTTGACCCGAGATTGGCCCCAAGCCAGCTGCATTTGGAAACTAAAGACACTCCTTTTCAGGAAATGTCTCACCAAGGAGTGTTGTGGGCTTATACCTATGGATCAGTAGCAGAAATGATCCTGGACCTATCTGTTATAAGATATAACATAACATAGCACCATTTTACTGAAGGTGGCAAGGATCTTTTGGTATGGCTTGTCATGCCTAAACTGATTATTGTCTCCGAGATACCAACGCATTTGATCAGCGTTGAACCATTGTTCCTGCCATGACATCTCTACTCGTGTGTGAGCGTATTCAGATATTTACATTATTGCACACATATTTGTGATTACGTTTGATTAGACAGTTCTACAATTCTGTAGACTTATATGGCAGTGGGCAGTACTTCATAAATGTATATTTTATTGATATATCTGATTTAACGTTGAGAAAGATGGTGCACATTAAAAACCAAAATACAGGTTAAAGGCGGATGCTTCTTTTATGTTTGATGGCCCGTGCATCCGTATTAAGGTAATATGTTTTGCCCTCTAGCAGGTTGGCAAGAGGCAACAATGCTTGCATTTCTCTATTGTTATTTTGAACCTTAAGAACCCCTCTTACATGTCTCTTGTCAAGGTAGGCATTACCTTTTTGACAGTTGTGCACTTGGCCTTTTGTAATTAGAATATGGGATAGGAATAATTTTTGTCCTGATAAATGCTCCTACCCGTTAACGGCACTAGAGCGGGCAGAAACATGTCAACTTAATATGGAAGCATGGGCCATTAGACCCAAAAGAAGCATCAGCCCCTAACCTGTTTTTGGTTTTTAATGCACCTGGGGTACACACTAATAAAAAGGATATCTTTTGGGTTTACCCCAAGGTATTTTTCAGCACCTATTATATCAAGATGTCCCTTTTATTGGGGTTGAGTCTGCCCTGGTAGTACCCTCTAACCAGGGTGGGATGAGGATGCCAATGATGAAGCATGCCACAAAACATAGGTGAGGATTCCTCATCCAATATAACTGGCAGGTTCAGACATATCAGCTTATGTAGGAGAGCCCGAAAAGGGATGCATAGTTAGTACAAGTTAAATAGGATTAGGCATCCACGATCATCGCATCTTTTGTGATCTATGCTGATGTATACGGCTGCTGGCTGCACTGTGCTCAGACTGACAACAATTCTCTCATAGCCATAGGATAATATCTGTAATTGTTAATGTGGGGTTTACTTTCGATTCTCGCTAATCTTGTATGACTATACTATAGACATGATTCTCCTAGTGGTGACGCCTGTTTCCATATATCTTTATGATGCCTGGAAGCAGCTGGAATAGTCCTATATTTAAATAAATGCTTTCTTCATTTAGGTAGAATGGCATAATCTTAGCTTTTCACTATGCACTTCATTATTATTTTAGGCATTTACTGAGTTATATTATTTATTTATTTTTGGTTGATCGACCGCTGTAGATGTCTGCCAAAGCTCCTATAATCACAATAAAATAATTGCAAAGCAGTATTGACATAGGGACTTTGGCTCTGTTCATGTTCTTCTTAACGGGAATGTGATTTGTCAGCTTGAATTAGCCGCCTATGCAGTGGTTCCATTGCTCATAACTCATAAAGACATTGCTAGCGCAGATCCCGTATAAAATACAACACGATTGGGGTTTGAACGGTGTAACCCCTTGACCAATACAGTATAAGGCGGGTTTCCACTGTAACCTCTGTGCAAAATACAATGGGTAGGGATTTTACATTGTTAGCTCTGTGACAAACACCTGGCTATATTTTTTAACAGTGAGAGATCTTACATAGATTTCGATTTTATGAGGGGCTAGACAGTTCTAATTTCGTTGTGTTCATTTGTAATTTTAACTTTAGTTTTTAGTTGTTTGTGAATTAAAGTCCTCTTTTCTTTTTAAAAGTAAAGGAACTGACTCGACATTGGGTCCTATGCTTGCCATGCCACTGGAGTCAAGCTATCATGGTTGATAAGCGGTGATACCCCGAAAACGATCCTAGGATGCTTGTTTCCCATCCCGGGAGGACTTGGCCTGGCAGTTCGAGCTGGGCTATTCCCATGGGGAGCAGGGTCAAGACTGAAATGCATATGTCTGGGTCCAAACTGGAATAGCATGATGGGCACAAAACGATGAATTTAGGCCCCGATTTCTGTAATAGAAGAGAAACAGAGCCCAGCTGATGTTTGTTTTCCTTCTGAGGGGACACTCTCTCCCAGCTAGAGTCTGATAATGGGATAGCTACTCCATGCTCTCGTAGTTTAGCACATTGAAGTAGTGTTTAGGGTGTTAGGTTGCTAGGAAAACTCTAATCATGTTAGAACTGTTCATATTATTCACGCTGCTAGCAACATGCATTAGTGCATTTTTAATGATATGCTGTGGTTATTACACATGCACTAAGCAAGAGGAGGGTACTGTTGAAATGAAACTCTTTTAAACGTATATAGTGTCTTTTCTTAGTGCAGTGCAGAAAAAGCTGCACGCTGACACTGTGCTTGGTCGGGGGCACTTCTTCAGACAGATTTTAAGTCTTGGCATCCAAAACTAGGTTTGAGGCATTTTTTTTTAACTAATAGGGGATATATTTTAAAAGTAATCGTGTTGTTGAATTTTTACTGCAGTGCAGTTTACTGTTGAGACACTGAGACTCCATTTTGGGTTGGCGCTCTATCTTTCTCCAGGGGCTCTCTATAAAAGAAGGTGTGCCAAAACGAGCCCGTCTGCGCCCGTTAAGTGCATGGCTGGGACCAGGGGCCAGGAGCCCTGCCCTTTCTGTCCTAGGAAAGATTTCTTACTCCTGCAAGCTTTACAGTAACCCTTAAAGATACTAGCCTTGACTCAATTGATTTAGACGAGCCGGAACTCTACTGTAAAAGCTGTTCCCTTTCTCCTTACCTTCATGCAGGATGCACAGCCGGGCCAAAAGCGCAGGATGGGTGGCATTTGTTTATGATCAATTGTAGGATCTTGTCCTGTCACAAACTGAACTTATTTTTACCAATTGAGGAAGGGTCTGATGTGGTATCCCTCACCAAAACCTGGTTGCATGAAGGCCCTATGCCTGACATTATCAAAGCTTTACCCCCTGCGTATTATATATGCCGAAGGGACAGACTGTGAGAGCCTCTCCTTCTCAATCTCTATTGCCCGGACTTTTACATTTTCCGGAATGCTATTGTATAGACCCTCTGTTCATGTGTGCACTTTATTCAAGCACTCCCTGACATAACTGTCAGTTTAGCAGTTAGTAAAGCCAATATTACCATATTGGGTGATTTTAATGTCCATTTTGATGATGCTAATGGTTTCCTGTCCACAAACTTACTATAAGATCCTGAGTCTTTACAGTTGACACAAAGAGTAACTGGGTCGACCCATGAGAAAGGGCATCTTATTGACCCCGTTTATAGGAGTGACCGGATTCTTGAGGTATTTGAACCCCTGGCGGTGATATGGTGTGATCATTTTTTGATCCCTATATCCCTCCGTGTTCCGAAATATACCACTCCTCCCTCACCGGCTACACAGAGGGATCGTAGCTGGTCCAAACTAAACATTGTGGAGTAGAAGAATATCCTTAATAATTCTAGACCTGAACTGGGAAATCATGCTGTAGGAAAGTGGGTTTATGTTGCAGTAATCCCCCCACTTTTTGCCTGACATTTGATGCACTTTGACTTGATGTGCCCTGGGTCCCTGCCAATCAGGTTCGAAGGGACTGTGTTCTTTCTCAAACCTGTACCCTTGTACCCACAATTGGCACATCTCTGACCACAGGTAAGCCCCTTGTATAAGGTACCATGGGTACCAAGGGCACTGTGACCAGGGAAGGCCTCTAAGGGCTGCAGCACCTATTGTGCCACCCTTAGAGGCCCTGTACCTTCACACCCACACCCTGCCATTGCAAGCTGCTTTTTTTGGTGTAGAGAAAAGTGAAGAGCCATGCCATGCCTGCAACCTACTGCCTGGGGCTTGGGTAAGTCACCCTTCTAGGTGGATGCACTAGCCCCCAGGTGAGGGTACAGTTGCATGAGCACTATACCCCAACAGTTTTTAAGTCCATTCTTAGACATTGTAAGTGAAAGCCATAAAGAGTATTGCATCTGGGAGTTGGTCTTTACGAACTCCACAGCTCCATAATGGCTTTTCTGGAACCTGGGAAGTTTGGCAGCAAACGTCTCAGCACATTAAACCCATACTGATGCCAGTGTGGGATTTAATGTAAAATGCACTCAGAGGGCACCTTACAGATGCCCCCTGAAAAACGACCAGCCGTGCTGTGGTTCCTGAATGGCTGCCTGCCATTTGCAACCCCCAGACAGGTTTCTGGACCCTGGGTAGAGGGCCTCCGCTCTCTGGGTCCAGAAACAAAGCCCATCCTGGGCAGAGGTGTCATTCCTCCTCCCCCAGGATGGACTGGGTCCACGAAGGGGAAGCTTCAAAGGCCGGATGCCTTTGTAAGCTGTCCCTGTCTTTTGCTGGCCCCAGCAACTGGCTTCCACTGGTTCTGACCCCCAGTTTGGGCAGAAGAATCGGTGGGGAAACCAAGTTAGGAGGAGACGTGTGTGCCCACCTGTGCCAACCCCACCTCTCAGGTGGGGGAGGCGAGGTGAAGCACACACCTCAGTCCCCTCCATCTTGAAGATGAGGCCACCCAGTCCATTATAGAGAGTCCCATGCCGCCCTACCATTGGAGGGTTGCATAATGGGGGGGTGTACTCACCCCAAGGAAGGGACCAATTGGTCCCAACCTGCACATCCCTGTAACACCCCTAAATTTTGTATTTAGGGGGACCCTGAACCTTGCGTCCCTAGATTCCTGCAACCTACAAAGAAGGATGGAAGAAGTCGCACAGCATAGACGACTGTGGAGAATAACTGACTTGGTCCCAGCCCTACCAGCCCGTCTGAAGTTTCCAGAGATCCTGCGCTAAAAGTAGACTTTTCCTGAAGCCAGTGACCTCCAGAACCCCAGGGAAGACTGACTGCCTTCAACAAAGACTGGATCTCCTGCGAACAGCAGCTCTGTTCCACAGAAACTCCAAAAAAAGACTCAGAGCCTGCTGAGGACGAAGAAACTTGATGCCTGTAACCACCACTGCACTCATCACCTACGGCCCGAGTCCAAGTGGCCCACTAGTCCCAGTGAGGTCCCTCAGCACTCCAGAGTCTGAGTCCACCGTGGGTTGACCCATCCAGGACTTCCCAACGTCGCCTGCAACCTCTGCACGGAGACCCCCCCAAACCTGAGTGGTCCAGTAAGATGAAATCTGATCTAAAAAGGCACCCTTGCACCCTGGAGAAGAGGACCTGAGGTGCACCTACGTCCCTGAGCCCTCCAACTTACCTACCCTGCTGTTGGTTCCTCCTGGAAGACTTCCTGGACCAAGCCTGCAGCCAAAACCGGCAACCTCAATAGGATTGCATTGGGCTTCCGACCTTCCTAAGCACCCTGCACCTGACCACCACTGTGCCTCTGGTGGTGTGGACTTGGTGCTGCCCTGGGACCACCTTTGCCCTAACCTTAACCCCAAGGAGCTTGGCTCACAAGATTGAGTGGCCAGCCCGTGAGCAGCCCCATAGCCCCATTGGCTAACATTGGGCCCCTGCACTCTGCATCCGGCTGCCCCAGTTTTGCTGGTGGTGCAATTTGAGTGCCAAACTGGACCTTGGGGAACCTTTGTCCTAACCCCCAAATGCCATACTTGCAGGTCATTCACTTACCGATAAACTGTTAACACCCTTTTCCCCATAGGATCCAATGTTACGAGTTTTTTCCAAATAATTCTAAGTGCTGACCTGTGTTTTGTATGAAAGAAAACTAACTGTGCTTTAAACCAAAAAGAGTCTTACTTACCTTTGTATTATAGGATCCACGGTGTGATATCTAGGCATATCACCCCAAGTAGTCGATGTAATCCAAAAGTAATCTAAAAGTATTCCAAAGTAATTTCTATGTATTGTAAAATGTTTTAAAAACCAATATAAACCTGTATCGAGTGCAATTTTATCCACAACTGCATTTCATTGTCAAGTCTTGCATTTGAAAGTATATTTTACTAACCTGTGCCAAGTCCTGCTTGGTTCTAGAAATAAAACATAAGTATACCTTTTTTATAGTTACCTAATTGGTTTGGATTCTGTCTCTGAGTGTGTGTAATCAGTCCTTTATTGAGTGAATACAATAAATGGTTAACACACCCTCCTGATAAACCTAACTGCTCGACCACACTACCACAAAGAGAGCGGTTAGTGATTATCTAATTTAGCCTCTGCTATACCTCTGGGAACCCCCTGGACTCTGTGCACACTATACCTTAGTTTGGTATACTATATACAGAGCCAGCTTCCTATACATGCTGCTTCGGCCAGTCTCAATTTTACTGAATGGATCAATATCTTCTTGGACCATATTATACCAGTCAAAACTCACAAACTGGCTGGAAAGCTCTGACCTTCCCCATGGTTTTCCCCGCACCTGCTCTCATTAGGCAAGGACTGTAACAGGCTAGAGAGCAAGTGGAGAAAGTCTTATGATGAGATGTGTAAGAAGGAATATTGTAAAGCAATCAGGAATTATCACGCAGAACTCGGATCTACTCAAGCCTCATACTACGCTTCCAAGATTAAGAGGACCTCAAAATCTGGGAAATGTTTCAAATTGTTAAATCCCTGACTAAGCCTAAACCAAAAAGCTACGTACCCGACCCAATGGTCGTTTGCTGTAATGATCTAGCAAACATTTTCCTTAAGAAAATCACAGACTTTCACTTTGGTTTCCCGGGCAATAGAAGGGAGCTAGAAACCTCCTCAAGTGGGATCGTCAACGTGAACCTGCTGGGCCGTTTATCATCCTTCCCAGTCATTACAGCAGACCTTCTCTCAGCACTTTTCAGCAAAGCGAATTCAAGCTCCCCTCTGACCCCGCCCCTCTTCAAATCTTGGAACAGGGATCAGAATACTCTTTTCTGGTTCTGCTGGACATATTTAATCTGTCATTAACCTAGTGGTTTAGTTCCCCCTGTACGTAAACATGCCGTTGTGAACCCCCTGCTAAAAAAAAACCAATCTGGACCCATTAAGTCTGGGGAACTATAAGCCCATTTCTCTATTATCTGGAGCAGGCAAGTCATTGGAGAGGCACGTGAATCGACACCTTTCCCTGTTTCTAGAATACAATAATATCCTGCACCCCACCCAGACAGGATTCAAGCCACAGCATAGCACTGAAACTACACACCTGGCAGTAGCTGAAGAACTCAAGACACTCCTGGATCAAGGAGGTTCTGCCGCAATATCATCTCTGAGCCTTAGTGCAACGTTCGATACAGTAGATCATGGAATTCTTACACAGAGAATCACTGATGTTGGATTAAGAAACAGCGCATTACAATGGCTTACATCATTTCTTGAAGACAGGACCTTTCAGGTGCTGGATAAACATATTACTTGGATATTTTCCTCTTGAAGTTCAGAGTGCCCATGGATTGGCACTCAACCCACGCTTTTTAATCTCTATATGCGCCCTTTCACTGAGATTGTGCAAGCATTTGGGATGTCAATCGTCTTGTACGTAGACAACACCCAAACAGTGCTATCCATTTCACCAGAGCACTGTCCACAATCGCAACAACTCGCACCATGCCTGAAGGAAGTTGCCAAATGGATGGCCAGTTGTTGCCTCAAACTTGGGGCCTGATTTAGGTTTCGGCAGACAGGGTGACGGATATCCTGTCCGCAGAAATATAAATTCCATATGACATAATGAGATTTATATTTCGTCGGACGTAATATCCGTCACCGTTGTGACGGAGTACCTTGTCGGCCGAGATCTAAATCAGGCCCTTAATATGGACAGAATGGAGATCATGCTGTTCTGCAACAATCCTAAAATACAGTCCCTGCCAGGCTTTCCCAAAAAAACCATAGAGCCTGGGGGTGTGGCTTGATAACACTCTTTATATGGAATCCCAAGTGAGGGAATTATAGCCAGCTGTTAACAGCCTTCTCCGAATGCTTAGGAAAATTCTAGATTTACTCCCACTCCTTTCCTGAAGGCTGGTTGTTCAGGCAGTGATGCTATCGCACTTGGATTATGGGAAATGTCTGTATCTTGGAGCCCCCACTACACAATAAAGAGGCTTCAAGTTACACAAAATGCAGCTGCCCACCTTCTCTTAAACATTCTGAGATATCAGTTAACCCAGCGCACCTTTGGAACACCTCACTGACCCCAGATTGAACACTGGGTGAACTTAAGTCCCTGTGTCTGGAGCAT
Organism: Calotriton arnoldi; assembly: GCA_963921515.1. NCBI lineage: Eukaryota > Metazoa > Chordata > Amphibia > Caudata > Salamandridae > Calotriton > Calotriton arnoldi. Next base: position 784,031 of record CAWUFW010003335.1, read on the forward strand.
AGAGCATTCCATAATAAAGGCCCTCCTTTATTGCAACCCCATATGCAGCTCTATATCTCAGTGAGGGCTCTGAGGTCAACTAATGTGTGACTCCTGAGTGTTCCAAAAATTTGCAGAATGAGCAGCGGAGGGCCCTCCTTTTCCTATTTAGCCCCAAAATTTGTGGACCTGCCTTCCAGATCATGAACTTAGCTTTCGGTAGTCCCTGAAACCCTGGCTGTTTGTAAATTGGCTGTCTCCTGGTTAGGAATCACCTGGTATCGCCTGATGTCAGTTCAGTTTCGGATGCTAGCGCTGGGACGCCTCTGGGTAGCCATGAGCACTACAACTTCAATAGAATAGAACAGTGCTGGAGTATGCTATTTTAAAGAACTAAATTGGGTTTGAAACACCACTGTGTCCCTGACTCCTTTAAAGGACTGTTAGTAACCCAGAAAGCATGGACACCAGTGCTTAATTTGTATAAAAGTAAGTGCCTGGGCCCTCGGCAGGAGGCCACTGCTGCTCACACTACCCATTTCCCCTGCCAGCAGTGCCAATGATACTACCAACACAACTACTAACCATCACACTACTACAAGTGTGACTATTCAGATTATTCTTTGCCTCCAAAGCTATAAGAATGGTTTGGACGGCAGGTATTAGTCATTTTTCTTATACTTTTGAAGAAATAAACAACAGTTTTTGTGCTCATCCTGAAATTTGATAGACAGTGCCACCATGTGGCAGACTGTCATAAGTACCAGTGTTGACAACCAAGTGCCAGAGCCAAGCACCGGAAACCACCAGCTCAAATAGCGCTGATGGACACCACACCAACAGGTATGCTCAGTGGGGTTGTGTGGCGTTACAATAATTTGGACATCTCCCCTCTAGCGATGGTGCACTGAACTGAGTCCAGGCACTCGTGGTTGGGAAAGCCAGACCTTTTAGACCCAGGCCAGAGCCCTAGGTTACGCAACACCTTGCTGCTATCCATTTCCACCAGCTCCAACAGCTGCTGTGCAAATTGAAGCTAGAAATAGAGCAATAGTGCATCATATTACACGTATCAGCAGCTGCACGACGGGTACAATGTTGCATGACAAATGTGAAATCTTTACTCCTAAGATGGCCACTGCATCCAAACACAATGACGCAATGGGTTTGGAGTGAGTGGGCCACTTAGTACTAGCAGTCTCATAGTACCACCAGCACTCTCACCCCTCAGTCACACACTACCAAGCCAATTCTCAAACCTCACAGATAAATAGTTATACACTACCCACAGCACTCTCACACCCCTCACAAATTAACAGCAAAGCCAAAAGGTCTAGCCGATAACTGAAAATGGCTCTTCATTGTTTTTTGTTTTTTATTTGTGGTATGCATGGACGAATGCCAGGATGAGTTATTAGGTAGATGAGTAGAGCATGAGTGCAAGATGAGTGACTGAGAGCACAGATGATGAGCTTACCCCTAATTTGAACATTTCATTTACATGTAGGTCCAAAGTACCTCATGTACCCAGAACCTCTAAATAAATGCTACCGGTGGGCCCACAGCACTCATCGTGCCACAGGCTAAGATAGCCTTTTAACATATGTCTCGGGTCTGCCACTGCAGTCTATAGTGCAGTTTTAAACTGCCATTTTGACCTGGCAAATTACACCTTTTTCCAGGCATAACCCTTCCCTTTTAATACATATGCCCTCAACATCATCATCATCAAAATAATCTTTAATCGGTTAATTAAAACCATAAAATATACATACAATACATCACAAGCACTGTTCACCTAAAACATTTTAAAGTCCATGACAGCAGCTTCAAAACAAGTCAGGCTTAAAATCATAACAAATTACACATGTACAATTTTAGGGTTGCTGGCGTACATCATCATACGATTTCAAAGGCATACACACTGCATAGTATTGCTGTAAACCCCTTTTTTCCGTGTCCTGGTTGCACTTATTAAAAACCTAGCAACATTTAAATAGACGTTCATTATGCAACATTTGTAAAAAGAAAATTAAAATGGGTCTGGCTTGGCTAAATTGCTTCCCTCTTAAATGGGGTAAAATGAATTGACAGCGGCATTACAATAAAATTCATAAAATAAAACAAAGTGCCTTGTGTCTTGGTCAGAGAAATTGTCCCAACCGCATGAAGCTAATTGCTCAACTTTGTTCCAACCTATAGGCTCCGCCAGCAACCAGTGCAATAAATTCAGGCTAAACTGGGTCAACAAGAACAGATGGTGGGGATTTGTAACAAAAGTGATATAAGGTTCAGTAAAACCACACGTTGTGATAATAACGTGAGTAAACAGAAGGCTTGACTAACTGTCTGCTCTCCATTGAAGCTTGTTCTGCAGCACAAATGTTTTTTTTAACCCAAGTCAGACCACCTTTTACAATTCCATCGGGGTGATCGTATAAATTTGGCCGACCCAGATACCCGAAGGCTAGTCTAATAGGGCTCAACCATGGAACTGATTTAACCTTAGCCAGAAGCATACAATCCTTCAACGTTGCCCTATTTAGCACCAGTTCTGGATTTAGCCAGATTGAAATCTATTTTATTAAAGGGCGGTTTGACAGCAAATCTGAGTTAGCCCACACCGAACTCCTCATGTACCACAAAAGCAGGTGTAGATTGGGGCACTGCAAGTAGGCGTCTCAGGAACTTGTCAATGATTTGGATGTCAGGGACCTCTTTATATCCCCAAATATTGCTTCCATATGCCAAGGCAATGCATTTCGATTGATAAATTTGGACCAGTGCCTTGATGGGTTTTGCTCCCAGCCGGCTAGCAAAATTGAACACCGAAGCCACCTCCCTGTCCATGACATTCCTCTTAGTTTTAACCCCTTGTATGCCTCGGACGGGCTGGAGCCATCCAACACTACAGTGCTTGTTTGCATCGGACGGCTCACGGCTGTCCACACACTTGACACTGGAAATCCCTCTGGTGCGGGCACCAGTGGGATTTCCTTTCCCCCCAAACAGCGTTGGGAGCTGGGGAAGAGTTTCCCCAGCTTCCGAGACTGTTCAGTTTTTTCCACTGAAATGACGAACCTGCACACGTCGCGCTGACGTCATTTCAGTGAAACCAAAACTGAAATGTGCAGACTGGCTCGTTTAAGTTTCACTGCCTCAGTGCTCTGTGGGCTATCTCAGCCCCCAGAGCACCGAGGCAGATGAGAGAGATCATTGGAAAGGGGAGAATCTCCCCTTTCCAATGGTACCCCTTCCTAGTGTATCCCTGATTGGGGATCGCTGCAGGAGGGTGATCCCCAAGCAGGAATCCACCAAAAAGGCACCAGGGAGGGGGAGTGGCCCCTTGGGCAAGGGCCTTTGCTCCTTCCAAATGTTTTGACCATATGCAGTCTTTCTGCCCCTGGGGGGCAGATGGGTTAATAGCCCCCGATCTGCCCCCCCACCCGGGGGGGGGGGGAGAAAGCACACTAGACTCCAGGGATTTTTTTTCTATGTAAATGTAGGGTTGGTGGCTGCCCGAAATGGGCATGCCTATGCCCTCACCCTCCCCAAAGAAACTTCTTAGTCTTTCTGCCCCCCTGGGGGGCAGATGGGGGATATTACCCCCGATCCCACAGGACACCAGGGATTTATTTTATTTTTTTAACTAAAAGAGGGGTACGGACTGCCCCACCCAAAGCTAATTGCAAACAGTCTTTCTGCCTCCCCCTGGAAGGCAGATTGGGGCAATAGCCCCTGATCTGCCCCCCCCTGAGGGGCAGAAAGTCAAGTCAAGGAGATTTGTTAAGCGCACATATCTCCCGGAGGTCTCATGGATCTTGCGTACGACTCTACTGGAGCTGAAGGACAGATAAAGGGACGTTATAGATGATCAAATAGCCAGGTTTTTAGTTCCTTGCGGAATCGATTGTGATCTGTTACGGAAAGTAATTGAACTGGAAGTTTATTCCAGAGAGTGGGTGCAAGAAAAGAGAAAGTTCTCCCGCCATTCCTGGCGGTACGAATTTTACATGGGGTGAGAAGAGATTTGGTGCTTGACCTGAGCGTCCTAGTTGGCTGGTACCAGCTGAGTTTTTTTGAGAAGTAGCTTGGCCCGCTTCCGTACATTTTCTTGTGCACTAAGCAGAGGATCTTGAAATGGTTTCGCTTCCTAATGGGGAGCCAGTGAAGATTCTTCAAACTAGGTGCTGATGGAGACCTAGAAAGAAGGTTCAGTACAAGTCTGTCAATCATTACTCCAAGGTTTCGTACCACGGGTTTTGGAGACGGACAGGGACCCAGATTGTGGGGCCACCAGTCATTCGACCAAAATTCGTGTGCCCTACCGGAGAGAATGACCTCTGTCTTGCTACCATTGAGCTGAAGATGGTTGGCACGCATCCAGTTATCAATGTGGGTCATGCAGTTTTTGAAGCGAATCTTTGTGTCGATGGGATCAGGGCCTAGGGTAATCAATAGCTGGGTGTCATCAGCATATGACACCACATCAAAACCGTAGGACCTCATCACTTTGGCCAGTGGTGTCACATATAGGTTAAAGAGCATAGGGCTTAGGATGGAGCCCTGCGGGACTCCCATTTTTACCAGCCGACTGTGGGAGACCATGGTGCCAATCTGTACAGTGGTAGTTCGGTCGGTTAGATAACTTCTGAGCCAGTCTAGGGCCATACCCCTGACACCCATCTCCCAGAGCCGTTGTTCTAAGATGCTGTGGGAGATGGTGTCAAAGGCGGCTGACAGATCCAGCAGGATAAGCATGGCTGACTGCCCGTTATCCTGGGCTAGTCTGATGTTGTCAATGACCTCCACCAGCGCTGTTTCGGTGCTGTGGGCGGCTCTGAAACCTGACTGTGACGGATCCAATAATCCGTGGCTCTCCAGGTGGGCAGTGAGCTGCTTATTGACCAAGGACTCAAGTACCTTTCCAAAATAAGCACACTAGGCAACAGGGATTTATATATTCTATGTATATAGGGTGGGGGCTGCCTAAAATGGGCATGCCAATGCCCCCAACACCCCCAAAATTCCAGTGTTTCTGCCTCCCCAGGAGGCAGATGGGGCAATAGCCCTGACCTGCCTCCCCGGGGGGGGGGGGGGCAGAAAGCACACTAGCCACCAGGGATTTACTTCTTTTATGTATATAGAGGTGGGGGCTGCCCAAAATGGCCATGCCAATGCCCCCACCCCAAAATTCCACAGGCTTTCTGCCCTCCAGGAGGTAGATGGATGGCGGCAATAGCCTCTGATCTGCCCCTTGGGGGCAGAAAGCCCACTAGGCACCAGAGATTATTTTTGTTTTTAAACGTAGGGGTGGGGGCTGCTCAGAATGGGCATGCCAATGCCCACCCCACCCCCCCCAAATAAAATTGCCACAGTTTTTCTGCCCCCCGGGAGGCAGATGGGGGCAATAGCCCTTTATGTGCCCCGGGGGGGGGCAAAAAGCCTACTAGACACCAGGGATTATGTTTTTTATTATATGTAGGGGTGGGGGCTGCCCAGAATGGGCATGCCAATGCTCCCACCCCCCCACAAATCTGCCACAGTCCTACTGCCTCCCACGGGAGGCAGATGGGGCAATAGCCCCTGATCTGCCCCCCCAGGGGACAGAAAGCCCACTAGGCACCAGGGATTATGTTTTATTTTTTATATGTAGGGGTGGGGGCTGCCCAGTATGGGCAATCTAATGCCCCCAACCCCAAAAAAGTCTTTCTGTCCCCCCTGAGAGGCAGATTGGGGCAATAGCCCCTTATCTGCTCCCCCAGGCGGACAGAAGGCCCACTATGCACCAGGGATATGTTTATGGGCATGTCAGGGAGAAGCCCCATAGGCAAGGGTCACTCCCTTTTTTTAGGCACACATTTTAGCTGTTTCAGTGATATTTTTAGTCTCATCAGCCCCCAAGCGGGGGCAGAAAACCGCTAGAAACCAGGGAAAGTTTGTGTGTGTGTGAGAACTGGAGAGTGGCTGATGGTCTGTGTGTACAGACCTTTGGCTGGCATTTTGCTGGCGGTGTGTGTGGACTTGCATTCGGCAATGGTGAGTGTGGACTCAAGCTTGATGACGGTGTGTGTAGATTGGCGCTTGGCTGGTGGTGTGCATGGAGTGGCGCTTGGCTGGTGGGGTGTGTGTATGGTGCTTGGCTAGCGGTGTGCGTGGATGGCACTTGGCTGGTGGTGTGCATTAATGGCGGTGTGTGTAGACTGACTCTTGGCTGGCAGTGTAGCTTGCATGGGCCCCTGAGTCTTTTCTTACCCAGAATCCCCTACAAACCTCAAATTTATTTAAAAAATCATATTTTCCTCAAATTTTTGTGTGGTGAAGTTGTAGGATCACCGCGCAGGCACACATTTCCTACCACCCAGAGTTCCCATTGGTCTCCAGAGAAAAATTATACCTCACTTGTGTGGGTGCCCAAAGTACAGTCAGCCTAAAAACGTATAAACAAATCGACCTTTTGGACCCCGTTTGGGCCCCCCTCAATCTCTACACATTTTTGGCCCTTCCATGTCACAGGCACTTGGCCCATCCACACAAGTAAGGTATAATTTTATCGGGGGATTGAGGGGAACACTGAGTGGTAGGAAATTTGAGCTCTGCGGTGATCCACAACTTTCCCACACAGATATCAGAGGAAAATGTGGCTTTTTAGCTGCATTTGAGGTTTGCAGTGGATTCTGGGAAGGAAAATGTTGGGGGATCCATGCAAGCCACACTTCCCTGGACTCCGCCGGGTTTCTAGTTTTCAGAACTGTCTGGATTTGGTAGGTTTTCCTCAATGGCAGCCGAGCCCGGGACCAAAAACTCAGGTGATCCCCTTGCAAAACCAGGATGTTTTGTGATAGATAAGTTTGGTGTCTCCACAATATGTTTTGGACCCCTCCCTGTTGCTGGTACTTGGCCCACCCACACAAGTGAGGTACCATTTTTATTGGGAGACCTAGGGGAACGCTGCATGGAAGGAAATTTGTGTCAGCCCGGTTAGCCCACAAAATTCCCAAACAGAAATGTGAGGAAAATTTGTTTTTTTTTTTTTTAATGTGCTAAATTTGAGGTTTGCAGGGGATTCAGGGTAGGAAAATGTAGGGAGATCCATGCAAGCTACACCCCCCCGGGACTCCCCTGGGTGTCTAGTTTTCAGAAATGTCTGGGTTTTTTAGGTTCCCATAGACATATGCAAGCCTGGGACCAATAACACAGGTGCCCACCTATCTTATCACAAAACGACCTGGTTTTTCTAAGGGGTCATCAGTGTTTTTTGTCCTAGGGTCGGCGGTCATCTAGGGAAACCTGCCAAACCCAGAAAATTCTGTAAATAAGACACCCGGGGAGTCCAGAGAGGTGTGGCTTGCATGATCCCCCAACATGTTCCTACTCAAAATCCCCTGCAAACCTCAAATTTAGCTAAAAAATATTACATTTTCCTCACTTTTCAGGGTGGAAACACTGCGCCGGCACAACTTTCCTACCACCTTCCCCTCAGTCTCCAGAGTAAATTTATACCTCACTTGTGTGGGTGGGCCAAGAGCCTGCGACTGAGATGGGCCCAAAATGTAGAGTTTGAGGAGATAGCACAGCGAGCTCTAAGCGCTATTTTTTTATATACGTTTTAGGCTGGCTCTGCATTAGACACTCACACAAGTGAGGTATCATTTTTATCGGGAGACCGAGGGGAACGCTGGGTGGTAGAAAATATGTGACGACGCTGTGATCCCACACAGAAATGTGAGAAAATGTTGATTTTTTTTAGCTAAATTTGAGGTTTGCAGGGGATTCTGGTTAGAGAAACATTGGGGGATCCACGCAAGCTACACCTCCCTGGACTCCCCCGGCTGTCTAGTTTTCACAACTGTCTGGATTTGGTAGGTTTGCCTAGATGTCCGCCGAGTCCGGGACCAAAAACGCAGGTGACCCCCTTGCAAAACCAGGATGTTTTGTGATAAATAATTTTGATGTCTCCACAATACGTTTTGGGCCCTTCCCTGTTGCGGGTACTTGACCCACCCATACAAGTGAGTTACCATTTTTATTGGGAGACCTAGGGGAACGCTGGGTGGAAGCCCGGTTAGCCCACAAAATTCCCACACAGAAATTTGAGGAAAATGTGATTTTTTTTGTACTAAGTTTGAGGTTTGCAGGGGATTCTGGGTAGGGAAATGTTGGGAGATCCATGCAAGCTACATCCCCCCTGGGCTCCCCTGCGTGTCTAGTTTTCAGAAATGTCTTGGTTTGGTAGGTTTCCCTATATGGCCACTGTTGAACCTGGCATCATTTGGTGTGTTTCCCCTGTCTTTTTGCTTTCTGACCTCCTGATTTTGACTCTGTTTTTGCTGGTTTAGTGTCCCTGTGCACTTTCTCACTGCTGTTCATTGTGAAAGTGCAAGTGCTCCTACTGTAAATTATGGTATGGATTGGTGTTTCCATGATTAGCATGTTTGATTTACTGGTAAGTCCCTAGTAAAGTGCACTGAGAGTGCCAGGGCCTGTAAATCAAATGCTATTAGTGGGCCTGCAACACTGGTTATGCCACCCACAGGAGTAGCCCTGTGAAGGTATCTCAGGCCTGTCACTTCAGTGTCTGTGCACAGTTTGTACTGCCATGTCGAGTTAACCTCCCCTTTTATTACATGTAAGTTACCCCTAAGGTAGGCCCCAGGTGTCCCTATGAACAGGGTGCAGTGTATGTGAAAAGTAGGGCATGTACTGGTGTGCGTGACATGTCCTGATAGGGAAATACAGTGTATTTCGTTTTTCACTATGGAAAGGCTATCTGTCCCCTAGGATAGAAGGGGAAATATTTTGTAACATCTTAAAAGTATAACTTCCCATTGGGACAAGATAGAGAAATGGAGTTTAGTATGTCTGAACTCAGAATGTAAAAATGCATCTTTTAGTTAAGATGATTTTTATGTTGTGTGTTTGAAAATACCACTTTTAGAAAGTGTGAATTGTCTTGCTTAGCCATCCTATGTGCCTCTGCTGAGTTGTGGATTAACTGTCTGGCTTTGGAGTGACAGGGGTTGGGGATGTGCATTCACTGTAGACAGCCACCTGGGGGGCGAGGGTGTCCTGCCATTCCTGGATGAGTCAGGGCTGGGCTGAATTGACCTGGAATGCATTTAGAGTAGTGGGAGGAGATTTCCTTGCACCTGAATACGCCTAGTCTGCCTTGGACAATGCTGTCTCCACCTCCTGCCAGGAAGCCGGGCTAGAGAGGACAGAACTGGTTTGGACTGAGCACAGACACTCTCTGCCACAAGAGAACAAAGGGAAATGTGGTAGAAGTATTAGGGCCCAGACCCCAGAACTTTAGAACTCTTTTGGACCAAGATGACTGCCAAGAAGAAGAGCTGGAGAAGCTTTGAGGAGGAACTACCACTTTGCTGTGTTGGCCTGCAGTGGCTGCTTCTGTCTTGGGCAGTGAAAGGACTGGACTGAACTTTCTGCAACTTCTTTGTGTGAGTTTCTCCAAGGGCTTGAGGTAGAGCTTGCCCTGTATTCAGGAAGTCTCAGGAACAGCAAAGACTCTAAGTTCATCTGCTACCAGCACTGAAAATTGTGTGTTTTGTGCTGCAACAGAAGAAAAAGCAACCCGACGCCGTCAACAACGCCACTGCCGGCTCCGTGTTCTGAAAGCACAACAGCACTTCTTACTGCAACCCTGGTCTCACCGACTACGTCATGCGTCACCGAGCCGCTGCTTGCACCGTAACCTGAGGGTACCGCACTTTGCACTGCCTTGCTTCACGGTGCCGCCCTGGTATCCCCGATGCGGCCCTCCATGCCGACATCGATGCCACTGCTTCCACTGTGGTTCAAGGGCACCACTTGTTAGTCACACGATTCACTGTCCTCATCCCGCATCGCAGCCTTGGCCTACCGATGCCGGCGCCATCGACTCCAGCCGACTACAGCTGTCCAGGAAAGAGGACACCGCTACTTGCACCGTGGCCTGCAGCACCGCAACAAGCACCGCATCACTTTGCATCGCAGCCCTGGTCTCACTGAGACGGCTGGGTGACCGTCACCGAGCCGTGACTTGAGAGCATCGCATGCCGCACTGCTGCACTTTACACCACAGCCCTGATGCCTACCGACGCCGGCTCTTCCGACTTCAACTGCGAGGAGTTCAATCTGCAACGCATGTGACTTCAAGGGCCCGACGACTCCTGCACCAACCTCCAGAACTGACGCTGGCTCTTTGGAGCTCCACGAGAGGTTGCTGATGCCATACATTTCTAAAGGTACTGTTTTGCGGGTCTTTCCGACACCATAGCTGGCCAACTAGAGACCCCCATTTCTAACAACCATGGAGCCCAAGACCAAAAAAGCATGTGACTCCCTCACAAAACCAGATAGTTTTGCAATTGATACATTTGAAATCTCCACAGTATGTTTTGGGCCATTTCTTGCCTGGGCACTAAGCCTACATACACAAGTGAGGTACCATTTTAATCGGGAGACTTGGGGGAATGCTGGGTGTGTTGAAGTTTGTGGCTCCCCACAGATTCCAGAACGTTCCATCACAGAAAAGTGAGGAAAATGTGTTTTTTTAACAAAATTTGATGTTTGCTAGGGATTCTGGGCAAAAGAACCTGGTGAGAGCCACACAAGCCACCCCATCCTGGATTCCCCTGGGTGTCTAGTTTTCAAAAATGTTCATGTTTGCTAGGTTTTCCTAGGTGCCGGCTGAGCGAGGGTCCAAAATCCACAGCTAGGCACATTGCGAGAGAAGGGTCTGTTTTCACTGGAAAAATGTGATATGCCCATGTGCGTTTTGAGCAGTTTCATGTCGCGGGCACTAGGCCTACTCACACAAGTGAGGTACCATTTTTATTGGGAAACTTGGGGGAATGCTGAGTGGGTGGAAGTTTGTGGCTCCCCGCACATTCCACAACCTTTCATCATAGAAAAGTGAGGAAAATGTTTTTTTTTTACAAAGTTTGAGGTTTGCAAGGGATTCTGGAAAGCAGAACATGGTGAGAGCCACACGTCACCCCATCCTGTATTCCTCTGGGTGTCTAGTCTTCAAAAATGTACAGGCATGCTAGGTTTCCCTAGGTGCCGGCAGAGCTAGGGTCCAAAATCCACAGCTAGGCACATTGCGAAAAAAGGGTCAGTTTTCACTGTAAAAGTGTGATGTGCCCAAGTTGCGCTTTGCGCTTTTTCCTATCGCGTGCACCAGGTCTACCCACACTAGTGAGGTACCATTTTCATCCGGAGACTTGGGGGAATGCTGGGTGCATGGACATTTTTGGCTTCCCACAGATTCCAGAACCTTCTATCACAGAAAAGTGGGGGACATTTGTTTTTTTGACAAAGTTTGAGGTTTGCAAGGGATTCTGGGTAACAGAACCTGGTGAGAGCCAACAAGTCACCCCATCCTGGATTCCCCTGGGTGTCTAGTCTTAAAAAATGTAAAGGTTTCCTAGGTTTTCCTAGGTGCCAGCTGAGAGAGGGTCAAAAATCCACAGCTAGTCACATTGCGAAAAAAAGGTAAGGTTTCACTGTAAAAATATGATGGGTTTACGTTGCGATTTGGGCAGTTTCCTGTCGTGGGTACTAGGTCTACCCACACAAGTGAGGTACAATTTTTATCAGGAGACTTGGGGAAACACAGAACAGTAGAACAAGTTCTATTACCAATTGACTTTCTATGCATTTATGCCTTCCAAATGTAAAACAATGTGTAAAAAGAAGTCATTTTGAAAAATGTCCTCTAATTCACATGCTAGTTTGGGTACCCCAGTTTCGGAGATGTGCAAATAACCACTGCTTTTAAACTCTATATCTTGTTCCCATTTAGAAAATACATACGTTTCCTTGATACCTATTTTTCACTATTTTTTACCAAATGAATTGCTATATACACGGTACACAATGAAAAACCATTGCAAGACACAGCTCAGTTATTGGCTCTGGGTAACTCAGTCTCTTGTTGAAACCTACAAGTCCTATATATCCCTGCAACCAAAAGGGTCCAGCAGACGTAACGGTATATTGCTTTAAAAATCTGCCATACTTACAAGAAGTTACAGGTGAAAATGGTGGCACAAATGACTGATTTTTTCAACTCAATTTCAATATTGTTTTATTCAACTGTTAAGTTTCTTTAGGAAAACCTTGAAGGATCCACACAAATGACCCCTTGCTGAATTCAGACTTTTGTCTACTTTTTGGAAATGAATAGCTTTCCATGATCCATTATTGCTTTCACACCTATTTCTACCACTAACTGGAAGGAGGCTGAAAGCTCAAGAACTAGGAAAAATAGGCTGTGTCCCAGTAAAATGGCAAAACTGTGTAGAAAATTTTGGTTTTCTGCCAAAAGTCTGCCTGTTCCTGAAAGCTAGGAAGATGGTGATTTTAGCACCACAAACCCTTTGTTGATACCATTTGCAGGGGAAAAAACAGACGCTTTCTTCTGCAGCACTTTTACCCCATTTTTCCCCAAAAACCCAAACTTTATCTGTATTTTGGCAAATTTCTCAGTCCCCTCCAGAGGAATCCACAAACCCTGGGTACCTTTAGAATCCTTAGGATGTTAGAAGAAAAGGACGCAAATTTGGTGTGAATATCTTTATGTGGACAAAAGGTTACTGGGGCCTAAACACAAACTACCCCAAATAGCCAAAAAAAGGCTTAGCACGGGGGGGGAGAGGGGGAGACCTCGCAACAAAGTGGTTAAGAGAGGTGTCCAAGAGCCCCATCTTCAAAGAGAACCTCCAGGTAAGGAAAAACGTTAATCTTGGAGATCTTGCCCCCAGCCATGATATATTTTCTCCGACCCTTACTGCCTCTCTCCACCACCATGGTATGGGATTTGCTAAACTTTGTGCATAAATCCAACCTATTCATAAAGCTGACAAATGTATTAAGCATTCGTTGGAGGCCGACCAGAGTCCTAGAAAGTAGGACGGCCTCATCGCCATACAAAAGTGCAGGGATGCAGCATGAACCAGCTCGTGGAATGTCTTGACAGGCTGAGCAAATTGTCTTCTCCAAATCGTTAATATAACGGGTAAATAAAAGTGGGGCCAGTTTACAGCCGTGTCCAACTCCACGGTGAACTTTGAAAGGTACAGTGGTATTTCCATCATTGTTGTATCTTATAACCGCCTCCAGATCCTAATGCAGGTCATATAGGAGGTCCACAATATCTTTGTCAAGACCCATGTTTAACAGTATAGACCATAATTTACTTCCGTTGATCTTCTCGATGGCTGACGAGAGGTCCATAAATGCCAGATGTAAATGGCCCTTCTTAGCAATAGTATATTTGTCTATGATCAAACCACCCCACTTTGTTCCAGCCCAAAGTTCTTGTTGACCAAGGAAGGAAGCACTTCACACAGTGCTTGACAACCTGCTGTGCAACCAGGGTTGGTATCTGCTTGAAAGGCAGTCTCCCAGAGGTGCGGTGACATTACCTGAAATCAACACTTTCCTCTGGAAGAGCTGAGAATCTGTCTTAAGAGCCTAGATGCTTGTGCACCGCAGAGAGAAGGACGAAGTGTGCCTAGCCTAGCAGGAGGCGAGAGAAGCTCAGCAAGTCCTTGGCATGAGGAGCACCCAGAGGAAGCAGACAACCCAAATAGAGTGATCAAAGGGTGACACATGCTGTGAAGGCCCCCCCACCTATGCAGGTCCTGAGTGAGAAGAATACTGAGTTGCACTCAGAGTGGGGGGAATTGGATATCCTGTAGGCCGCCACTGCTCCAAAGACACCACTGTGAGAATACTCGGGCTGGAGGAAGCTGAGGCTGTCACAGGCTGAGTGACGGTCTGTAGTTGACCCTGGAGGGAGGCCACTGCAGACAGTTGGTGCTGCCTTGCAGGCCTGCCTCCCAGAGACTGTCCTGCCTCGCCTCGCATGATACTACAGTAGTTGCATCCCAAGCAATGCAGCTACTGCAGTATCCTGCACAAGCAGAGGCAATGCAGTGAGGAAGGAAAGCAGGCCGCCTCTGCCGCACTGCTCAGAGTGCCGCAGAGAAGCGGCAGGTAAAATTCAGGACCTATTCTCTACTTGGGGGTAAATTGGCTGAGGTGTGCAGGCAACAAGTCACTTCTGCTTGAGCCTCTTTGCAAAAGACTTTAAACTGAGTTGCTCATTTAACTCGTTAGAACCTTTTGAGTTATCTGCACCTAAACCTGATGCTTGCCAATGCCTGTAATATGCCCGTGATATGCCAGTAATGATGCAATCTTGACAGTAGTGGGAGTATAACTACCGGGAAGGAAGGCAGTGTGTAATGCCTCATTTTTAAAGCACAACGTATGACAAACCTGTATGACGTATTCATTGGATTAGGTTCTTTTTTATTCTGCTGTGAGAATAAAGTACTTTCTGTTTTTCCTAAAAGATATGTACTGAGCTGGACACTACACCGTTGTATCTATTGGTTGGCTCTTGAGTTCTGACCTCTTGCTCCCCTCAATATATCCTTAAGAAGCCTGCGACTGCTTGCCCTCACTACCCTGAGAGTCGAGTGCAGAGAGGGTTGTATTTGGCTCAGTTTTCAGACCCATCGTAATACAGTCCCCAGAAGACCAGTGGCCAATGACCTCATCTGACCTGGTGGGGGCCCATGGCCCCCGTCTGCCCTGTTGTCCCTCTAATTGGGTCTGCTAGGAATCCACTAAATGTTTGCAAATAAGAAAAGACTGTAAACAACAACTGGACCCCCAGGCATTGATATCGCTTGAGCAGGTAAAAAAAAAAAAAGCATTGGCAAAGCCAGATAGGTCAGACCTTTGGGGCCTATTGACTTTGCCAATGGCTTTCGCAATATGCTACTGAATATACATTGCAAACTTTATGTAAGTGATGATTTTGAACTTATTAACATTTGTAAACTCTCTTTGCTTTAGTGCAATTTTTGTATTTGTAATTGACATTACAGAGTATTGGCAAAGCCAATAGGTCTTGACTCTAAAAGGCTGAGCTTCTGGATTTTCCAATGCTTATATGGTACATGTGAGCGGAGTTGCGTTTAGGTGTCCGGGTGAGTTCTAGTTCTGGAAGGTTGTTCATAACGGGGCACAATTGTGAGCTCTGGAGTGGGAGTCAGTGGGCCATATCGGTGTTCAGATTACATGCCCATCCAGTCCTTGGCCTCTCTGTAGTGCACACAATGAAGGTCAAATATGTAACGTTTGTGATTACCAGTCGTAATTATTTACAACAAAATCATTGTCGTTACTCATTTATATCAGTCTGCTAACAAACACTCACAAAGTCAGTAGATGTGTCCTGTTTTACCATATTTGTGTTGTTCTGTGATATGTGTGGGTGCAATAGCATACAGTTCAAAAGAGGAACCTAAATACTGGTCTGGACTTTCCAGTTTCCACCTCGATGGCAGATGAAATGAAATATTTGTATTTTTTTGCAGTTTTATAGAGCACAAACTCAAACCGAAGGATGAGGAGCGGTTTGCATGAGCCAACTAGGAAAGTATTCAATAAAGTTAATTGACAATTTTTATTTAAGGCAGGGAAATATTTACAGTTTGGTCTCATGTTTCTAAATATGCTTAAATCCTTGTGTACTAAACCAACTGCTCAAGTCGTTGTCTATGGAATCTCTTCCACTTAAATTAGCCTTTTTATAGGTTCTAGGGAAGGATGCTCTTTATTCCAGCTTCTTTCTTTATTTGCAATTGAATAGTTACTTTTTTCCATTCACAATCCTTACGACATCCCTGGTATTACTGTTAATGATGTCAGAATGAAACTCTGCACATGATGTCCTTTTGTTTATTGAAAGATTCTGACTGGTCAGTGACATACTAAATGACATACTAAATGGCATTGGCTAGTCATAAAATATATCAGCATACAATGAACACTCAATGTGTTACGTAATATTGGTTTCATCTAGTGCTTCAGTGCCCTGACTGTCTAGTTATGTCCTTATCTAATTCAATTGAAAAGAACAATTGTCCTTATGACAGTAAAAGACAAACTGGTAAATAAACTCTGTTATATTTAAGTTGGTAGTAGAGAATTGAAGCCATCAAAATGATTATTGCCTCCCAAATACCATAATTAATGTGTCACAATTTCAAAATATTTTTTAAAGTTAGGAACAATACTTTCTAAATGTATATTTATTTGGAATAACAAACCACCAAGAATGAGCTATTCCTTGCTAAAATATAGTCAAATAAATGGTGGTATAGGTATGCCAGATTTATTTTCATTGCATATTGCTTTTTTAACCTAACAGAGTTTACTTTGGTTTCAGACATTGGAATCTACCTCATCCCGAAGTGGATTTTAATTGAATATAATCCGATTGATTAAATGTGCTCAATTGCTAGCCTTTCTAACCATATACAACAGCAAAATAAAAAATATAATGCCAGTCGTAAAAGCAACAAAGCACTCCTATTAAAATATGATACAATTTATTTGCCTATTCATTAGGTCGAGCCTATAGCGGCAGCGCGCACGTACTGCTCGCTTTGCGAGGCATGCAGTAATCCAGTATGAAGTGGAAGCTCCGTGGAAGCTCTGCCCACTCTCCGCCCATGTTTTTAATTGGCTCGTGTCATTGTCTTTCGTAAATGCTGCCGTCTGATTGATTATGAGGCTCGTTAGTCCCTCCTTATTTTGGCCATGTTGTCATTTGTACCCTCCCATGGCTACTGGCCCCTTTACTTTGAGTGTTACACAGTACTTAGACTGTGAGCACTACTTTGTATTTGCCTTCTCCCCCCGCCCGCACTCCCGTTGTCTGTGCTCCCCCCCCGGTTGTCCGTGATGCAATGCAATAGGTCTCGCGTAAATGGGAGTCCTATTGCATTGCACATGCTTGTTTTTTTGTAGGCAGCGCGGCAGCTTGCTCCTTATTGCCGTCACCCGCCTTTTTTTCCTTGCAACTTGCTTCTTTCAATTTTTATGTATTTATTTTATTTTTCTAACAGGCACGGCACGCTATAATTTTAGCGGCCATGCACCTTCCGTTCTTTTCTCTTTTTTCTCCAGCATTGCAGCTTGCTCCTCTTTGCCATCCTGCCCCCTGGGCGCACACAACTTTCAACATTAGCAGCAGCAACATGGGCGCCATGCTTAATATTTCAACAGGCGCCTGCATGACTTGCTGACCTTGCCAATGTTTGTTCTTGATATATGTCCACAGCACCCGTAGAATCTTCATGAGTCCAGGCTTTTTTTTTTTTTTACATTTTCTTATTGACTGTCGCTGTACCTGCAGAGCACTGGCTTAAAAAGAGCTGCGTACATAAAAGCATACTCTGGGACGCCGTGTAAAATAGAGACATTTGTTCACCAGAAAGTGCGAGAACCCTGCAGCTTGGCTAACATGTCACCATGCCGCCTACTTCCTATGGCAACATGAAACCAATGAATGAGCCCACATCACACAGACGGGGGATGGAGGGGAGCCAGTATGTGGAGAGGTGTGGTGCAGCGGCCAGGGCAGCTGACTTCGGAGCACAGGATTCACGGTTCGATCCCCGGCTCCGGCGGCAGCTCAGCACCATGTGACTCTGGGCAATAGCTCACTTAATTTCCACTCCGGCCCCCAGCGCCTTGAGACCCGTAAGGGTGAGTAGCTGCGCTATATAAAAACGGACTTAGATTTATATGTGTGAAATTGATTCAGTTGTATACATGGATATGTAGGAGTGAAAATTGCCAGGATCACGTTTCTGGTAGGGTTTTGCATTCTTCTTTACAATGCGTGTTTCTTTGTGTATATTTGTATTTTGTGTTTCGATCCTAGCCCTGTTGTTTTGTCTGCCATGCTGTATGTCTGGATATTGAAGGAATTGTTACTGCACACTGTCTCTGCAACAGCACACCACGCATGTTATGCCTCGCCCTGTTGCTAATACCCATCCTACATACACGAGTGCCCTTCCAGAAGGCACGTCTGTGCCAGCTCGTTGAAGCGCGTGTCATGTCAGCCGTTTGCAGTTCAGCTTTTACATATGTAAAGTTGCTTTGTGCTTTACCTTTGTATGTAGATTGTGATAAATATATAATAAACTATCGGGCAGTTTCGGCGCAAAGGTTAGGCCAAATGATTAGGACGTACATTACAAAAACCGGCATCATGGAATAATATTTCCTTGCAGGACAGGCAAAAGTAGCAAGCAGGCTCGGGGTAGGTCTGTAGGGCAATCTGGAGGTGCCCAGCAGGCTGATCTTACAGGTGAGTGTGTGGGCCATTTTTGGACTGTTTGTGGGCCAGTTCTAGGTTCTTTTATGCCGCTTTTACTGTTAGTTTCCTCGACCTTAGCACAGACATTGTCTTCATCAAGCACAGATGTAGGCTATGGAACGGCAGCGTGCAAATAGCTTCTCAGAACGTTACCTTGGCATAGACAGCGCTGGTTAAAGGAGGCGGGGTACAGGGTAAGAAGGAAGGGCTGGCACGGTTTACCGTTTTCCTCCATGTACGCTTGTGATGTGTTTACAATTTTCATTTAAGGAAGGTTGAAAGTAAAATGTTCAGTAGGCATAACGTGTAAAAGCTGCAGGAGTGCGGTGTTTTCTGTTTTATTGAATGTCCTTGTTTTTTAGGTCTCGCCTAGGTAGCGTTTGCGCTGTCTCGTTGAGACATGCAGTATATACTATAGCGTGGAAGCTTTCTGGAAGCTCCGCCCACTCTCCGCCCATCTTGTTGATTGGCTTACATCCTAAATGCTGCCTTCTGATTGGTTTTAGGCTTGATAGTCCCTCCTCCTGACTGCCATGCTGTCATTTGTATCCTTCCCTGGCTATTGGCCCCTTTACTCCAACACTATTTTCTGCCCTGTCTCCCCCCCTCCCGCAGTTCATCCGTGACTTCTCGCCCCTCCGCCCTCCCCCACTCCTGTTCGTGCCTTCTTAGCCGGCCGCACTTCCGTTTCCAATGCAATAGGTCTCGCGTAAATGCGAGTCCTATTGCATTGCCAATGCTTGTTTTTTATTCTTGTAAGCACTATTTTCTGTATACGTCATGACGTGCTTTGCTTACGTTTAGCGCGCTGTGCGCGCTTTCACTTTCTAAGCAGCCAGACAATCGTGGCCACTTGTTTGCAATGCCTTCTTCACGGCGCGGCTCGCAGGGTGACTCTCACTTTACCAAACACGGGCCCCGTAACAGAGGCATACCAATAAATCCTGCTGCTTCCAGAGGCTGCGCTTTATCTTTAATTATGGTAGGCCCGCCTTTTATTCTTCTTGTACTTGGTTGAGTACCCCTTTCCTTTGGGGTCCCAGAGGGGTTCCTCTCACTTAATTTTTACCTTGTCATTTGTATCCTTCCCTGGCTATTGGCCCCTTTACTCCAACACTATTTTCTGCCCTGTCTCCGCCCCCACCCCCCTCCCGCAGTCCGTGACTTCTCGTCCCCCGCTTCACGACGTGCTTTGCTTACGTTTAGCGCGCTGTGCGCGCTTTCACTTTCTAAGCAGCCGGACAATCGCGGCCACTTGTTTGCAATGCCTTCTTCACGGCGCGGCTCGCAGGGTGACTCTCACTTTACCAAACCCGGGACTTGTAACAGAGGCATACCAATAAAGCCTGCAAATCCTGCTGCTTCCAGATGCTGCGCTTTGTCTTTAATTATGGTAGACGCGCCATTTATTCTTCACGGCGCGGCTCGCAGGGTGACTCTCACTTTACCAAACACGGGCCCCGTAACAGAGGCATACCAATAAATCCTGCTGCTTCCAGAGGCTGCGCTTTATCTTTAATTATGGTAGGCCCGCCTTTTATTCTTCTTGTACTTGGTTGAGTACCCCTTTCCTTTGGGGTCCCAGAGGGGTTCCTCTCACTTAATTTTTACCTTGTCATTTGTATCCTTCCCTGGCTATTGGCCCCTTTACTCCAACACTATTTTCTGCCCTGTCTCCGCCCCCACCCCCCTCCCGCAGTCCGTGACTTCTCGTCCCCCGCTTCACGACGTGCTTTGCTTACGTTTAGCGCGCTGTGCGCGCTTTCACTTTCTAAGCAGCCGGACAATCGCGGCCACTTGTTTGCAATGCCTTCTTCACGGCGCGGCTCGCAGGGTGACTCTCACTTTACCAAACCCGGGACTTGTAACAGAGGCATACCAATAAAGCCTGCAAATCCTGCTGCTTCCAGATGCTGCGCTTTGTCTTTAATTATGGTAGACGCGCCATTTATTCTTCACGGCGCGGCTCGCAGGGTGACTCTCACTTTACCAAACACGGGCCCCGTAACAGAGGCATACCAATAAATCCTGCTGCTTCCAGAGGCTGCGCTTTATCTTTAATTATGCCTCAGGTCATTATGCACAGCTCTGGCCGCACACCGAGGCACACCAACATCTCCCGTCTCAGTCGCACCTCATAAATGCAGGTACTAGAGGGCCATGGCGGTCTCTACTGCCGGCCCTTGTTGTGCCTACCTGTGCAGCGGAGTGGGGAGACTCATTTTATTGACATTGCAACGTCTCCGGGATTGTAAAACAATGTTCCCGACACGGGAAGAAGTGACTGGGATGCTTTTGGAAAGATTACCGTAAAGGTTTTTTAAAACGAGCCCTGCTGATTTTTTTGCGCACTGCTTTGGTATCAGTGAAAGTGAGTATCACTTGTTTTTAATGCTCTTCGACCACTGGTCTGAAAGGATGTAATACGAGACGAGGTCACGTGGCACTGGCAGCACGAGGCACACAGGCTGCACCCTTTGCTTGTCCAAATTATAAAACGTTATAGGAAACGGATCTAGGTAGCTCAGAGTCCACGCCCTAAAGGGAGGTACATTGTTTTGGCAGTCACACTGCTAAACGTCGAGGTGCAATTCATAACATAAAACTAAATGTCGCTTCTTTCTCTGGTTTATCAGTAACATCCCGTGGAAATCTCAAACTTCCCTTCCAGAAGTGACTGGTTTCCCACACCCATATTATTCATCGCTTTGGTGCCCTGGTCTTATTTTCCTGGCATGAAAATGCCAACGGCGCATCACCCTTTCCGTTAATATTAATGTCGACCTCACTTCCTCAAATTCCTCCTCATTATTTAGTGTAAAATCTTTCAATACATTGAAATAAACCACACAGCTGCAAAAAGGCTTAATCATGCCCCCACATGGCGGTGTATAGCTGCCAAAAGGGCACGCTTCACATGTGACAGCATCAACTAGCACTGTCAGACAACAGCACACTGCATTCTGGGACATTCAGTTTTTCTTTTCAAACTGTTTGTGTAATTGCAGACTTTAAAGAAATAATTGCCACAGCTGTACATAAGGCCCACAACACAGAACTCTACTTCCAGGATTGATTTATTTATAATTATTTATTTTCAGTATTGTATAGAGGGCACTAGACTAGGGGGTGTCAGAGCACTTTACAATAATAACACTATGAAAGCTGCAACAATAACTGTATAATGTAAGGCTATTATCAGCTAGAATATTATAAATTTACAACAACTTGTTTTATTTCCTGCCAATGGACCTGGACCCCCAGGAATAGCTGCCACCAGTCGGGGTTTGACTGTCCTCCCTGACCTCGACAGACGTACACTTCAGGGCAGTTACAATCCTAAATTACAATCCTAATATAGCACAATTACTTATAAACTACACTGAAGGGTCTGTATTCAAACTGCGTGTTATAGGTTAGAGCCAAGCGCTATTTTTTCCCTCAGACTTTCATTATCCTAATGTTGCTAAACGGTTTAGTTTGGGTAGAAATATATTGTTTTAAGTAAAACCAACCACCGTGGTACCTTTTTAAATCATGAGCTTGTGCTTCTCCAGATCAAACACTCTTAAAATATACTGCTTACTAGTATGGATGAAATGTGATTCTACAACTTGTAATCCTCACTGTTTTAAGTAACGTATCATTTAGACTGATTTACACACGTATGATTAATTGTCTCTCTATAATGTGTGCATGATGTAAAGTGCTCTGACACCCTACACTGGTACGAGGAGCGCTATAAAATAAATGAAACACATGAAAGAGAGCGATTAGTGCCCTTCCATTTCAGGGGCTTTGTAGCAGTTTTAAGACCCTCTTACAGTTTCTCGATGCTCATATGGGTGTAACTTCTGATATTTATCTATCTCCATGGACTTCACTGCTTGATTTTACTCGCGTGAAAGTGTCATTCTTAATTGTCACACATTGGTCATTGAATGTCACTCATAAGTACACTTGAACTATCAAAATGTCACACATAAGCAATCTCAAACCTTGGCAGCTATGTATCACGTCTCTTTAAGCTTTGCCTCAGGTTCCGTCTTCTTCACAGGTTCGCTTCCGGGTTGCTTTCATTAAACCTTCGTTGCTTCATCAGCGCAGCACAGCGCTTTATTTTTATTTTAATAAATGTGGGCAAACAATTGGTACCAATCCTCTTCTAAAGTGGCTGCCCGTCTCCCCCCTTATTCCTTCGCTACTGGTCATCATTCACCCTCCCCCTGTGGTATGCACAGGCGGAGGTGAAAACGAGGCGGTCATTTTGTGAAAGATCACTCCTCTCCTGCAAGCAGTGAAACCCGGGCCGCCTGCCTATGCGTCCCCCTTGTTTCTCTACTCTCCTTCCTTTTGCCTGTCCTCTCCCGTCCCTGCCTGACACTCTCCCTCTTCAATTTGCAATCATAAATAATGTGCTTTATTCACAGCTCCCAGCCTGGATGACTGCTAATTAAAGGAAGTGTGCCTTGTAAATTACACAATTGTAGCAGTGCGATGATTTTTACAAATTAAGCACTTCCTTCATTACTCTATTAATCAAAAGATTGTGTATGAATTACGCTCGTCAGTGCTGCTAGCCACTTTACCAGGCCATGTCTTTGGTGGTTTTAACCTGCCGACAATAAAAAAAGTGGATGTTGACTTTTGCATTAATTATCAGATATTGGTCTGATCATTAGAAAGGTAGCTACATATTTAATTCTAGTATTAGGAGAGTAATGGCCTAAAAGAATTATATATGAAATATTTTATGTATTTTGATTTTTTTTTCCAGTTTGATATGGTTATTGATGTACAGTCAAATAAATCAGTGGGTTTATAAGTGATTTGTCAACGGACGTTGTACGCACGTTTTCCTTCATTCATGAGTTGCCTTGGTTGTCATATTCCATTGTCCCCTCTTTCATGTTTTCATATGGTGCGGGCTTTATAAGACTTAAGAGGTATTCTTTACTGCGACTTTGGTAATTTATTTCATATATTTGGATCTTCAATTGGATATATGTTTCATTCCCTAGCTAAGTCAATGAGAGTGATTCACAAATATGTTCCTCGGTCTGCAATATTGCATGTTTGGCTAAACATTTTGTCTATGCACTAATTAACAATATGAATCTTAAATTGTGCAAAACGTGTTGCATATGCATATTTATAGTTTGAAAATATTACAGTAGTTTGCACGCACGTGATCTGCATCTGATGCATTCCCTGTTCCCCTACAGCAAACCTGACCTGGCGGGTTATATTGAATGAGTGATTTAATAAGGATTTACATTCACATGTTTTTTTGTTGTTGCAGTTTTAGATAGCGCGAACTCGACCCAAAGGTATTGGAGTGCTTTATATGAGCACCATTTACGTTACAAAAGAATACATTCATTTTTTTGGTAGACACGGGACATTAAGTGATTTGCCCAGAATCACAGGATGTTCAGCCGATGCCGAGACTCGAGGTTCCCTAGTTCCAAAGTCGTCAGTTTTGACCCTTATGCCACATCTGCTACCCTTAATAAAGTTGTGAAAATGCAAATCTGAGCATTAGCGTTTATAGAGTGGATACCCCTTTATGGCCTGTACCTGTCAATGGTGTTCCACTGGGTGAGATGGCTACTGACATTCACAGGCTCCTGTTACCATGACCACATGGCTCCTGGGAGGTGCTTTTTTATGACTGGTGACACTGAATTGCAGTATATGGCTGCTTGTTGTCGGAGGCTATTGGAGTACAGTGCTGAGAGTTTGCCCTGTTTTTTTATTTTTTTTTATTAGGCAGGTCAGGCTTTCCTTAAGTAGTTGTATGATTTTGGGATTCATTCTGTCTGGTGATGGAGTGGTTGTGGGTCATTTCTAAAGGGGGAAAAAGGTTGTTGAGTTATTTTTCTTATGATTGAGGAATGATAATCTTCTAGGTTATGCCATGTTTTGTAAAGTGCACTTACTTTCCTAAATGTCTGGCCCTGTTGCACTGGGGAAGATCTCTAAAATATAGCAGGTAAAAGGAGAACGCTACTGTTCCAGAAAAACAAATTCTATAAAATAACGGCAGGTGGTTAGCTTGGTGCAAAATTGTAATTGTTCCTTTTCATTTCTTTATGTTATGCGGTGTGAAAGGCAGTTTCTTCTGGTGGTTAATGGGTTGTGAAATTTTTCTTCGAGGTTATATAACATGTGGTAATGAGGTTTTAATTTGAAGTATGGTATAAGGTAGTAATTCCTCATTCTAAGTTCTCTAGGCAGTGCTGCTAGCTGCTTCTATAGTCTCATCAGTAATTCCTCTTTCTTAGTCCTCTAGCCAGTGCTGCAGCTGCTTCTCTGGTCCTGTCGGTAATTCCTCATTGTAAGTCCTCTAGGCAGTGCTGCAGCTGTGCCTCTATTCATACATCCACTACACTCCAAACCAAAGGTAAAAAACATTGTCATAGCTCGAACTCTAAAAAATGCGAGACCTAATGCATTGCAAATGCTTGTTTATATTATGCTATCAGTGACTAGTTTTTTTTCCAAACGCGGCGTGCAAAAAAAGTGTTGTATTGCGAGTCATTCGACATGCAGATGGAGAGGGGCTGTGGCCTCTAAGCGGCATGCCCATAGTTTTGAACAAAAAATGTGGAGCGGGAGGAGAATTCCTGGGTCCGAGCGCTCTCATTGGCCAGTGGACTTGAGAAGCTTGAAAGAGCCCCGGGGCGTGCCTTAGCATGAGACCGAGGGAGTAGCAGTATCCATAGCTGACACAGCGACCCTGACCCCTGCAGAGCCCGGCGCTTCACTGGCCGCCTGGCTGAAATTAGCAGCTGGTTGGCAGGCGAGCTCACGGAAGCGTGTACAACTGTTAAACCTACTTCTGCTATTTTTCACATTTATACTACTGAGAGTGGAGAAGGATTAGATGCAGAGTTTCGCCTAATTAAGCTAATTAGGAGCCTCCACCTTTCTGAAGCAGTTGCTTGCACCATGTGTTGGTGTATGTGCACAATAATGATAAACAATTCAGACAATGGTTAATTCTCCAACGTAGCATATTTCTATATCTTTTGATAGTAGTGCTCATGTTTTAGGTACAATAGGGTGCTCGGAGGCTGCATTAGGGCACATTTGCAGTGCATGATACACATCGTACCAGGCATCATAGCCAGGGTTTAAAAAAAAAGTTATATGGAAGATTATACCTCAAATAAATGACTCTACACAGTTATTTGTTCAAAGTATATATTTTGTTGCTTGTTTAATAAAACATCTTTGGGTTAACTCACAGGCAACCAGAGGCATTTAACAACGAGATTACCTAAACTGACTGCCCACTTGATTTGATAACCACCAACCAGGAAATGTTTACCATCTGGTGTTATCTTTTTAGAGTTCGCCCGCATCAGGACCCCATGATCAAGGAAAGTCTAGCTCGCGCACAAGACAAGTAGCCCCAGGCCAGCCCCACAGTGTTCAGCATTTCAGCTGTCCCGCAGGTATGGGAGATGATGATGCTTTCATCCCAAGGTCCTGATGTAGAGACTGTTCAGGTTATGCCCTGTAGCCCCATCAGTACATATCATTGGCGACTTCGCTGGACCAGTAACCATCATATCGCTCTGTAAGCCCACCAAGTCTCCTGTGATGCTTACCACTGCCCAGTACTCCCCACCACACCTTGTACTATTACTGCTATTACCTGCAAGCCACCTCTTGGTTACACTTTTTTCAAAAGAGATACATTGAAGCCAGCGACGATGCTCACCCTCTTTCGCACTGCTGCCCCTAATAGTGGTGCGCTCCCTTGTGTCAAGAAGCAAGAACCAATGCTGCTTTATGATGGCAGCAGCCTTGAGATATGGCTGTGCAACACACTGCAGATCCCACTCATTGAACTTTCGAATAACCATAGCATTTTTAGGGAATATGCTATTTGGCACCCATTATTTTCTCCTGATCCTTCACTGTTTTAGAGATCCACCTGTAGCTGAATACATAGAAAGTAGCCTCAGGAGCTAATCGTATCAAAGTCAGACATGGCTGCACCATATTATTGTTTTTCTCCTTACAGTTCACCCTTTTGTCAGCCAATTTTTGTTCAGTAGATAGATATTGCTGTCAGTCAAGATGCCCATCGTTTCTGCATTGCTGATCCTACCTAGCAGTATTCTCCATTTGAGGCAAGCTATCGAGAACACGTGGTGTTAGGATGCAATTGCTTTGAAATCTGCCTGCACTGATCAGATACACTAAAATTTGATTGCACAAAAATCATTGCCTGTGTTGGGAATTACATTTGCAAGAAGCTGCCTACATCCCATGTTTTTATTGGCCGACAAGCTTCAACAGCTGATATGCAGCAAATTGCACCAATAATAGCACACGGAAGCTACTCATTGTATAAAATGTTAGAAGCAAATGTCGCTGCCCCAATGGGTTATGACTCACAAGTTCCAGTGACCAACCTCTGAATTAACAAAGTCACCCATGTTTAAAGTCTACTCATTCCAAAGATGCAGAATCTATGAGAGATGGACCTAATTGACCCTTGTATCCCTCCCCAACTGAAAGCAAAAGCAGTTTCCAATTTCGGAGAATACTTAAACAATGGATCTTAACACCCTTGCTGTGATCTAATGTTATGTAGTAATCTGAACTCAAATTTGGTTTCTGTAAAGGGGCAAAACTGCATTGAGTATTGACTCAATTGTTGCTTACTCATCGTGAGTCCCGATGATCTCAAAACATATGTGTCCCCATACCTGGCGTGTTCCTCAGTTTGGTGCTTACTTTCCCTCCATGTTAAAGAACAGTAGATGTTTCAGCACCCAGGCTAATGTGCTGCATATCTAAATACATATAAGGTCCCAAAAGCGAGACTGATTGCATTGCAAATGCTTGTTTTTTTTAATAATCTCTTTTGAATGTCTTTTTTAAACTTAAACTATGGTATTAAATTCTGGTAGTCATGGATTGATGCAGATATTTGTTATTTACAAGATATATATCAAAGTAGTATGTTTTTACATTTTCTCAAATTTTAGCATCAATATATTCTTTACTTTTCAGACCATTATTTATAAGAAATTTTATGTGACTCTGTTCTTAAAGAATTTCCTGATGCATTCCCTATTACCAAGTATTTGAATTTGGAATTGTATTAGATCTATATAATTCATCTGGGCATGTTTATCTAAAAGAGAAATTGATTAGTATACACGTTAGATACATACACTTCTAAATATTATTAGAGACTTCTAGAACATGGAACTCTCCCTACACTTGTCCCTATAATTGTGGATGAAAATATGGTCTAGTTTTATTTCTGGTTGGCTTCCAGTCTCACTTTATCAGACCATTTTATTTATATTACATACATGTCTGTGGACTTCTTGTAAATTATTTAAAGCTAAGTAATTGGATAGTCTAATCTGCTGGCATTTACTATGTGAAGTTCCATTATTTTAGATTTTTTTTGGTTAACGTTTAGTACTAATTAAATAAAACTCTTGAGTGGTACAAAATAAATAAAACTCTTGTTAATTCAGATACATTTTCCTTTGAATTAATTATATGCCAATTCTATGAATTTAACTATTCATTATCAAAAGCACATTTGAAAATTTTTCATTTTCAAATTTCCTCTGCTATCAAATCAATAGCTTCTAATTGGAAAAATTCTAGACTTTTAGCTGTTCGCTTCGGGAGGATAGGTGGGAGGATAGGAGTTTCCAAGATAAGAATTAGGATCCTACAAAGGTATCTGGGGTATGCTATGACTGTTGTCAGTCTGGGCATAAGAAAGGAGATCCAGCATGTTCTAAAATGTCCCCCAGTGGTGGACAGTCGAAGGGATTGGCTAGCATAGGAGTGGGAGTGGGAGTGTACTCTGGAGAGGCCAGAGGATGCACTGAGGCTACTTTAGTTTCCCTGGGTGGGGTGGATATTGAAACCCTGGCAGTCTTATCTCCAAGCATGGCGAAGTACAGACAAAGGTCAAAGATCAATGGGACTGAGGTAGAGGCTCTGAGGGATACAGGTGCCAGTGTCACTATGGTGGCAGCTAGACTGGTTTCCTCAGACCAAATGATACCTGGCATCAGTCACCAGGTGACCAATGCTGACAATGAGACTAAGCTCCATCCAATGGCCTTGGTAAGCTTAGAGTGGGGAGGGTTTACTAGACCAAAGAAGGTGGTTTTGTCCATTGCCATCCCAGTGGAGTGTCTGTTGGGAAATGATCTGGAGACTTCTCCTTGGACAGAAGTGAAAAGGAGAGCTTATGAAGAAATGCTGGGTCTCCCGGAGTGGGTGTGTGTGACAACCACAGCACATGCAGCACAACAGGAATGTCATAGGAACTTAGAGCCTGCAATAATGGTCCAAGGGTCCCAACACAAGAGAAACGGCAAGAAGTCTGTTAAGTCCGCTTCAAAGAGGTCACATTGAGGGAGATGCCCTGGTACTGAAGGAGCCTGGCTGGACCTGGCAGAACTCCTAAGTGCAGGCGGGCCCTCGAGAGGCGCTATGCCTAGGGCAAAATCCATGCCCTACTCTTGAAGGCCTTAGGCAGCAAGTTGCAGGGCAAGAAGAGGGAGATGTCAGTGGTACCCACAGGATGTACTGGGAAGATGGATTTCTGTAAACTGAGGCGAGGGACCTCAAACCAGGGGCAGTCAGGAGAGTGTTGGTCCCCCAGGTGTACAGAGAGTTTATTCTAACCATACCTCATGACATTCCCCTAGCTGGACATCTGGGACAAACCAAAACCTGGGACAGGTTGGGTGCCCATTTGTATTGGCCCCAGATGCCTGAAAAGGTAAAGGAGTTCTGTCACTCCTGTGTCACCTGTCAAGCCAGTGGCAAGACAGGGGGACAACTAAAGTCTCCCTTAATTCTACTTCCAGTGGTTGGGACTCTCCTTGAGATGGTAGGGATTGATATTGTTGGTCCCCTTGACCCTCAAACTGCATCTGGGAACAGATTTATTCTAGTGGTAGTAGACCATGCCACTAGGTACCCAGAGACAATTCCCCTCAACACTGTCACTGCAGCAGCAAATACCTTTCTTGGTATCTATACCACAGTGGGGGTTCTTAAAGAGGTGGTCTCTAATAGAGGGGCTAATTTCTTGTTTGCATACATAAAAGCTATGTGGGATTAGTGTGGTGTGAAATACAAGTTTACCACATCCTATCACCTTCAGACAAATGGTTTAGTTGAGAGATTCAACAAACCCATGAATGGAATGATAATGGGCTTAAAGTCAGGAGATGGGATGTCCTTTTACCTTGCCTCTTGTTTGTATACAAAGAGGTGCCACAGAAGGGGGTTGGCTTTAGCCCCTTTGAACTTCTGTTTGGCCATCCTGTAGGGGGTCCATTGAGTGTGTTATGGGAAGGCTGGGAGAAACCTCTCTCCATTAAGAGCTACTATAAGTGTTCAGTGGGCCATAGGATAACATGGGCTGGCAGCCCGAGATTGCCAGCTCCATTATGGTCCCACTGAAAAGTGTCATGCTTGGTATCAAACAACTTGTTTCATTAAATCCGAATTTTTCCTACAGTCAGATTTAATGTGACATGCACCCAGGTGGCTACCTTAGAGGTTGCTCACCTGGTAGCCCCAGTCTTTCCTGTGACCTCTGCAGCTGCTGAAACAGGAATCTGACCCCCCCCTTGCCAGGAGGTGTAAACACTCCCAGGAGTCAGAAACAAAGGCCTGTCTGGGAAGGAGGCGTCACCCCCCTTCATGACAGGATGGCTAGTGAAGTTCCACATCAAGGCGGTGAGCTTGAAAGCATGCACTGCCTCTGAAATGCAAGCAGGCTGCCTCCCAAAGGAGGAAACAACCCTCCTCCTGCCCCCAGGCACATTTGCACCAAGGCAGGTGGGAAAAGTAGATGGTCAAGAGGTGTACACCCTCAGAAGGCTAGCCACACCCCTATGGTGGGCTACTTGGTCTGTACAGCCAAGGAAAGTTTCTGACAATTTTAAAAGTGGCACAATAGAGGGTTCTGGTTAGCAAAGGTGGCACACACTCCCGGATGTGGTCACCTTAGGGGCATATAAGGTGCTGGGGCTAGTAGCCCATTGGCTACTTGCACCCACACCCCTAAATCTAGCATTTAAGGAGCTCCCCTGGCACCAGAACCTCAGATCTGAAACATCTTGCAACGAAAGACAAAGAAGAGACCAGATCTACTACTACAGGATCTGCCCAAAGCAAAGGTGTGATACCCTTCACATGTGGCAACCACCCTGGAACTGCACAACTGCGACTCATCCCGGACCAGAGACCGGCACCAAAGTAATGAGGAACCTCTCTGAGCACTAAAGGCAACTCCAGAACTCCCTTGGACTAGAGGTACTAGTCTCTTGCAGCTTGCAGATAAAAGCACGCTCCCAGAGCCAAAGAATCACTGGCTATTGGGCCTGTCGAGGGATCGCCCAAAAGTAAATGGTCTAGTGCATTGTGAGAAATGTAGACCTGGCCTCCAGCAAGTTTCAGGCGGCTACTGTTTTCCCCCCCAGACTCCAGGACATCGAAGAAACAAGGCTTATTGGTGGTTCATTCGGCTGCCACTATCTTTGTTCAACGCTGTACCTCGAGGGAACTCCACAGCATCTTCACTTGGTCACCTCAGTAGCCGTGTTAAGTTTTTGAATCTGTTTCCTCAGCAGCGCCAGCTAAGCGGTAAAATCAGCACCACCGTGGCTCCCACTTCAGCACCAAGGAAAGCCAGGACAACTCTGCACCGGGACTTCTCGAGCCAGGTAAAATTGAACTGACTCTGGTGGCTTGGTTGTGGGACCCGCATCACCCTAACCCCCAGTAATTTTCACTGGAGTAGACCTGTAAGTGACAGATTGTCACTTGTCGTTTTCTCCATTGACCACAACATTGAAGTTTTGCTGAAGTGAATTGCACTGATTTATTTTTCCTTCTAAAATCCATAACTCTGGTTATATTTTTTCGATTGTGTTCTTTTGGTGTCTAAATTTATATAAAATTCGTCTGTATTGTGATAAATTGGTCGTGTCTATAAGTTATCATCCATGTTCTTACTCTGAAATGCATAACACATGTTCCTCTATAAAGCCTGACTGCTCTGTGCAACACTACCAGGACTGAGCTAGGGATTTATTAGTGTGAATCCAAAGGACCTATCTTTGGGATATTGTGAGAGTATTGCATAGTTAAGCCTAAGTAGCCTCAATGCATAATACTCCACTTTCCTACATGCCCTGCCTCGCGCTCTCGGAGGTGATCACATAGGGCTCTGTGCACTGGCAGCACCGCAGTGAGACTCCAGTCACCCAGGCTCATTGAGATGACAGCCTTCTCAATGGAGCAGCGTTGCCTTCCCTGGTAGGTGGTTGCAGGGAGCTCCGCTGGGTCTTCGTGTGGTGATGACAATAGGCTACATACCCAGTCGGGGATTGATCTCAAACCGGACCTGTATCACACACACACACACACACACGCTCTCCTCAGCTTAGAGCCCACGCACACAGGTCTTTGGTTGCTGCAACTCCTCTCCCTCTCATCCCAGTCTCGATAAAGGCGGGCAGTGTAACATACTACCTCGTAGGTGGCCTGAGGTTGAAGGCGGGGTTGGTCTGCCTCATCGCCAATGTAATGTCTTGGGCTCTAGGCCCACATGCTAATGCAATGAACGACGCAGATATATTGTGCTTGAGGTGCAAATGGCCTCGATCACGTGCGCTCTGACCATTTTATAAGTAGTGTTACATGACTGGTGATGCCTGTGTTGGATGGGTGTGGGGTGGGTGTTAGGACTGCCTCCAGAGAGAGGTCTGCTGCATGACATGTGCAGCACATCACGCATGGACCTGGGAAACTATATAGCGCCGCATCTTGTGATTCTGGGCAAATAATGTTTTCTTCACAAGCCTGAAAAATGAAGGTAACCTTGTGTGATGCAACTTGAACTACTTCTCATGTAAAGCCCTCCAATACCTTCGGGTCGAGTTCGCGCTATATAAAACTGTAGGAAAACTTAAGCATACTAAGGTCTCACACAAAAAATGATAGAAATTCCACGCAGCAGCACACTAAGATAAAGTTAAATTGCACTCAAAAACATAACGCATGAAGACACCCCAAGCTAGTAAACGTCAGACCTAAACCGAATTCAAGATAGAGTTCCTATCGTTGTCCACCAGAGGGCGCTCCAGGTACGTCAATCTCCTCCAAGAACAGAACTTCCGGCCCAGCTCAGGAAGCAGGGGCGGGTCTATTAAGGGTCAGTAATGGCAGTGACAGCACAAGAAGCCGCTGATGCCACGTCTCAGTGTTTCCTCTTCTGGGTCAGTGGTGGAAGCGTGAGCAGCAGTTGATGCCACGTTTCAGTGTTAACTCTTGCGGGTCAGTAGTGGGAGCGGCAGCACCAGCAGCACGTGCTCCCCATCACCCCTCTTGTCCAGTGTCAGCCTGCTGGAGAGGAGCCGCAGCCTGGGCAGTTATATTCATGTTCAGACCCTGGCAGAAAGCAAGCCAGACCCAAAGCAGCCCCTCCCAGCCGAGGAGAAGAGAGCCGGACATGTCTGCACAGGTGCTGGTCTGGTAGGTGTCTGTCTGTTTGTAGAAATAGACTGAGTACAGTCCTGCAGGACATCAGTGCAGGAGCGGGGCTTTCATTCCACCTCTGGGGTGTCTGTGATCATCATTTAAGGGAAAGAGGAAGCATGTGCGCCCTGAACTGCTATTTATTACCGTGTGAGGGCTTTACTTATTCATTTAATGTGTAGCTAAAAGGGCAACTTGATGGACATTGGGCTGGTTCATTCACTAGGAGCAGGGTATCCGTGCCCACCGCTCCACTTTCTACCCACATTATGAGGAGCGTTTATAAAAGAGACAATCTTCACACTGTGCTGCGTTTACACCATGAGATCCGTTTACAAGTAAAACAAGTCGATGCAAGCTGCAGACTGCGAGGCTGTGTTTATGAAGACTGCATCTGTGCACACCATGCTGCCTCTGATTCACACTCTGAAGGGCTTGTTGCAAACAACTTCTGCCACAGTATTATGGAAGTAAATCTGTGGAGGTTCTAATGCCTCTCACAAACATTTGTTCATATTTATGCAGAATGACTGCAGAGACTGCGTGTGAGGTATAACATCACAGCACACATCAATATCAGCAGTACAGCGAAAAAACATAGCAATAGAAAGCAATAATAATGCAACAACACAACACTGCAAAGGCCCAGAGCTGTCTGTAGGAGAGACATACCAGTGGTGGTCATACAGAAAAGGACTGAAATTTCTGACACAGAAAGGGTAAGTCATATGTCTCGGACACAGAATAGTTCCAAAAATCGAGTAAACAAGCCTGCTGGCAGCCCCCCTCCGTCTCCCAAAACAATGTCAAATATAAAAAAGCTCACCAGGCGAAGCCAAAACATAGGAAAAAAACATAATAATATCATACGTGAAAGGAGAGATTGGCCCACGAGTCCTGGCACTAAAGTGCACTACTTTTTAGGCTGATGTACACATTTGCAAAGGTAAAATGCCGTCACTCTCAGTGAGACGAGCTAAAGTGAACCCTGTATGTCGTGATGTGCTGAAAGAAAATGTGACAGACCAATGGATGAAGACTGCTGACCCAACACCCTTCTACATATTTTCATAGTTATATATTTTTATGAATTTTTTTTTATTAGAAAACATGAAACCTAATTAATAATCTGTGAGCCACAGAATCAACTGACCAAGGATACACCCTCTATTATGCCCACCTCCTATGGGAAGGGTACATAGACCTAGCCCTGATTGGATAAATCCCACCATCTTCAAAATGCTGGCCACTGAGAAGTGTACTTCACCTTGCCTCCAGCACCTAAGGGTTCCAGTTGGCAAGGGGGCACACATCCTACTCAAGCTGATTTTCCCACCTGTTCTCCCACCAAAAGGGGCTCAGGACAGGAAGAGGTGCCTGATCCTGCTAACAGGAGAGGCTGGGTCGCGTTACAAAGGCGGCAAGGCCTTTGAAGCTCCCAGCCACAGATAGCTCTCCCTGACCAGGGGGAGGTGTGAACACCTCCACCCAGGAAAGGCATTGTTCTCGACCTCTGAGTGCACAGACACACCCTGAGGTCAGAACACTGACTGGTGGTAGCAGGCTGACTTAGGCCAGTCTGTGAACACACTAAGGGTTGGTAGGTTTCAGGGGACACCTTTAAGGTGTCCTCTGTGTGCAGTTTTTAATAAATCTGACACTAATCAGTGCAGGTTTATTATGACGAGATGTTTGGTACAAAACATTCCATACTTCAGTGAAGCCATCATGGAGCTGGGGAACTCCTAATGACAGGTGTCCAGCCCATGTATTTACTATGGCTTCCCTGGTCACTTACAATATCCAGGAATCAACATGGATATTGCAGGGGCATATCTGCTCATGCAGTTATGCCCTTACAGGAGATATAGTGCACCCTGCCTTAGGGCTGAGGCCTGCTAGAGGGCTGGCTTACCTATATCTCTTGCAGTGTCTGTAGGCCAGGCACACAGGGATGTGTGCCATGTCGACTCTTCAGTTTTGGTCTGCACCAAGACACACAAGCTGCAGTGGCAGTGTAGATGTGATTCGTGAGGGCTCCCTTAGTGTGGCACAATTCGTGCTGCAACCCTTAGGGATCCTCTTTAAACACAAGGGTATGTCATTTCAGAAACTGCACTGGCTCCCGGTGGAGAAGCGCCTCCCTTTGCAACTGTTGTAGAAATCATAAGAAGGCTAGGCCGACCTATCTACATTCCCTTCTTGCTTCGTATTCTCCTAGGAGGTGCCTCAGTTCCGCTGAGGCAGTTCATCTGAAGGACTACTTATGCAGACGCCCAGAATCAAGAAAGCTCGCTGTGGCAGACAATCTTTTCACTTTCTTGCTTCTAAACTTTGGAATTCCCTTCCGCTGCAGCTGAGGAAATCTCCGTCGGAGCCTCAGTTTTGCAAAAATCTTAATACTTGGCTTTTTTAGGCTCTTTCTCCTTTTGCTTTCTTTGGTTGCTTCAGACTTTTCAGCGCTGGGATACTTCTGACAGGACTAGCTATTCGCTTTATAAAACTCGTATTCATTCATTCAAGGTCCTTAGTACCAGGGGTTAGGGACTTATATGTGAGCTAAAGTGGGGCCAATTGTGGAAACAATGGTACAGTTTTTAGGGAAAGAACTCTGGTGCTGGGAGCCTGGTTAGCAGGGACCCAGTACATTTCAGTCAAAGTTGCATCAAAAACCAGGCAAAAAGTGGGGCTGGGGGGCGAGGGGGTACTGCAACAAAAACCCAGTTTCCTACACAGCTCATTCAGCCAAGCTGTAGGGGAAAATGCATACCTGATGCACCCTGCCCGCCTCAAAAGCATTTATAACAGCAAAATCCGGATGTTCATGTTGGAGGTGAAGGCCACAGAATACTTGGGCGAGCTGACAGTCGGGACTTGATTAATATTACATTGGAATTCTATTTTTACTCATGAAAATATTTAGTTCCCATGGAATATCACCTAGAAGCTGAAGGGGGAGGGGGTTCCCTATTGTATGGTTTGGGCTTTGATTTGTTATTTTCCTGAGTGATATGTGATATTTCTTGTGGGTGTTTTTGATGGGCCTCACGCTCGGGTGCTTTTTTCTCTGGTCATTGTATACAAATATTTTGGGGTAGCTCAGAGCTTGGAAGGAAAGGAGCACAGTTGTCGTTAGTCAGGCCAGCGGTGGTCTGTTTGCCTCACGGTGTAGCCTGGGGGGTGGTGGGGGTCGGGTTGGGGGGGAAGGGTGGGCCTTGGGTGGGCCTTAGTTGGGGGATGGGTCAGGTTGGGGGCTCGGGGGGTGGAATCTTACTCCACAAAGTGGAGAATGCTTTGATTATGAGTTTGTAGGTGATCTATTCTATTTGATGTACGGTTTAGCCTGGGTGAGTGTTATGGCTATAAGGATGAAGTGGATAGCCAATTTCTATGGTTATTACAACTAAAATACGATTTGTCACTATCGATATTTGTGGATTGAATGATAATACCAAAAGGCGTACTGTCGCAATAGATCTTCGAGCAGATATCATATGTTTACAAGAACACATATTGATTGTCCTAGAAAAAGACTACTTGAAGGTCTGGAGTTCTCATTGGGTGCATGTACAACACAAAGTATGAACACTCGTGGGGTTGCTGCATTGCACCGCCTTGACATCTGTCTGGTTAGTCGGTCTTCCGTAGACAAATTTGGCCGGTGGGTGATCGCTGAGTGTCAGTTTCCTAGCAGTTCAATAGGACTCTTTTCTCTCGATGGCCCCAACCTAGAAGACCCTGCTCCATTTGATTTTTTTATATCGAGCTGGCCTCTTGGCCAAGGCCATTAATATTGTGTGAAGAACTGAATATTAATCTGCCTGGTGGGATTCTTGAGTCAACAGATAAAGGGTATTTCGGTCGTAAAGCCAAGGTCTTTCAGGCACTACAGGGCATTGTTAGTAAGCATGGGCTTATCGATGTCTCAAATAAAAAAAAAAAAAGAATTAATCTGACCCCGGAGGTGCCTTTTTTTTTTTTTTTTTGGCTCCCCACCGAAAGCATGTTCGATTGGACAATTTTTTTACATCTCTTAGTTTGGCTTAGTCTTTTGAGAAGTATTCTAGAGTTATGTCAGATTACAACCCCCTTGTGTTGGAAATATCTAATTTTGAAGGGGTAGGCCCAGGCCTGGTGTGGACTTTTGAGAGAGGTTTATTGCAAGATGAGATGTATATTGCTCATATCAATCAGTGGATTTCTGAGTTCTTACAGCTTAATCAGGGCAGTGCCTCTTTGGGGGTTGTCTGGGATGCTCTGAAGGCTGTGGTTAGAGGGGAGACTCTCAGTTTTAGCCTTCATCGCCAGAAGACCCAAAAACAACTATTGAACAAGTTGTATGACGGATTGGCAGTTGAAAGAGATGGTGATCTGACGGCAGTCCAGCAAAAGCTTGCATTAGCACAACCAGCCATTAATAACATCTTGTCTAAAAATGCAGCTGAGAAATATATGTCGTATAAATGGGAATGTTATGAAATTAATGGGTGGGTGGGTCATCTGTTGGCTGTATGCACCTGACAGAAGTTGACCCTTGAGGAGATTAGTGAAAATAGAGATAAATGTGGTCAGTTGGATACGGACCTGATAGACATCTGTGTAGTGTTCCCTGACTTCTATGAGACATTATATAAGGGAGAGGGTGTGCCCAAGGATCACAAGTTAATGGAGTATCTCAGGTCAATCTCTGGAATAAAGGCGACCTCTGAGGATCGGGCCCTTCTAGATGCCCCTATCAGCAGAGGGGAAGTTTATGGGCCTTTGTCTGAACTCCCTTCTGGTAAGGCTGCTAGTGCTGATAAATACCACTAGAGTTTTACAAAATGTTTTTGCCTGTTTTAGGGGAATCTTTGATAGATGTTTTTTTGTGAGGCACAGAAAGGGCGGGGATACCTGAATCCTGGACTATGACCAAGATAGTGGTATTTCTTAAACAAGCATTGGCATAGCCAATAGCTCTCGCCTTTGGGACCTTGTAAGTGTTTAGCCATGCAGCACAGGTGGCAGTGGTGGTTTGGGATCGTTTAAGAGTTTAAAACACCTACGTGAGAGCAGTACATTATGCATAACATTACAAATGCATTAGTTGTTCACTCAAGGATTCCACGCACGCAACAGAACATACAGCAGTCACTGGCAAACCAAACCTCCTTGTATGGGCGAACATCGTAAGTGGAAGCGGCATCAAAATAATACCATCTGCACTTAATATCATTAGCTACCCTTCTGTGCAAAGCCAGGGATGCTATGTTAAAACGTATTCACAAAGACCATGCCAGTTTTACCCTGTAATGTGCGCTGGCGCCAACAGCAACACAAGGGGCAAACCCTTTACTAGTTTAGCTGCAGATGGAAAAAGGTAAAACCTAGCGAACAGCAGAAAGCTATAAACTATTGAACCTGCTCACATGTGCCTAACGAGAATGGCTGAGTGGCCAGCAAAGCAGTTGCCTGCAGCAGCTATTTACTCAGATGGCACCCCCAAGCATTTGCAATGCAATAGGTCTCGCATTTACGCGAGTTTAAGCTATTGGCACTGTAAATGAGAATGCCTTTTATTTATGTTTTAAAAACCAAAATATAAATAAAAGGCAGTGTCATTTACCATGCCAATAGCTTAAACTAAGTAAATGCGAGACCTATTGAATACTCGTCCCCGTACACAGTAGCTCAGCCAAAACCGCAGCATGCGTCCCGTTTACAGTGTGCAACTACACCGTTAACCCACACCAATTGAAACACAGCATCACCCCATTCAGACTAGCGACCATCTTGGGGAAATGTAAGTCTTACCAAGTATAAGGGAGACCAGGAGCACCAAAGAAATAATATTTTTTTACTTGGAAAGAACAATGGGTGTTTATGTTTAAACACGAAGCCTTTTACTAAACCCTTATATTTTTCCAACATAAAATTATTCATTATTATTTTTCTCACATACAGGAATATTGTCTGTTTACATTTTAGAAGAGGCACTATAATAACTTCAATGTATCTTTAGCATAGTATTGAAAATGATGGTGCATTTAATTAATCTCTCAATTGTCTTGGTTGAGAAACTACGATTGAAAAGACATTGAAAAATGGCCGCCAGTTCAAAGGCATCAGCAAGAGCCCTTCAGCTAGTCCTCTTTCTGTGAATATCTCGGGTTGCTCGTTTTGAACCTATTATTGGGCAAAAGTATAGGGCACAAATAACCATGAGTGTTGCGCATGCCCACGACTGCGCGTACGTTGTCAATAACTAGGAAGTGTGCAGTCGCAGCAGTGTGTTTTAGCAAATGACACGTTTACATGTGCGGTGGCCCCTCAGACTCGCTGTCTTTCAGAAATCAATCTGTGGGGAGTTTAAAGAAGTGGGTCGAGAGAGTGGAGAAGACTTTCCCATTAGCCGCAAACTAAATTTTCCAAATCTTCTGTTTTGGACCAAAATCACCGCGTTAGTTCTGCACGCGCCTACATTGGGTACCGCACGGATGATGGCAAACAAACACTGCTAGCAGGAATATTGTTGCGCGGCAGCGAGGGGAGAGAGGAGGGGGCCTGCGCGATTCCCTTGCGGGAGCGAGCAGCAAGGCGCGATAATTCATAACATATGGCGCCAGCTGCTCGCTCCCGCAAGGGAATCGCCAAACGTGCACGCGTTGCCATTGAAGGCAATGCAACGCGTGCACGTTTTTGGGACAAAAACCGTAGCGATTGCTACAGGTCTTTTTCCTATGCAGCGCATGCGCGCTGCGTAGGCGAGACCTAAAAAGAGGGGCAGAGTGGAAAGCACACAACCCAAATTCAGTAGAAAAAAAGCATGGCTGACAATGAAAGATCAGAAGAATACAGGGGAGGAAAGGAGTTCAGAGTGGAAAAGAAAAGTCCTACTTACCCTGTAAGCATCTGTTCATAGCTTGCACTTCTGTTGATCACATGCTTAGCATATTCCTGCTTTCTAGTCTTTTATTGGTTTGAAAAAGTCAAAAGTTACGATATACAGTGTGACTCCTCCTGGTGGACATACCGCATGGGCACAGACATGTTGGATTTTTTTTGCACAGCAGGTGGGGACTATGTAAGGAGTGTCAACATAGGTGGGGCGACTTTGGCCACAGGGGGTCGATGTCCCTCAAAGGCCTCTTTGGTCCAGCAAAAATCCAATCACCAATGGACTACTGGTCACAGGGCTCAACGAAACCAGTTGTTACCTTCTTTTGGCAATAATTCTACTTCTGCACGACCGCACTGCACTCAGACGACTCTTCTGGGTCCAGCAGACTCGGGTGCAACTTTTGGGCATCGACTCTTGGTCTCCCAGGCTACTTTACGACAAGGAGAAATTATCGAGTGATCTGGGCTACTAACTCGTCCAGGCAGGCTTCCTCAGATTTTGTGGCCCTGTGCTACAAACAGTAAGCCAGACAACCACTCTTAAAGTCTCTGCTTCTTGCTGGGCTCGGTGGACTACTTCTCCTTGAGCAGGAAACAACCAGTCTTATCTACGCTAGCCCAAGGAGCAGAAGGTAAAGTCCTACCTCAGTGCAGCCTCTCTGCAAGTTCAAAGGTCAGCAGGGCAATCCTTCAGTTCTCTTCTCCAGTCCAAGCAAGAATGTATTTCTGAGGGAAAAGGATACCCCTTTTTGCCCAAAATGTGCCCTTAGGTGCAGTTGTGATCAGTACCCAATGGGCAATTGGATCCCACGCGCCCGATGACAGCTTCCAGTGACGTGTGGCATCTAGCTATCCCAGAATGCCCGGTGCTGCCCACTCTGAAGATTGCAGAACCCTCCCCTCAGCGTGTGGAGCTTTGTAGCCCACCCCAAGGGTGTGTCTACCAGTGGGCTACACACCCACAGGAAAACAAGTATGGCAACTGTTTTCCCTCTTTGTCCCCACTGCCAGCCTTAGGAATCAGGAGACCTGCTGAAGGGGTGACGTATTACAAAGGAAGGTTTGGGCTTTGCAATTACCGTAAATGGAAAATTTGAGTTAGCAGTGAAAACTGTTCTACCAGTCAACAGTCGCAGTCTGGGAGACATGTTTTTACTTTGTCATACTTATGGTGGCTGTGAGAAAGTGCCTCTTGACATGGTTAGCCCCCCACATTTTGCCTGGTTTAAATGTAGTTTCGATTGTAGTGAACAGGGTTCCTGCCAACCAGGTCCCCTGGGCCAGTGCTCATCCCCTAAACATAGCCACAATTGGTACTTCTGCCCCCTTGTAAGTCCCTGGTAAGTGAAATCCTGGGTACCTAGGGCCTGGAAGCATAAGAGGGTCCACTGGGATCCCCCCCTCACTAGGACCATGCCACGTCAGCTATGAGGTAAAAAATGACAAAGTCGACATGGCAAACTCCCTGTGTGCCATAACAGCCAGCACAGCCTAAGATATAGGTATGTGACCCCCTCGAAGAGGCCTTACCAGCCCTAAGGCAGGGTTCACTATATAACGCAATGTCGCATCTCCTGGTTAGGAGATGTCCCCCTGAGCACAACGTCAAGCCCACAATCGGGTTAAAACTTTAAAGGAATGTCAAGTACACAAATTTTGTTCCTTGATGAAACGTATAAATCCTGTAATTTATTAGTTGTAGTGATATTCAATCTTCATATCAGCACAACGATCCTGAAAGCATTTCAGTGACGTCAACCAGAAGATTTAAATCAATTTTTCATTTCCCAATGCATTTCGGTCCATATCGGACCTTCGTCAGGGGACAAGCTCTACAAAAGAATGCCATAGGGGTATTGTTTTAGAGGAAGCCAAGCCATAAATCATAATGATCCCATAATCAAAGATGATGGCGCAAACCCATTGTAAAATGTTAATGTGTATTGGTGAAAAAACGAAATTAATAGGCAAACGAATCAAAGCAAATAATCATGCTGGCCAGTGGGGTGATGAAAATGTGAGCGTGATGATTAGAACAATAAACATACAAAGGTGCATACCAGATGTAAACACATAAAAAACAACGGAATAGAAGCGCAATGCTTAAGCCAAATTAATCAGGCAGCGTAAACATGCTTGTACCAGTAAAGTAAATGAAAAGTGAACGTGATAGTAAAAACGCTGAACAAATCGCAAAGAAACCTCAGTGCATGCAAGATGTAAATGCATGAAAAACAACGGAGTGAAGACGTGATGCTTACGTTGTATTTATCAAATCAATTGCAAGATAAATAACGCGTAAACGAAAACGTGCCCAAGAAAAAGTTTAAAGGCTCCTGCTCATAAGAGTGAGAGGTAAATGATGATATGTCATATAAGCGCGTGAGAACTGCGGTACTTACGAGTTCAGCTGCCACGCGTATTTCACAATGTGACGAAAAGGTGCAACCGGAACAAAACGCCCCGTGGTGTACGATTAAATAACAGTCGGTGAGAGAGGACTCAAACCAATGCGGGCGAAAACTAACAGTCGCCATCTTAGAAAGGCATACGAGAGTCAAGTTAAGACTATCAGGCATATAAATGTGATAGCGATGATGGGGTAAACAGTATACAAATAAAAACGCAAAGTAGTTGAGGCAAACCTCATGAGATAATGAGCATTGAAGAAGTAGGAAAATCAAAAATATTGCAACAAAGATGAGAGGACAGGAAGCATTACAAAGAAAATATGGAAATGAGGGGGAACAAGTCCCTCTAAATGAAGATAACTAAGAAAACACTATAAAAAATACAGAAAGATGAAAAAAGGAAACTCAGACAGGTTAAATCAGATAAAGGTGTGGCGGAATTAATGAGAAGATAACGTAGAAGGTACGTGACCTACAAACGGCAATACTAAACAAGCGCGCGCCTCGCACGGCAGCAGGGGGAGGGGAGAGAGGGGGGGCCTGCGTGATTCCCTTGCGGGAGCGAGCGGCGCCAGGAGCGATAATTGCTACCATATGGCGCCGCTCGCTCCCGCAAGTGAATCGCCAAACGTGCACGTGTTGCCATTGAAGGCAATGGAACGCGTGCACGTTTTTGGCTGAAAAGCCGAAGCGATTCCAAAAGGTCTTTTTGCCTATGCAGCGCATGCGCGCTGCGTAGGAGAGACCTAAAAAGGGAAGTCTCTACAAGACCCTGGATCATACAGGCCCATCACCTTAATAAATAGTGACTCCAAGATTTACTCAAAGATACTGCCCTCTAGGTTGTGTAATATTTCTAAACTTGTCTCTCCCTGGCAGCACGGTTTATCCCCAGGCAGGGCACGACAGATCATGTGCGCTGTGTCATCACACTTTTTGATGCATCAGCAGTCAATGGAAAAACCTATGACTTTGGTGCTGCTTGGGGCGGAGAAAGTGTTTGATACGTTGCTTGGGACTATCTCTGGGGTGTGATGAAGTGGTATGGAATTGGGAGTGGGTTCATCAAGGCAATCCAATTGATCTATCGTAATCCCCCTGCTTGGTTCAATCTAATGGTGGAACAATCGGATGCCATTAGAATCTCAGTGGGGTGGGTGGGTGTGGGGGGGGGGTACAAGG
Organism: Calotriton arnoldi; assembly: GCA_963921515.1. Lineage (NCBI taxonomy): Eukaryota > Metazoa > Chordata > Amphibia > Caudata > Salamandridae > Calotriton > Calotriton arnoldi. Next base: position 827,237 of record CAWUFW010003335.1, read on the forward strand.
CAAGGCTGTTCCTGCTCCCCTTTATTATTTGTCCTATATACAGATCTCTTGATTAGGAGACTAGACACCAATGTTTTGATAGATCCTGTGCAGTTTCATTGCAGATGCACCAAGATTCTTGCGTAAGCTGATGATATTGCTATAGTCACACCTGATCCGGGGATGTCGATGCAAGAGGTAGAAAAGGAAGCCCTAGAGTTCAGAAAACTATCTGGGTACTCCCTGAATCAATCTAAATCCCAGGTTGTGGCTAACCAATTTGCTCAGTCCATCAATGGGCATACTGTAAAAGAGGACGTTTGTCTAGGAATTACCATCACGGCTGACCTTGGACAGATAGTGGATTCTAATCCAATCCTCTGTAAGACCAAGAGGGATTTTTCGAGGATGGATAATTTGCATATGTCCATCTTCGGTTGGTGTAATGTCATCAAGATGTTATTTCTACCAAAGGTCCTCTATTTATTTCAGGCCATCCCCCTTGAAATCGAAACCCAATAGTTTAAGGCGATGGAAGATATAACAAGCAGCTTTATCTGGTCGCAGACAAGAGCCCAAAGAGGGCTAACATCTCTAATGTTATCTATCGAAAGGGGTTGTTAGGGTGTTCCTAACTTTATTTGTGGGCTGCTGCTTTACAGTATATGTCATCTCTTATAATTGGGAGAGAAGAAGGGAGCTGCTCAGGTCACGATATTCCTACAACATATGAGCTATTGCTCGGAGATGAGGCGAAGGGCTGCTTTTTAAAGATTACTGAGGAAAGTTACTATAAAAAAGTCAAATTAAAGACTCTCAATGCAGCGTACAAAATCTGGACAAATGTTAAGAAGAGAATTAGGCTTGGGAAAATCAACTATTATACTCCAGTCTTGGAATCTGGCTTACTCCTGCCCTTGTTTCAGGATCCCTGCTGTTTTGGATGGATGACCGCTGGGATTGAGATGCCAGGGGATTTTTTGGCCGAGACATAATCGCCTCACTTGAGGAATTGCATATGGATTTTTGGCTGGACAGGAAGAGCTTTTTTTAAAAATATCTTCAAATCCGGTGTCGTGTAGTTCCTATATTACCCATACAGGACCTGCGCGTTCGGATAACATAAACTGTGGGTTTGGTGGCAGACTGATTCTGAGCACCTCCACCGAGAAATGTTAGCCTGTTTGCATAAGCTAGCTCGCAGTGCCACTAGTGTCTCCTCTTATCGGGGAGAGAATAGTTTCTGGCAACCTCAGAACATGACAACCCTGATCCCTCAGGATCGTGGAAACAATGTACTACTTTTCGCTCAGTCACTCGTGCTTACTTATCTTGTCTCAGAGGTACACAGAATAAACAGCCTGGGCGTTTCAATAAGGGTTTATTGAACAGTCGTTATTCTTGTGTAGAATATATGAGCTGCAACAACCATTAGACAGTAGCAGAGATATATGATTAGCAGTACAATGAATATAAATGGATTGTACAGTTCTACCATCTTGCAATACACATGAATAAATACATGAATATAAAATGCATGATAAACGAAAGCGCGTACCCCTACGATGCCTATCTAGATGTACCGAAGTGTACCTAGCATGTGAGTAGGTGTGAAGCCAAGAATCCCTCTAGGATTTAGTCGAACCCCATTACCTGAAGTGTGAGGAGCCCTTCTTGGTCCCGAGTTGGACACCCCACTGAGGGATGTTCAGACCACGGTCAGCTGGAGCGACTGCATACAGGAGCCTCAACGTCTCTGGTCAGTGTGTCGGCCTGGAAGTCTCGGTGCCCTCTAACTAACACTAGCAAGAGGTGCTGTATTTATACAGAAAGTATCTAGGGCTCCTTTGTCCCTTGTTGCTTGTATTAGCCATTGTTGGATTTGAGGATGACGTATGAGATGAACCGTGTACGTAGATATGGGGAGGAAGGTGGTGTAGCCCCAGCCTGGTTTCTAAGAACCCTTATGAATATTCATTCATACTGTGTGAGTCTATTGATGGAGTTGTAGGACTCTATTATTTAGGAGAAACCCTCCTCTGCACCAAGGACTAGAACTAGGTAAAGGTTCAATCCTAAAAGGCTCGTTACAGTGTAGTGTAGGGGAGGTAATGTAGGTGAAGGGGTATGATGTTACCCGGGCCTATATTAGGGTACCTATATGGAACATAACACCCGCTCCTCTTCTGAACAGTCAACAATGATAAAAATGCTGGCAAACCATTTCCACTATTGGGTAGTAGCGCATTAAAACTATTAAAACCATCACAGAGTGTTGTAAAAACATTGTCTTAAAATTAGTTTTTAAAAACGGTCTCGGGGGAGAGGGGAGAGAATTTTTTTTGTTGAAAAAGCAGTACTAATGCTGTAACAACTGTTTTTTGAAGATTAGAAGAAATGAAAAGGAGAATTTTCCTGATTATTTTTAGGAAGTAAAAAGCGAAAGATGCCATTTGATGACCTGGCTGTTAAAAGTCACCCTATTGCCAAAGATGATGCCTAGGTTCCTTACTTCTTCTACTGGCTTTGGTAGGGCACACATATCCTGGGGCCACCAACTCGGGGATCTATGCATTTATTTCCCCCCCTTTTTTTTTTTTTTTTCCAACTGGGGGATCTTAAAGATATATTATTTCAAAGAAGGAGAATTTTAGTCTTCCCTGAGTTAAGTTTCAAGCAATTTTTGTTCATCCGGTCTCCAATGCTTTTCATACAGTTATGGAATTAGGTGGCTGTGTGATCTGGGTTGCCTGATATTGAGACTACAATTTGGGTATCATTAGCGTAGGAAATAACTGAGAACCCAAACGATTTTATGAGTTTAGTCAGTGGTGTAATGTATAGATTAAAAAGAGAGGGGCTAAGCGATGCACTTTGTGGGTCACTGCATGGTAAACAAATTAGATACATAATCATCCATTGCTACATATTGCTCTCCTTCTGACAAGAAAGATGTTAAGAGGGCACGGACTGTCCCTCGAATTGCCAGTGAATGAAGGCGGTCAATTAAGATGTTATGATTGACCATGTCAAATGCTGCCGAGAAGTCTAACAAGATTAGGCAGCATTTTCTCCTCTGTCTATTGGAGCTCTTATGTTTTCAGATGCAGCAATAAGTGCTGCCTCTGTGCAATGTTGACTTCTAAAGCCAAATTGCGTAGCATCTAGAAGACAATTTGCATCAATAAAGGCTGTCAGTTGTTGGCTTATGCCCTTGTGTCTGATATTTGCTGGGAGTGGCAACCGGGACATAGGCTGATAATTACTCTGGTCAGATGGTGAGAGATTGTTTTTTTTATTAGAGGTAAGATAGAGGATCTTTTCCAGACATTTGGAAAATACCCTGTATTAAGCATATCATTGAAGATATTTGTTAAATGGTCTGAAATTATTTCAGGTGTTTGTTGGAGAATTTCTGAAGAGTAAGGATCCTTTGGGACCCAGATTTCATAGATGTATTTATTTTGAGTACCTTATCCGAAGTTACCGGGGAAAAGGTAGCTAAACGTTAACACTCAGTGGGAAAGGAGGTATCTTCAATTGGACTAGTAGTCACTATACGATTCGCTGTAAAGGCTGAGTAAACATCTTCGACTTTGGATTTAAAAAAGGAGGCCAATGTATTACAAAAGGACTGGCTGGAGTTGGAGTTCTTATTCTCAGAGATGTTAGAGAGCGATTTCACTGTTTTGAAAAGCTCTTTTACCGAGTCTTTGGCATTTTCAAGTTTTTTGAGTAAAGAAGGATGATTTTCCTTTGAAAATCATGATTTTATATTCCTTTAAGGATTTTTAGGTCGAGCCCTGCGAGGCATGCTGTAGTAGGATATGTTGTGGAAGTGGTGTGGAAGTCTCGCCCACTCTCCGCCCATATTTGTAATTGGCTGGTGTCAATGTCCTTGGTAAACGCTGGCTTCTGATTCATTATGAGGCTTGTTAGTCCCGCCTCGGTACCGCCCTGTCTCCATTTGTTGCTGCCCTAAGGACTGGACCTTTTACTTCGCACCTAACACGGCATGCTTTATCTAGTGGGTGAGCACTATTTACTTCATTGACAATGGCGGCTGTCCTACTGCAGGCAGGACGTGCTTTGGTGCCTTCTTTACTCCCCCCCCCCCCTCCCATTGTCCGTGGCTTCTCCCCACCTCTTGTTGTCCGTGCCTTCAAATAACCTCCCCCCCGCTGTCCCTCCCGTTGTCGTCATGCCTACCGTGCCTTTGCACTCACGTTGTCCGTGCTGCCACCCCGTTGTCCGTGATCACTACCATTTGCAAAGCAATAGGTCTCGCGTAAATGCGAGTCCAATTGCATTGCAAATGGTTGTTTAACATTTCTCATGTGTGATTTACTTGACAATGATTTCGATGACAACTCCACCTCCCCTTGCGAATTTGTTGCTTGCTCATCATTGTCACTCTTGGAATTATGAGTCCGACAACAGCTGGTAGGGGGTGGTGTGTTGGAGGCTCCTTCCCATTTGGGGTGGGCTGAAAGCAGCTCTATTCCTCTGCCTTGTGACTCAGGCTTTTATTTGCATACATAGAGCTGCAAACATGGTGGAAGCGTGGTACATGGACGAGTCCTCGGAGGACCAGAGGCAGCCACATTGGATGCAGCTCAACCTGTCTGTGAGCATGGCAGAATTGGAGTGGCTAGGTGTCTTCCACTGGAAGGTAAGGGTCCCGGTAAGCTGCGCTGGGGGCTGTTGGGAGGTGGAAGGTGCCGGTGGTCACCGGAGTCATATACGGGACAGCAACAAACGGCAGCGTGAGAGGAAGCTGTGCCCGCTTTCGGGTTCCTATTTTGAAGCAAACCATATAGAAGTTCCTCCGTGGCAGTTGCATTGCAGCGGTAGACAGTGTAATAACTTCCTCCTGTAAGAGCTTACTTTGCAACTGCTTGCGCTCGTTCCCATAACTTGACACTAAATTAAATTAAGGCAAAATACACGCATTTAGAGTCCTTTCTTTCTTGTCGGTTCATCAACTGGCTGTTAATTTGGCAGAGCGTGGGCAGTCCTGGGCGGGTCAGAGTTCTTCAGGCAAAGGCTAATCATATGCTCTGCTGTTTTTTTTATTTTATAAAGAGTCATGCTGCATGTAAGGTGGGTCCTAGCACCCCGCAGTTTAGCGCACTGCTATCAGTCAAAGCAATCTTGTTTAGAAAATAAGTAAGTTTTTCTACACTGGCCGCCTTTATCACCTGCTCGAGACCACCATCCCGATCACAAAAATATACTCCCAGTAACCCCTAACGTTCATTTCCTCTCTCAACCACATAGTAGTGGCAGTGTTGTACTAGTTATCCTATGTAGGAAGCGGATTGTGTGTGCGTGAGTTTTTAGAGGTACTCTTGTTTTGGGGTCAGAGCTTTAAGTGGGATGAAAAAACTGGGGGGGTGTCTCTTAAAGGGGCGTGGTCGATGCAGTTAGGGGTATGGCTTAAAACGAGTAAGCTACAAATCTGTGCTTAGCATAGTGTGCCGCCCGACTGGTATTTTGCTGCTTCTGTGATTGAATCCAGATATATAATACAATAAGTAAAATTACCTACAACAAGCCAGGACTATTGGCTTTGTCAATGGTTGTTAGTTTTATAAGATACATGAGCAACAACTATGGCTTCGTTGCTTATAATATTGAAAATACTTCCGTTCTGAAATGATGAGACTGTAAAAGAACTATAACGAGTTTCTTTGAAGTTACCTCAAAGGTAGTGAAGGGTGGTACATCTGCAGAGGTAAGATTTTGTTTTTTCACCGACGGTGAGGGCAAAAATGGAGAGCCCGATAGAGACCCGTTTCGGCACCTGCTTTTTAGCACCGGCAAGACCCGGCCCACTTAAAGCCCTGCTTGGGGCTCATCGTCTAGCAGTGAGAACGGACCAGCCGCAGATGAGAGAGGCATACAAATTATATTTTGAGTTAGGACTGAAACTTGCAGGCAGTTACAGAGCACAGGCTTAACCAGAGGGTCACCAGGATCCTGTGTGTAAGCACACCAGAAACCGGCATTTGCAATGTAATAGGTCTCGCATTACTGAAAGTTTGAGCTATTGGCGTTGCAAATAATAATGCAACGCCAGTAGCTCAAACTTTCAGTAATGCGAGACCCTTTGCATTGCAAATGCTTGTTTATACAAGTCTTTGTCTTCAGTATTCTAGTGCTGTCTCCATCGTTGTTCTAGTCTACGACATAGTTCTGTTTTTTGAGCTTGTCCGAATACCAGGGTTCAGTGGGTGTCAAATCTATGGTGTGTTTTTTCAGGGATTAATTGATTGACTTCGTTGTCTAGCCAGGAATAATATTATTTAGCGACTGTTTGGTCTACATTTTTTTGCATGGGTCGGTATTGATTTAGAAAGAGCAAATTTTAGCTTTCCAGAATATAATTTATGCCATGAATGTATTATTTTTGATTTGTGAGATTGTGCCTGGAGAGGCAATTTTTCCATAGGAGTGATATGAAACATTACTGCAGAATGCTCTTTTGAAATTTAAACAGGGGGTTGTTAGTGAAAATCCCGTCAAGGGTATGTCCCGCCACATGAGTGGGGTGCAGAATTATCCGATATAAGCCTTTGTCTAAATGGTTCTTAAGGTGAAAATTGTAATTGCCTACAATAGTATCATTTTTGGTGGTAAATCTGGACTTTAGACTAAGGCTGAGTTTTTGGGCAAAAGAGGATCTGGATCTCGGCGGCCGGTAAAAAAGAAGGCCACTGAAGGTATTATTAGGGTTTAGTCTGATTTTAAACGACAGAGCTTCAAAGTATGTATTAGGGGGGTAGGAGGGAAAAAGAAACATTGACATGGTTGTTATATGCAATTGCAAGGCCTCCACCTCTTATATTTGGGTGGTCTAATCTGTGTATGCCTACCAGTAAGGCAGCTGCAAGATCTGCTGCCCAGCTGAAGGGTCCGCCCACGTTTCGGTTTTGAAAGCTAGGTCTATTTTGTTGGAATCCATAGTCATTGAATTCCACCTTATTTTTTATCGAAGATCTAGCGTTTATTAATGTACATTCAAAGGGCTTTCTGTTTATTGCTTTCTTTATGACCACTGATTCCCTTGTTGGAATATCTTTAATTTCAAAATTACAGAGCGTGAGATTGCAAGAAGGACCTTTAGTGCTGTCTAAATTAGCCTACAGGTGTGGAGTTACACATGAGGGATTCTTACTGGATGTTTGAAGAGTGAGTAGTTTCTCCCTTTTAGTATGTGAGCTAAAAAGTGGAATCTGGGGTGAAATGAGCAGGGGGGCTGGCGCTGGCCGCGGATGGGCACAGACAGGCTTGCCTTTGGCGCGCCTTCGATGAATTTGTAGTTTGGCATTGAAGGAGGGGCCATGGTGACACTTCACTGTAAGCGCAACCTAAAACAGTGCAGGGTGAAATTAAAATCCAAACGGGGGTCCAGCAACCACTTGTGGACTACCGCAGGCTGCCCTGCAGGTACCCACTACTGGTAAAGTAATTCAGATTAATTTGAAACGTTTAAAGGAGTGAGCACAAGCACTTTAACGCTGTTTTGCAGTGGTAAAGTGTTATGTTATGTTGATTTGTCTAGTGCGCTATTCACCCAATAGGGTATCGAGGCGCTTGGGCAGTTGTGTAGGTGTGTGTTCCCCAAGGTGCTTATATGAAGTGCGAGGTCTTCAGCTTCTTGTGGAACTAAAAAAGTGAGGAGGAGGCTCTTATGTTTTGAGGGGGTCGTACCATGTCTTGGGTGGGTTGTAGGAGAATGAGAAACCTCCAGTTTTGCTTTGGTGGATGCGAGAAATGTGTGTGAGTGAGCAAAGTCCTAGCGGCAACAAAGAAGAATTTCAGAAAACAGCAGGGGAGAAAGCAAAAAAGTCTGGGGGAACACCACACCAAGGCTGACAGGTCTAACAGCATCTCATTAGCCTTTGATTTGTTGAAAGAAGTATGGATGTACTACTGTACCTAAAAAAAAAAAAAAAAAAAAATATATAAATAAATAAAATAAAAAAATTGAAATTGAATGTAATTGTAGATGTGCAAAATGTAATTGTACATTTCTGAAATGTATGCTAATTTAAATATTTGAAAAATATCATGATTGTGTAAATCCAATATGTAACATCCCTCTTATGTACTCCATTATAAATCCATTCACAACCACTCACCCCATTAACGAATGACGCTCTATTGATTACCAGATGTATTTGCGCTATATTAACGTAAATATATATTCACTTAAATATATTTACATATTCACTTACTTGCAGTAGGAAAGTTGGAGTTTGTATTTATTTCATGTTGATCCATGCTGTTCATGAAGTCATTGAGTCACCGTTATGTTAACTTAGGTGTTAACACACAGTGTTGAATTAGCAGTATTTCTGAAACTCTTGAGGGCTTCATTTCAGGTTGTGCTCCTTTGTGTGTTGCAGCTGGTAGCTGCATGCCCCTGCTTTTCGTGTGCATTTCCCATTGCTTTGCTTGTTTCCCAACCACTGCATCATAATAGCTCTGGTCTCCCCCTGATGCAGAAGTGATCCACCTTCAAGATGTGCTCTGCATGTCTTGTGGTCTGTTCACCATGGCTGCAGAAGGTTATTGTGGGAGGGAGCTTGTTACAAGCATGGGTGAGAGTGTGCAGAGATTGAGAGTACAGGGTGCCTGTTGTTCTGTGTGATTCTCAAAATGTGATGGCACACTTACTGTTTGGTATTGTAAAACTGAAGGCTCCTTAACGTTGTTTTACCATCCTAAACATACCGGTAAAAGGAGCATAGTTGCCATTGGGCAAAAGCATTTTAATTTCTAACACTGGTTTATTTAGTGACATAGGAAAGAGGATGAGCCTCAACTGACCTCATAACCTCATTATTTTGTGTTCTCTTTAAATTGCATTTGCAGATTGGCACCCATTTCACATCCAAAAGACACACTTTTCAAAGTTACTCATTGATTATTAGTTATGTTTTTTATTTTTTACTATTCAATACTAATTCCTGGTTTCCTTTTCAGTTTACTAGGTGAATGAAATACAGAAAAAAAGAAAGAAGACCGTGAATCGAGTCCTGGATAGAAATTGTTATAGTACTGACCAGGAAATCCTTTCCAGAGGCAGCCAGGGACACAAGAAAGTCTTCTGATGTTCCAGAGAATCCAACCTCACCCTGGTGATGCCACCAGACAAAAATGCAGAACTTGGAAGTATTAAGATAGGCTGGTAATGCTAGAATAGCTTCCAAAAACACATCTTTCTATCCACACCAGGAACCATGTACCAGAGAGATGGGCAATATGTAATAAGTATAACAACCCTAAAAGGGACCTTAAAGATGTCACATGAAAGAAACAAGAAACAAGCAATACTAATATACTTAATGCACTAAAGGTAATAAAAACCATCTTTTAAGGCAACATCTTGCAGAACATCTAAAAATCTGCACATTTCAACATTTGTTCTGCAACAACATTGAATACAGAAAGTATTTAATTACATGGAAATACCTATTTGAACACTGGGTGAACACAATGGAGAAACTGCCCTGAATGTGGAAAATCCTTTGTTTCAAAGGGATTCCTTAGAATGCATCTAAAAATGCACACAGGTGATAAACCCTATCAAAATTGAGTATTTAACAAGACTTTTCAGAAAAAGTATGACTTAATAAAACACCTGTGAATTAACACTTGACAGAAACCATATTGATCTTCTGAATGTGAGATGGCCTACACTGCAAAGAGCCATCTAATAGAGCATCAGGCAATCCGTACTAGTGAGAGAACATATTACTCTTTGGAATGTGACAAGGCTTTCAAACAAAAGAGAGAATTATCAGAACTTCAGAGAAACCAAACTGATGAAAAACCATATAAATGTTCAGAGTGTGACAAGGTTTACAATCAAAAGCATCAGTTATCAGTACATCAGAGAAATCATACTGGTGAGCAACCCTATAAATGCTCAGAGTGTGCCAAGGCTTTCATCTCAAAGAGGAACTTGGTACTGCATGAGCGAATCCATACTGGTGAGAAACCATATAAATGTTCAGAGTGTGATAAGGCTTTCGTCTCCAGGAGGCCACTGATTGTTCATCAGTTAACCCATTCTGGTGAGAAACCCTATAAATGTTCTGAGTGTAACATGGCTTACAAGCAAAAGGCAAGTTTATCAGAACATCAGAGAAAGCATACTGGTGAGAAACCATATAAATGCTCAGAGTGTGAAAAGGCTTACATCTCAAAGAAACAGCTGGTACTGCATGAGCGTAACCATACTGGTGAGAAACCTTATAAGTGTTCAGAGTGTGACAAGGCTTACAAACGCAAGCATCAGTTATCAGAACATCAGAGAAATCATACTGGTGAGAAACCATATAAATGCTCAGAGTGTGATAAGGCTTACATCACAAAGGGACAACTTGTCCAACATCAGCGAAACCATACTGGTGAGAAACCATATAAATGTACTGAATGTGACAGGGCTTTCAAGGACAGTGGGTCACTCTTGGTACATCAGAGAAATCATACTGGCGAGAAACCATATAAATGTTATGAATGTGGCAAGGCTTTTAAGCAAAAGGGGAAGCTATCACTGCATCAGAGAATTCACACTGGTGAGAAGCCAAATTAATGTCCAGAATGTGACCAGACTATCAAGCAAAAGGTGCACCTAAAAGTACACCAGCGATGCCATACAGATAAAAATCTGTTTGAATGTTCTAAATGTTGAAAAGTTTCCACACAAACGAGCGATTTACTTCTACATCAGAAACATCCCAATGATTAAAAGGCATATCCATTTTCATAGTGTAAAAAACTTTAATTATAAAGAAATGGTTGGTGATACATCAGCAAGCACACACGGGATGTCGTGGCTTTGGAAGGAGGTTTGCTTCCAGGATTGTCTAAACAGTACAGCTGGTCAGTTAATGAAATATGAGACACAAAGTCAATTTTGAGGGGAACAATAGTCTAGATTCCGACCGTGATGCATAAATGAAGTTGCTATATGGCAAATCTTTTATGACGCACTCAGCATTTTTAACAGTTGTAAAGCATGACTCAGCCTTTCTAGTCTGGTATGCAGCCTTCACTATACGAGGTATTGAAGATATGCCTTGGTAAAGATGTTGGAGGTCTGGAGTACTTCACATCTTTTTTGTCAAGTTGTCAAAATCAAAGATTCAACATCACACCAATATCAATGCCACTTGGCGTCCCACAAAGATCTGTTTGCTGCAAGATATCGTTCAATTTCATAGATCTCCTGGAAGCTCTGTTGAATGACCTGAACATCTTAGGCATCTAATTCAGGTGATAGACAACTGTACTTGAAAATTTGAACATTTTGGTATTTTGCCTACCTTACTAAATGTCTAACAACCACAGATGACTAGATGTCATAAAGTGGCATTAAATGGAGCCCCAAAATAGTTACTACTGCTACAAGCCAACCAGCAACCCATGTGGAAGTGGTAAACCACCTTCACCCTCATGATATCATTTGATATAGTTTCTTACTGGACTCTGATCTATACTTGGATCAACACATTAAAAACACAGTGAAAGGAGTGCAGTTCCATCTACACCTACATCTACACCTACTCCATAAAACAGAGAAAATATCATTAAATATAATCTGGACTTTGTTACAAGGATTAGTTCTGTCCAAGGTGGATAGTGGAAATTCTTACCGGCATGCCAGAAAGCAGAATCTCAGCCACTCGGAATGCAGATGCTCTAATAATGTCAGGCACCCACAATGGTAACTGCATAACACCTGTCCTGTTCTGCCACACCTCCGTCCACCTGAAGTTTACTTTACATCTACACAGCCTGCATTACATACAAGGCCATCCACCACAATCCATCAAGATACCTAAGCAGACAACTCGTCACTTTGTGTGCAGCAAAAATCTGTTGGGACTATATATCCAAGCGTGCAGGAAACTACAATCCATAAACCAGTCCTACTCTTGCTGTGAAAACTGAACCAGGAACTGTTTGTCTCTTCACCCGAGATTGACCCCGAGCCATCTGCATTTTAAGAAGACTCTCAAAACAATCCTTTTCAGGAAATCTCTCATCAAGAAGTGTTGTAGGCTCATACCTATGGATCAGTAGCAGAAATGATCCCTGACCTATCTGTGATAAGATATGACATAACATAGCACCATTTTACTGAAGGTGGCAAGGACTTTATGGTATGGCTAGTCATGCCTAAACTGATTATTGTCTTTGAGCTAACTAACACACTTGATCAGCGTTGAACCATTGCGCCTGTCTAGCCATCTCTGCTCATGTTCATGTGTGTGACAGCGTATTCAAATATTTACATTATGGCACACACATTTGTGGTCAAGTTTGATTAGACAGTTCTAAAATTCTATAGACATATATGTCTGACAGTGGGCAGTACTTCACAAATGCTTTCTTTATTGATATATCCTATTAAATGTTGAGAAAGGTGGCACATTTTAAAATCCAAAAAACAGGTAAGAGGGTGGATGCTTCTTTTAGGTTTAATGGCCCATGCATCCGTATTAAGCTGACATGTTTTTGCGCTCTCTAGAGGCAACAATGCTTGTCTTTCTCTATTAATATTTTGTACCATATGAACCTCTGTTACATGCCTCTTGTCAAAGTAGGAATTCCCTTTTTGACAGTTGTGCACTTGGTCTCTTATAATTAGAATAGGGATCATTGTTTCCCTGATGAATGCCCCTGACCGGTAACTGCACTAGAGAGGGTAGAAACATGTCAGTTTATTATGAATGCATGGGCCATTAAAGCTCAAAAAAGCATCAGCCCCTAACCTGTGTTTGGTTTTTCATGTACCTGTGGTATCCAAAGTTATTCAGTACGTATGATATCAAGATGTCCTTCTCATCGTGGTTAAGTCTGCACTGGTAGTAGCATCTTACCAGGGTGGGATGAGGATGCCAATGATGAAGCATACCACAAAATGTGGGTGAGGATTCCTCATCCAATATAACTGCCAGGTTTAGACATATCAGCTTATGTAGGAGAGCCCGAAAAGGGATGCATAGTTAGTATGGAAGTCAGTACTTTTAATTTAGGACTTTACTTAGTTATACAATTCATTCTTTCTTATTTGTGGATGATAGAGAGCTCTAGATGTCTGCCAGAGCTCATACAAATGTGATTTGGTTTTGGAATGTCCTATGGCTCTCCCATCCCTCCTTTAAGTCCTTGAAGTGCACCCTAATATTCAGAGTTTCTTCATTTGACATTATATGCTGTATGTTGAAAATGGGACACTTCGCGATGCAACCTTGAAGAAACTGGGTGTTACACCTGCCTGACAGCAGCCACGCCATGCACCACCCACCTCCCATTTTCAGAATGTTCAGGCAGAGGGCTGCTTCCCACTGTGACTGCCTCCCTCCTGCCTCGCCCCTTGGAAGGGTCTTAAACAAATGAGCCTCATATGAGAGCTCTCTAATCTGCAAATGTTTGTTTGCCATGCTGTTATTTTCCTGCGAAGGCAGCCTTGTGCTGAGTGAAGTAAAAACAAGACAAAAAAATTGAATAATATATGGGTGTGTTGTGTTGGGGGAAAGGGGAATTATGACTGGATTGAAACAAGTGATTCTCACTCACACAATCCCTGGTGCCACTCTGACCACGATGACAGTGGGGTTTGACCCATGCCCTATTCCTTATCAGCCTTTTCTGCGTGGAGTGGACCGAGGAGACAAAACTCCTTTCCTAGTGGAGCATTTGATTCTTGAATTGGCTTTCCACAATTTGTCCTATTGATACACACAAGTCAGATGCTTAGTCAGCACCTGTCTAGTGCACTTTATTGCCCTTGCAACTAAACTCTTAAATTCAGTTGAGTAACGAGGGTGGAGGGTGGGGTGTATGTTTGCTGTGTTTATAGGCCAAATGTACAAAGATTTTTTAAGACGTCACAAATGGCCTGATTTGCAGAATTGGGACGTTTGCGACCACAAAAATGCATTTTTAAATGTAAAAAAGACAAATTGCCATTTGGTAACTTGTTACTGAATCGCAATTTGGGTTTGCAATTCGGTATTTGGAAGGGGCTTGTTTAGAGCGTCCTTTTCAAATACAGATTCGTAGTGGTATGTATTAATGTTTTGCGAAGAAATTAGGGCTTCAAAACATACATTTTTTTACCGACTGCTGAAAGAACTAGTATCCTTTAGCAAATGGGAAGGGGTCCCCGTTAGACCTCTTCCTCTTTGAGAATTTAAAAAATATCTATTTTTAGAGAAGCAGTGGTCCATGGACCACTCTCTACTGTTAAAAAAATATAACTTAAAAGTTGTATTTTTCTTTTGAAACGCATCCTGTTTTCCGTTAAGGAAAATGGGCTACATTACAAAGAAAACAAGTTTGCTTTATTAAAAAGCGATGACAGATATGGTGGTCTGTTGACCCCAACAGGCCACCATCCCTGTGACTGCTGTGATTCCTAGTGGGTCACAAATTGGGTCCTACCTCCTGACTATTCATGAGGGAAGTCGATTTGCAACCCTACTTGGAATGGCTATTTTAAAATATATTCTTTAGTACATTAGGAATTGCGATTTCCAAGTTGATATTCAGTAAGAATCACAATTTTGAAATGGCTATTCCTAATTTTTGTACATATGGTAATTGATTTTGTGAATATTTAGCTAGATGAGTCTGCGATGTTAACGGTCGGAGCTTGATAACGTTAAATTTACATTATTAATTTGCCCTTTTAATTCCTTTTAAACTGTTGTGTGATGTATGTATGTGTTATTGGTATAGCACACACCTACCCGAAAGGGAGCCGAGTGCTGCACAAGTCACAGGCAGGGATACAGTCAATGAGTGATTGAAGTGGAAGCTGACTTCTGATTGGAGGTGGACTGTTAGTACGTTGCGACAAACTATTCTTCAGAAAGGTGTGTCCACAGGAATCGGGTTCCAGATCCTCTGCGTGTAGATGGACAAGGCCTTGGACCTAGTTTTTCCTTTTTTTGTACTTCTTTGCCTCCAGTTTGGTGTCTTGGCTGCAGGCATTCGGAGAGCCACCAGATATGGTGCGCTTGTCACACAGCTAGAAAGGCGTGGCCTCCGTGATTGTTTTGTAGATGATGCAGATTGTATTGAGGCTTGTTCCTGGCTGACAGGGGGAAACAGTGAGATTCCCATAGTGCGTAGTTGAAATGATCATCTCTCTTCAGGTCCTTGATTAAACATGCTGTGGTGCATAGAATTCTTCTTGGTTTGTTGGATGCCATAGAGTAGGGCTTTGCTACCATACAGAAGCAGGAGTACGAGGGCTTGATACTAATCCAGTTATGAGCGGCTCAGCCACCAGGGATGAAAAAGATTGTTTATTTTTTTGTGAAGGCCCTTTGATGAACATTGTATAATACCCACCCTATTTGATCATGAATTACAATAATGTTTACTTAAAGAAGTTTGAGGTTGTGTGAGTTACTTTTTTATTATAGCGCCTGCCATCACTCAAGACTAACTTGTGTGTAAAAGTCTGTACTGACTTACGAATGGAATTGTGGGGAGTATATTTAGAATACTATTGTAATTGCATTGCGATTTTTACTGTCTTTACTCTTTTATTGGTTTTATAGTTTGCTGTCCAAGGTTTTAAATAAAAACAAGATTTGAATATGACTTAATTGATTTAAGTGTTTAAAAAGAATCCCTGCACCCTAACCTGATATGTAAGTGAAATTAAATGAATGTTCAATGTGTGTGCCTTGGCCTTTGTTGCATTATTTGAATCTGTTGTATGTCCCTGGCTTTTTCATTTGTACTGTGTGTATTTCTCTTAAGGGTGCCTTTGATTCAGTTTACAAAGCTTGTTTTCTCTTATGCGTTTAGTGTACCCTAGTTGGCGAACCTCAAGGTTCACTTGATCAAGGCCTCCTCAATCCACTTGATTTACTCTGTCCCAGACCTGCCTTCTCTTCCGAGTCATTTCTAAGTGCTGCAGACCATCCCATGGTATTTAAACCCTTCTTGTGGGCGACCAACCTCAGTTTCTAGGTAAAGGCCCAGTTAGGCCTAGAAGGGATCGTGGCACGCTGTCTGTTTCTCCCACCCACACCCTAATTTACTTGCCACAAAATTCCCTTTGCAGACTCTCAGTGCCATCCCCTGCCCCACCATGTAAACCACAGTACCTTTACATGGTTGTTGGCTGTGGAAGTTGCATTTTCTTGGGGGGCTCGCGGAGTGCAGAAAACTCTGCTTCGTGTAGTGCAGCGGAGGTTTTTTTTCCTGCTCGCGAACGATAAGTGCGTGAGCGTGAGTTGCCGCTCGGGTAGAATTTCTACCCGAGCAGCAGTAAGCTCAGCGCGAACGGCAGTTCGCACTGCACTCCGCCACTTGCAGAACTCCGCAGAGTTTTTTTTTGTCACTTCGCGGAGTTCCGCGTGGCAAAGCTATGCCCAGGCCTGGTTTTTAAGATGCGTCTTCAACAGGTTGTTCTTGCATCGATCATGGGCGGCTCCCATAGCCTGAGTAAGCACTGGGGAGTTTTAGATTAGATTAGATTAGAATACTTGTAAAGCGCATGGCTGCCTCGGCAATGAGGCGTCCCAGCGCTGAGCAAGACAGAGAGAGGCAAAGAGGAGATTAGGGTTGAGGAAAAAGCCATGTCTTCACATGCCGTCTGAAGGTCTGATGATCGGAGATGTTACGAATATAGAGAGGAAGAGAGTTCCAGAGGGCAGGGGCCAATCGCCTGAAAGAGCGACCACCAGATCTAGTCCTTCGTACGCGTGGAATGCATGCGAGGGCAAGATTAGCCGATCTCAATGCTCGAGGAGGATGATAGAGAGTACACAGGTCACTCAGAGTGTCCGGACCAATACCGGTCAGGATCTTGTGCACAGTGCAGAGCGCCTTAAAATGCACACGATGTGCAAAGGGCAGCCAATGCAGACGGAGAAGGAGGTTGGAAACATGGCTGTACTTAGGGAGAGCAAAAATAGCGCGTGCTGCAGCGTTCTGAACCCGTTTTAGAAAGCTGTGTCTTCCATAAGCTGCACCGCTGTCGCTAGTGGGTGGCCCAATGGATTCACTAAGCTCTAGTGGTTTTTAAGCTGTTGCATCTCCTATGGCTTTACACCAGTGTTGCTCCTGAGTGGAGCCCATAGACTCTGTAAGCCCTGGTGGGTTGTAGGAAGCTGCACCATCCTAGTGTGAACCCGTAGCCTCTTTAACGCTGGTGATTTAGGAAGCTATATTTTCCTGGGTAGCCCCCGTAGCCTCTGCTCACATCACTGATTTGGATTGCGGCTTCCACAGGTTCCCCTCCCTCAGAGTATGTTGTTGAGTAGATGAAGGCACCAGAACACCTCAGAGCAGCTTTGCTTGCAGTTGTGCTCCCTTCGACATCCTATCCCCTTGAGTCGGTTCTCTTCCAACATCCCTTGTTTCCCTGTATCCCTCCATATGTAAACACCCCTCACTCGGCCCATCTCATGGCAACATTCTTGCTACCTAAGTCCTACTTTGTATTTTACACCTTTCAGCTCCACATTCCTCTTTCACTCCATCTACCCCGCTGTTCCCTCTAGCCCTAACCTCCTACAGTCTCCCTTCGTGTCCTGTATGCTCTTTCTTCTCGAATTGACAGCTGGCCCCTCTCCTCAACTGAGCTCATCCTGTGTTCACTCTCTTCTGGAATTCACTGCTGGCCACTCTCCTCACCGGAGATCATCCCGTGTTCACTCTCTTCTGGAATTCACTGCTGGCCACTCTCCTCACCGGAGATCATCCTGTGTCCCCTCTTTCGCCATTGGAATTCCCAGCTGGCCACTCTCCTCACCTGAGCTCATCGCGTGTCCACTCTCTTTTACCTGGAATTCACAGCTGGCCACTCTCCTCACCTGAGCTCATCCCGCGTCCCCTCTCTCTTCTGGAATTCACTGCTGGCCCTCTCCTCAACTGAGCTCATTCTGTGTCCCCTTTCTCTTCTGGAATTCACAGCTGGCCACTCTCCTCACGTGAGCTCATCCCGTGTTCACTCTCTCTTCTGGAATTCACAGCTGGCCACTCTCCTCACCTGAGCTCATCCAGCGTCCCCTCTCTCTTCTGGAATTCACTGCTGGCCACTCTCCTCACCTGAGCTCATCCCGTGTCCCCACTCTCTTCTGGAATTCACAGCCAGCCACTCTCCTCACCTGAGCTCATCCTGCGTCCCCTCTCTCTTCTGGAATTCACAGCTGGCCACTCTCCTCACCTGAGATAGTCCCGCGTCCCCTCTCTCTTCTGGAATTCACAGCTGGCCACTCTCCTCACCTCAGCTCATCCCGAGTCCCCTCTCTCTTCTGGAATTCCCAGCTGGCCACTCTCCTCACCTGAGCTCATCCCGCGTCCCCTCTCTCTTCTGGAATTCACAGCTGGCCCTCTCCTCACATTAGCTCATCCTGTGTCCCCTCTCTTTTCTGGAATTCACAGCTGGCCACTCTCCTCACCTGAGCTCATCCTGTGTACCCTCTTTCTCCATTGGAATTCCCAGCTGTCCACTCTCCTCACCTGAGCTAATCCCGTGTCCCCTCTCTCTTCTGGAATTCCCAGCTGTCCACTCTCCTCACCTGAGCTCATCCTGTGTCCCCTCTCTCTTCTGGAATTCCCAGCTGTCCACTCTCCTCACCTGAGCTCATCCTGTGTCCTCTCTCTCTTCTGGAATTCACAGCTGGCCACTGTCCTCACCTGAGCTCATCCTGTGTCCCCTCTCTTTTCTGGAATTCACAGCTGGCCACTCTCCTCACCTGAGCTCATCCTGTGTCCCCTCTCTCTTCTGGAAATCCCAGCTGTCCACTCTCCTCACCTGAGCTCATCCTGTGTCCCCTCTCTCTTCTGGAATTCCCAGCTGGCCACTGTCCTCACCTGAGCTCATCCTGTGTCCCCTCTCTCTCCTGAATCTTCTCCCCACTTTTTATGATCTTTTCCTCCTTTCCAGCCCCCTCTTGGTCACTTTTTGTGCCATATCTAAAAAGACTTGTAGCAGTGACCTTTAACCTTCTCCCTACCAGGGCCTTCTGAATCCTGTCAAATCTCTCTTTAGCTTTCTTGAGACACAGTGAGGGTTGTATGTAGAATGTCTTTTACCAAAATATTGTCTAACATGAATAGTATTTCCTAAATGTCAGTGATCTATTTAGGACACACTTTTTTTGTCAGTCTGTGTTTAGTCCACAGTATTCTGATATACAATATCACCCCCAATTCCAAGCTTCCCCTGCTTCTCCATTCTCTTCTTGGATCTTAGTCAGCAGCAGCACCGTGGCTGACGTCATTACACTCAGCATCTGGAAGAGAGTGAAAGCCAATTCAAGTCCATGTGAACCACACCTGCATTACGGTTAATGACGTGGTTTGGCCTAGAGCGCCGTGCAACAGTTTGCGCTTTGAGCAATTCAGTAATAATTTGAAAATAAAAAAAAACATTTCATAAACTTTGTTGAGCCACTGCTTAATTTGTACCTGCTTGCCACATCACTGTGGTTGACAATGGAGGGCACCTAGGAAGTGACAGGCTGTGTACTAAGCATTCACTGCACCTCTGATGGTTCATTCCCTCTTGTATATTCACGCCTTCCGCCTGCTCCTCAAAAGAAGACCAGAAGGTGCAAGGGTGAGCATCGTCATCTTGAAGAAGACTGCTTTAAGGAACCACAACAGGAAGTGGGACACCATGTTACCTACGGGTGTGCTCTTCCTTCGGTGTAACACAACTGTTGTGGTCTCTCCTAGGACTGAGAGTTCAGAACAGTGCTCCCAGCTGCTCACCTCTTGGCTTTATCAGTCAGGTACTATAAAGGGTTCCTCTTCATGAAAACAGCTCACACGTCAACCCACAAACGATTCACGCTTTTATTTAAATTATTCCACGTGTCCCTGAGGGAGCAAACTGACACAAGTTATGTTGTGTGAATGTTAGAACTTGGACTACGAGATGGATGGATGAATGTTTAAGTGAGGCTGAACTCGACGGTGCCATGGGTCTGGGACTTGGGAAAGCCAGTACCAATGAATGTTGAGCGAGATCTCTTCCTCCATTGTATGCACGACTACTTCTGTCAGAAGTGTGTGCAACTGTGTGCTAACCTGGACAGAATAGACATTACATTGCAAAGGAGGTTATGAAGTGGAGGGACACTGGCTAAACTCTGTAAGGCCGTTCTCGTGATATTATCTGATAAAGCAAATTGCATGACACAATGGCATATGATTAGAGTCTTTGTTTGAGAACCTGCAGTTAGCTCGGTGCCTTCTCAGCTAACTACACTCCACACCTGTGGCATTGGGGCTGTCACAGAAGCCCCACATCCGGCTAACATGTATTTGCATCCTGCTGGACAGTGTTGTCAAGCTCACTCCAGGGCCACAGACGCAGTTTTCAGCACAAAAGATGCATGGAAAACATAGATGAACTTGACACAACCAATCCCTCCACAAATGTGATTTTTTAAAATGTTTTAGTGATTTACAGTTCCTGGCGTCATGGTGGCCCAACCTCGAGATGGTGAACATGCCTGGCCACATTCTGGCTACGCCAAAAACTAGTCCCCCAACCCTGACTTATTGCATGTGCTCCTGACTGAGTGATGGGTACCCATGGTACTTGCCCATCACTAGGGGCCATTCTTGACACCATTCACTTGTGGTGAACATCCCTGCTCTAGAGAGTCAGCCCAGGTAGATATGACCGTGGCACATGGGCATCAATGGCAGGACTTGTCTTTGAGTGACAGTAGTGCAGGTGAGTGCTTGGGGAAAATATCAAGCCCTTATTTGGGAAGACTTATTGAATAAAATGGAAATCTGGTATTTCATGACAAAATAGTGGGATTTCTTTAGGGTGGCAATTAAACTTATTTATCCAAACTCCAATGTTCGTCACAATGAAATGCCTGTATGTTCAGAAACAGGCAAGCTGAGTAAATGTCAGAATGATACTAGAAACTGACATTTCAGGGATAGTTCATGCAGAGGTCAGGAGACTTCTTGCTGATTTTGGTTGCATACACGTGTGAGGACACAAAAGAGAAGAGTTGCTTCCCCTCGCCGACCATTTAAAAATCCCCGCTGAACATAATATTGTCGAGGAAAGTTTCTCAACTCCCTATGCGAGGTGACGCTTATCTACACAAGCAGCAGGGTACTTGATCTTTGACCATTGATGAGAGCGGTACCAGTTGCGGAATATAGCCAGCCCTCTTATGAACAGCATTACGGACTAGATGCACGGTTCAAATTTTAACATTTTTATCGAATAGGCTAATGTTTGTCTCGCTGCCATTTTATCTTAACCAGAGACGGCATCTCATCGAGTGTTATTAACTGGTCTTATGAAAAATACATAGGAGAGGAGAAGTTACATATGTTTTTGTCCTGAAGAAGGTGGTCCCATTCGTCGTAACCCACCGAAACGCGTCAACGCCCTGTTTGTGGTTAAATTCCTATTATACAAAACGACATTGTGACAAAGAACTGATTTCTGGCTGCTTGTTGGTTTTATGTATTGTTACGAATTAACGTTCTTATGACAAATGTGATTGTCTGTTTAGAGTCCGCTCCCGAATTTTATATTATCAAATGTGTTTGTTTTTTGTTTTTATATTTTCAAATTATTTGACTTATGCATTTTAGAGTTTTTTTATACCTAATATGATGGACTTGTGAATGAAGGTTTTTAATTAAATTGAATTTATAAGTACTTCAATATCCTATGAATTTGTGCTTTTGATGGGTGTGGTTCCACGTATGTGAGTAGATGTGAAGTGGTTGCAAGATAAGTTTATCCAAAGGGAATTATACAGTTTGACAACTGAGACCAGGAGAGCGCCACATTCACAGAGATATAGCACTCTCCTTTCCTCTCCCTAGCGCTGGCGCTGATTTCAACTGTTGTGTGTCAGGCACACACCATAGTGCCATATTGCTAGGATGTTGCCTGAGTCTAGCATAGGTTTTGTACAGGAAGATATCCTTCCTGTACAAAATACGATGTCTAGACACACTTCAAAGCTTTTCCTACTTTGTATGTGTGCTGCACAGTGGAGCACGCACGCAAAGTTGGAAAATAAAGGAGAAATAAAAACAATGCTCCTTTTAACCCCTTCGCTGCGTTCGTCGGCCAACGGCCGTCGCGAGCACTACCTCGGTAGTGCTGCGCACGTCCGTTGGCCGACGCGGCCCCGCCCACTCCTTTAAACCGCCGCACCGCGGTGGAATGTTCGCTGCGGTAAAGGGGTTAACGCCTGCTTTACAGCGGTGTTAATGTTTGGCGCTAAACCCTGCCTAGTAATGTTAGTAGATGGGGCTCATCATCAAAAAGCATGGGTGGCTGCAGGAGAATGCCCATGGAGCGCCCCTTCGATGCAAAGTAATGCAATGCAGCGTTTCACGCTCCTTTGTGTTAATTTTCCGTACAAACCAACGCTAATATCAATTAGCGTTGGTTTGTTAATCCCCTAATAGGTTTAGCGTTGGGTTAATGCTAACCCAACGCTAAACCTTTCTGAATCTGGCCCTAAGGGTTGTAAGAAATTGCCAAACTGAACCAGAGCTTGAAATTCCCATGGAAAGTAAACTTCAAAATGTTTGAGGAGACAGAAGAAACTTAAATTTCAACAAGAGACTTCCAAAGTAGAGTTAAGAGTAGTTGACTGTTAGCCTGAGGAATTCTCCCATCCCCCCTTTTTTCTCCTTCTGAAAAATTGAGCAGAAGCAGCAATATTCCCATCTTCGGGAATGCCATGTAGCATTGCAACCAAGGAGCAAAGAGAGAGAGGGGACCGTTCATGATATCTGCACCTTCATGATCAGAGGAGGGACAAAGAGATGGGGAAAGGGGAATTTGGGGTTATGAACAGATGCAAAAAAAAGCTAGCATTTTGTGGTACTTGAAATCAGTAGTCACTTATGCAATAACATAATGGCCAGTCTCCAAGAATCTTGGCACTAAATGGCAAAGGCCTAAACACATGCACCAAGCGATATAAAATCAAGGAGGAGATTAAGCTTAACATTTCCCTAAAAGTTACACAGACGATGCCAGGCAGTAGCAGCTGTTCGGTCACAGTTCCAATTAAGCTGGGTATTGAAATGCTGCATTTCTGCTCCCTACATGGTCCAATAATGACATTATACTTTCCAACCAAATTCTAAATGCTCTAATGAATGAATAAATGAATGAATGAGGGAGTTTTAGATAACACGCAGCTACTCCAAGAAAGTGTCCCAGCGCTGTAGATTGCGAAACCCAAACAGTCCTTGCCACAGTTACCAAGAAGTGAACAACCATGTTGTCAGTTTCTTTCGAAATAATAGTTGTGACACCAGGGACCGATGTTCAAGAGGGAGCCGATTCCATGCCTTGACTGCCAAGAAAGAAAAGTAGTGACTCCCCTTTCTCAGCCGCCTGAGTCTCGGCACAACCGCCACGGCAGCCTCCGCTGACTGAAGTGTTCTTGACTGGCGATAAAACTTAAACCTTTTAGAAATATACTGAGGACCCAAAGAGAAAAGGTCCTGATGGACCAGGACAAAGGACTTGAACAGGATCCTCTTCTTAATTGGCCACCAGTGAAGAGATCTAAGATGCCTACAGACCAATGCACGCCAAGGTAGGTTCAAAATTAGATGATCTGAGGTATTCTGGACCACTTGCAGCCATCTAACAAGAGCTTCAGACAGGCTAAGATAGAAAGCTGGTGTGATGCAGTCTAGAGGCCATCAATGCATGAACCATTGCCTTCCAGGATTGCAGTGGGAGCAGGAAAAGAAACTTCTTGAGAACACTGAGAAACGCAAAACAGGAGCGTACCACTGCCGACACCGGAGGCCGGAAGGAAAGTTGGTTGTCAAACGTAATGACAGGATTTTTAGCAACTGTGGTGGGGGGCGGCGGAGATGGTAAAGTTGCTGGCCAGCTTGACTCCCACCTTCTGACCCAAACAGAAGACTTTAGGTCTTATCAGAATTGCACTTAAGCTGACTCATGTGCATCCAATTGAAAATTGCAGTGAGACAAGCTTTAAATGATGCCCCAACAGTTTTCAAACTAGTCTCAAAATAGAGAAGCAGCTGGGTATCATCAGCATAGAAGATGGCTTTAAACCCAAACGGGCCAACAGAGCCAGGTATTGACTGCATCCACTTTGTGATCAATGGCCCCTGAAAAAGAAGGAACTGTGTTGGAATAGAACTCGGTGAGTTCCTTAACCTTTATCTCATTCCAAGCCTGAAAGGTCTGTCTAATCACTCCTGCAATAGGTATAGGATAGAAGGAGAATGTAATTGTACCAGTTCTCAGCATCTCGACACCACCCATGCTAAGTCACACTTAAGAATGACCCATGCACAAAAACACCTCTCCACTATGTCAAACCCTAAATATCACTCGCCCTTGGAGTCACTGTCAGGCAAGGGCATACTCTTTATACTCCATAACGCACCAACAATACTCTAGAATTGATTGTTATTTAATAATTCGGTCCCTACTAGAAATATCCTAGGTGCAATATCACGGTGTCTGGGTATCCAATCATGCTATCAAGTTATCGTGTATGAACAGAATGCATAGGCCACCATGGACATTCAAACAAACTCTAATAAAAGACACAGTATTTACACAACATCTAAAAGTACATATAATGATGCTCCATGCTTAAAACATACAATCCGACCCATGTGCCATTGTGTGGGGCACCGTGAAGGCAGACATTAGAGGGTTTGCAATAAAATAGACCAGCCGACAGTATAGAACATAACATGCATTTACAGATACACTTAGGGGTGAACTGGGTTTGCTTGAGGACCAACATTCATCTCAAATACAATCATCATATCCAAGAAGTGTGAATAACTGGGTGAAAATAATATATATTAGATCCCATTGAAGAATCGCTTCATAGTGTGAGAGCCAGCCGCAAATTAGGCTCAATCCATTTTTCAATCATGAAGAGGGTGACAAAGCAGGGGGCTTTCCTAGCAGTTCATTCTCAAGAAAGACCGCCTCTCAATCTACTAGGGGAGTGCAGGACCTGAGTGTTATGTTATATGATTTGTAGAGCGCACGATCACTCTGGAGGGTATCCTGGCGCTGAGCTGATGTGAGTCTAGGCACACCTAAGGCCTAGTGAGACTACTCAAAAATCCCCATCTTCAGCTTCTTGTGGAACTCAAGAAGTTAGGAGGAGGCTCTTATGTTGGGTGGCAGGTTTTTCCATCCTTTCTATAATACTTATGACCACTCGGTGCTAAACGTTCTACCAGGTGGTACATTATATTATTAGAAATTGCATGTTTTTGAGTACTTGTGTATATATAGTACTGCTCAGGACTCCATGAATTTCCACATATTGGGAAAGATGCACTAGGTATTACTGTTTAGAGGTCCCACTTCCTGCTTCATTGCCAAAGTGATGCTTGTTTTAATGCAATGACTATTTTTACTGGATGCACTGCTTGCTGCAAACATCAAGTTCTACCTTCAAAGCAGGCAAACTCAGCAGCCAGCTTAAAATCTTCAGGGTCACTTAGAGGCTAAGAACTGTCATGGGGCCTTTTAACATTCTTTGAATGAAGCTATCCATAACAGAGGACTCCTTCCTTGCATTCTGCTTATCAATAAAATAGGACCTAAGGGTGTACAGTAAAGATAACTCACCAGCCAATTCTTCATTCGTTTTAACCTCATTAACTAGAGCAATGCCTCAGGCGATGGATTTACCACAAGGAAATCAACTTTTAAGACCAATTTTACGTTTTGAACAACAGGGACACCAGAGACAAACCAAACTGTTGACATTTGAAGTGGTTTAATCTAGAAATATTAACTTATAAAAACGTATTAGCAACAGAAAAATCTACCTGGAAGTTACAACAGCTAAATACATCTCTAATGAGTGATTCAGAAGGGATTCACAATCAGACACAAACAAATAACACCAATTAGGAGGGTGTTAGCTGAAGTGAAACACCCCAGTGGTTAATCAAGCTTGAGGCTTCGCCAAGCGACAGCACCATCTTTCAGCAAAGCACCAGTGCACTTCTTGACGAGCAGACAATTAACAAGGAAACAATATTCATTATACATTTAATTTGTCCAACTCAAAACACTGTGGATCAGTGCACAGAATCCATGCACAGGTTCTCTTGGGATCTGTTTCAGACCCTTTACCTGTTCCCTGCAGGTGTCCAACCAGGAAGTAATGGAGGGAGGAGATCAGAGTGAAAAAGGGAAGGTAATGTGTAAAAGAGGGAGAAAGGAAGAATGAGGGAGAGAAAATGGACTGGAGAGAGGATTACACAAAATATGATGTGAGGAAAGAAACTGAAAGGCCAAGAAAAGAGGAGAAGAAAACTAGGAGAGGGAAGGGGAAAAGATGGAAATGAGAATAAGGGGAAGGGAAGAGCAATGCTAAAAAAGAGGAAGCAGAAGAGAGGAAGGGGTTTTCATGAGACAAGTCTATACAGTGGCCTTACTTTAATTACACATGTCCTGTATTGAAACTGGGTTATTAGTGGAGAGGGGTGTGAGCCCCAGTCAAATACTAAACACAATCACTGTCAGGGAGAACAACACAAGTCACTACATAAACCTCTTGTGGCTTGGCTAAAAAAC
Source organism: Calotriton arnoldi (assembly GCA_963921515.1). Classification (NCBI taxonomy): domain Eukaryota; kingdom Metazoa; phylum Chordata; class Amphibia; order Caudata; family Salamandridae; genus Calotriton; species Calotriton arnoldi. The sequence goes on from CAWUFW010003335.1 coordinate 853,830, forward strand.
AGTCAGGCTTAACTTAGAGGCAATGTGTAAAGTATGAATGTAAAAAGAACAGATGATGGATGGAATGCTGAGCCAATCAAGCATTCACCCCTCAGTCACAGATCTGGGTTAAATCCACTGTTTTTTTTGCACACCACGCCATTACAGTTTAGACCCAGCCGAATGCAAATCTGTCTTGACCCAGCTCCCAATGGGAACAGTCCAGCCCACTGCCAGGCCAGGTCCTCCCTGGACTGGAAACAAGCATCCTAGGACCAGATTCGGGGTTTCACCCCTCATCAGCCAGGATAGCTTGAATCTGATGGCTTGGCGAGCGTGGGACCCATGCCTGGGCATACCCTTCCCACTTATGGTGATAAATGCAAAAAGAACAGATGATGGACGGAAAGTTGAGCCAATCAAACATTCATCCCCAGTCACAAATCCAGGTTAAATTCGTTGTTTTTGCATTCCACGCCATTCCAGTTTAGACCCAGCCATTTGCAAATCAGTCTTGGCCCTGCTTCCCATGGGAACAGTCCAGCCCGAACTGCCAGGGGGGTGAATGTTTTATTCATTCAGCATTCCATTGATTATTTGTTGCCGCAACACTTTTTGCCCTAAGTTGGCAGGGTATGCCCAGACGTGGGTCCGTTGCTCACTTTGCCACTGGATTCAAGCTAGCCTGACTGATGAAGGGCGTTACCCTGAAACCAGTCCCAGGATGCTTGTTTCTGGTCCAGGGAAGACCTGGCTTGGCAGTTCGGGCTGGACTGTTCCCATGAGGAGCAGGGTCAAGACTGATTTGCATATGGCTGGGTCCAAACCTAGGTGGCGTAGTGAGCAAAAGAACTATGAATTTAACCCAGATCTCTTGACTGGGGGTGAATGTTTGATTCATTCAGCATTCCGTCCATCATTTGTTGCTGCAGCACTAAAGTATTTATGCAGCACTTAAAAAGTAGTTTTACAAAGGAAATAATACCAAAATAGTACAAATCTAATCAGTAAAACCTGAGTTATGAATTTTTTAAAGTTTGTAGTGAAAATAGCTCCAAACAGCACAAAGCACCAGCTGTGGTTATCTGGTCAAGTTCGAGCTGTCCACGTTGGAGCACAGTCCGGGTATAGGACTGTGTTCACCCCACTGGGAGTTGTACCTTTTTGTCCTTGGTGCAAGAGCTGCACGGCACTGTGTGGCTCTGATTTGCTTGATGTCGGATCTGTTGATGCCTTTGGGTAGGAGCTGCGCAGCTCTGTGGGGCTCAGAATCAATATGTGTCACACTGCATCACTTCAGGTGAATCCACATCATGGTGCTGCAATGCGAGGTCCTGCGTTTGTTCCGGGGAAACTTCCAGTCAGAAGCTGCAAGGTGCTATGATGTAAGATCCTGCGTCGGTCTGCTCCGCGCTGCATCGGATCCGCTAAAACTTTCAGTTGAGCAAGGAAGAGTACCAGTTGACTTCAGCCAAGTGTCCAACACCTAGAGGACTGCACTTAGGGGGTGAGGACCCATTTCCACAGTGGGCAGCAGATGGGACTAAGCCAGGTTCAGTGTGTCTTGTCAGCTGGAAAGAAAGAAGCGCCTCTGGTAGCTTGTTTTGTCCCTGTAGCTCAAACAGGAGGTTAGCCAATTGGCACTTGCCCCAGGGACACCAGGGTAACATCTGTACTCCCTCCACCTCTAAATGGGGCAATCTCTTCCCCGAACACTACATTCCCCATTCCCAGGGTAGACCCACCAGTGGGGGGCTTCCTATGCTCAAAGATGGGATCCCCCTTAAAGTGCCTATAATGGTCACCCTCATAGCACTTGGGTGCAAAGTGGCCTGAGGGGTTCTTCCTATGCGAACCTCCTTTTTAGGTCTCGCCTACGCAGCGCACATGCGCTGCGTAGGAGGAGACCTTTAGTTATCGATTCCCTTTATCTGCCAAAAACGTGCACGCGTTGCATTGCTTTCAATGGCAACGCGTGCACGTTTGGCGATTCCCTTGCGGGAGCGAGCTTGGAAACCATCTGTTAGTAATTAACAGATGGTTCCTACTTGCTCACGCAAGGGAAACAGGCGCAGGCCCCCCTCCTCTCTCCCCTCCCGCGAGCGGCGCACACTTGTTCTGTCTCCTACACCACTGGACCCCCACCGCGCCAGTCACTGCTTAATTCGATTACATCCGCGCTCCAAGGACACACCATGCCCTACAATGAATGATTCGTCATCGGTGAAACCCACCAGTGCTTCATCTGGGATCTGCGCAAATAATACTCTCAGATAGTTGAGAACACAACACCTTTTGAAGCCAGTAAGTCCTCGCCTCAGCTCGTCCACTCTGTTTCCCCATCGGACTCCCTGTCAGAGCATCAACACCCTGTCTCTGTACCAGCAGTGCGTGCCTGTCCCTCTGACCGCCATTTCTCCCCTCCTGCCCCATCTCTACCCAGTGGGCACTCTATGCCAATCTGCATCACATGACTTCCTATCAGATCCCATAAGCTGATCTCAGCGTCTCCGTGTGTCCTGTCCTTTCACTGAGTACCCCCTTCAGCCTCAAGCCATGGAGTGGTTCTGAACTCCGCGGATGGCACATAAATGCAGCATACCACATATAATACGGCACAGACAGCCGCACCAGCATATTTACCATGTTCGGGAACTATACGCCAAGTTAGAGCACTATATGCCAATTACTTCCTTTACCACATAATTTTTCTGAGACACATTGATCTCGGCACTGTATAAGGGAGCACTGATCCAGGCACTTTATGTTGGGACAGTGTCGAAGTGACGTCATGTAATTATTTCATTGTGTGTCATATGCGTCATTTGCACGAGATTTATGAATTATTCGATTACCTGAATTCAACAAAGGGTCTCGTTATCTAAGTCCAGCTGCATGACGCCCCTTCATGTGATATTACATTGTATGATATTACTCAGGTCAAAGTTAATGCATTGTCACGTGTGTAATGTTATTTCCTATGATGTCATGAAGCGGGGGCGAGGGGGGCACTGGGCCTGCAATCTGACTTCCACTGCGCTAATGTTCTTTAGTTAACTTAACAGACCGTTCTCTTGGTTCCTCTAAAAAAGGCTGTTCAATATTTGGCAAATTGGACGTCATTTAGAGAATAGCTCCATCGTCTTCTGACACGTTTACAGTGGGCCTGTTTCGAATTTAAGATGTATCATCCACGCATATCTGCATTACTTACCTTTGACATGTAAGCTGGCAGCATACGTGTCGAATTGGGGGCAGTGGGAAGGGGCTGCTGTGACGAATCAACGTGAACTGGTTGGCGTATGATAAAATTCTTCTGAAAGGCAATTTACCTCCCCTGTGAAAGACCCCCTTTCTTTCTTCACGGTGTTGCTCAAGGTTCGTCTTACTAAGAGTACATTTACGTCTCTGCGCGTTGGCTGCAAAAGAACAGGAGTGTAGAATAGGTTGTTTACGCTTAAATTAAAAAGACTACTTGAGATGTTAGCCTTTGTCTGTTGTCATTTGATTCTGAAAGGAGCCGCGGCACTTTGCGGATACCAACCAGAGTTACCATTTGCTTTCTCTGTAAAAGAATTATATCTGGAGCTTGGTTGGATGCATTAATTTCACCCTAGGACAGTGTAACTGATCGGACCAGCGAATAGAAATGAAGTCATTTCGGCCCCCCCTGAGGCTGCAGCAGTGGGCAGAAGGCTGTGTGTGAGGCAGTGGAGGGTCTCACAGGTAACGGGGGATCTGAAAACAGAGTCTGAGCTCCACAGAAAGTTGATATGATAAAAGTGAACAACCTGCAGTTTCAAAGGGGACATTTAAATAATTCAGAGCTACAATATTTAGGCATACATTTGAGTACATTGGGACTGATTCACAAACATTTGTGTATGAGTAAGTGCAGGGACATCTTAAGGATTTTTGGGACCCTGGGCCAAACGTATATTGGGGGCCCCTGTTCGGAAAAAGGTTTCAATTTATGATCCAGTTTCAACTCTTTCCTGCCCTTTTTGGCCAGGTCATTGGCAGCGCACAGGCACTCATTCAAATTCTAAATTTGTTTACATCTAATATTAAGGGGTAGTGATGTGTGCTTTCAATACTATAACACAGCAGCAGCTCATTAATATTGCCTCAAATAATCTCTGTGACACCCTCCCATATGCGAGGTCCTGTTTTGATCTGAAAGAAACTTTTTTAAATGTATTTTGTGTGAAACAAATACAGCATTTCTCAGCAAAATGTCCGTAATAGACTCTCACATATCATCCGTATTACAAATAAATTAAAGAAGTATTCAAGGTTACCAGGGCAAGAGTCTCTGCAGAAAGGTGCTGCCCTATCAGGGATCCCTCTGAAAGGCTGGGGCCCTGGGCCATAGCCCACCTTGCCCATGCCTTCAAACGTCTCTGCAGACTCACTTCCAGAAGAAGTCCTGGCTTACTCCTGGATTTCAGGAGTAAGGCTGGGTTACTCCTAGCTTACTCCTAGAATTCTGACTTACTACTGGAGTACTTTACAACAAAATATTTGTGTCCACAAACATGAACACGGAGCAGAGATAAGGTAGAACAGTCAATGGAATGAAAATCTCCCGCCAATGTTGAGTGACGTTCCTTCCATGTGCTGGTAATCTCTGGTCCTCCCTGTCCACTTCTCACATTTTCTGAAAACATCAAATGCACCACCACCGCGACAGGGGGTTGTAGAACTCTTTAGTTTTCTTAGGAATGAGCATATTTGAGGCATCATAGGGAATGATGTCACATGACATCACATGAAGTGACAATGTGAATGAAAAATATGCCCCAATACATTTACAAAGGAGCAAATGACATCAAATTGTGTTGACGTGATAAGATAAGCAGCATTCCAGATGAAATGTGGAAAATATATAGTCTCCATATCTCAGGAGCAGAGTCATTCTTTAGACTTTTGCTCTCGCATGAAAGGGGCTTCATTAGCCCCCCCACCCTTGTAGCAAAAGAGATTCGTATGCATCACTGCCTGTCAGCAGCTGCACCATATACAGATAGATACTAATATCTACATACAGTTATATCTGGGTGTCAGGTTGGTACTCTCTTCACTATGTGTGAGAATCCGCTTTCTGTGAAAGTTCAACACAACCCCGGATTTGTGTGATTCTCACACTAGCAGATGCAGATTTATGACTTTCTTTATGTGTGCGGCCAACACTGCCTTCTCAATATGGATAGTTCTGGAAAGCCTACTTTCACCATGTCTGATAAATTCTATTTTGATCACTCCTTACCTGCTGGAGCTTCACTTCTCGGCTGATGGAAAGGACATTGCAGACTCAAAGGTTTTGCATCATAACAGTATAGTTGCACAGGTCCTTTCTGCAAACTTCTCAAGTTTTTGTTTTCTTCAATTCAACTTTTGACCTTTTCTGAGGATGCCGGCATGTGTTCTTGGTGCTCACCATGTTGAAACTCCATTTAATTTTCCTGATCTGCCACAGATGATGTGCGAAACAGGGATGTTTGACGGAAGGATTGGAATAGTTGCAAGGCATTGATTAGATGAGAATTAAGGAAGCAATGAGAGCGGTGTGGCAGAGATCGCCTAGGAAATTAAAGATGGCATGATAAATAAAAGGACAAAAATCCAGTAAAGAGAACCAATAAGGGGAACTGGAGGCATACATTTTGAAAGGTTTAAGGCAAAAAACGACAAGAAAAAGTAAAGTGCCAATCAGCAGTTACTGTTCGTGCTTGACCAGGACCTAGGTGTGATTTCAGGCCGACTGTGATTGAGCATAGCTCAGATGCACCAAATGGATTTGTCCCAGTCAAAGATTTTACCTTCTGCCTTAGTCCCTGAAATGGAAGTTGAAATCCTCCAACTGGGCAAGGTTGCAGCCTGTATCTTCCAAAGTCCTCGGGAAGCTAGATAGCTGCTAGACAAAGCTATTGGTTTTGTTAGGCAAACCTCAGAGCGGAAGAAATTTAGATTTTGCAGTTGCTAAAGCCAGAAGCCAGAGCCTTCCACAGTGAAAATAGTCTTCGAGAGCTTGTCACTGTGGGGACTACAACATTACATTTCTTTATGTCCTGATTTTAAATACTTGGCGCCGTAAATTGTGGGCTACATGGCCTACTGAGGGGTAATATTTATAAGGCATGTTTTCCCCTGCCCATAGCGTTATTTGGACCAGTTGCATCACAGGTTTAAACTGCAGCCATTTGGCTACATTGGTAGGCCCAAAGCCATGTTTTCCTCATCACATTAGTGGATGGCACAATACGTTCTACTGTGTACAGGTGACATTTAACTTTCCATGTTATGGGTGTAGCTTCTGCATAGCATAGCATAGCCAATAGGTCTCGCCTTTGGGACCTTATAAGTATTTAGATATGCAGCACAATATCCTTGGTGCAACAACATTAACTGTTGCATGGTTAAACACTTATAAGGTCCCAAAGGCTTGTTTATGTATAGGATTGGACTGGGAATACTTCCTCTGAAAACTCTTTTGGGAGCCTTTAGAGAACTCTTTAGGCTTATTCTTGTCCCCTCTCTTTTTTCTGGTGGGGACCCTGTCCACTCTTTTGGTGATTCCTTCCCCCCTGCCCCCCTCCCCGGTAGCTTCATGTGGATCCTGGTACTGAGCCAGAGGTCTGCTTTCCTTGCAAGCTCCTGGGGTACAGTAATTTTGGAGTCTATCACATGTTGGCACAGCTCTGAAAAACAATTACTGAACATATGCTCTCTCGCAACACAATTGTACGGCTCATTGTAATTATTCACCTAACTGCTCTTCACCCAACCAAAAAATCCAATCAGTAGAACCAGAGTTATGAATTTTTAAAGTTTCTAGTGAAAATAGTGCCAAAAAGTATAAAGAACCAACTGCGGTTATCTGGTCGCCATAGACTGGGACAAAGTCACAAGTTTAGGCTGACTGGGATGGACCGCGGGCCGTGTATAACACCGCATTTGACCCTCTGGGAATTGTACCTTTCTGTCCTTGACGTAAGATCCGCATGGCATGGCTTTACGTGGTTCTGCGCTGCTCAGATCTGGATCTGCTGATGTCTTCACATAGGAGCCGTACAGTTCTGCGTCGCGCTGTATCGGTTCCAGTTAAGCCACAGACAGGAGTTGCATGGTGCTGTGATGCAAGGTCCTACGGGGTCTGCGCCTCACTACATCGGTTCCGGTGAAGCCACATATCGGGAGTTGTGAGGTGCTACATTGCCAGGCCCTGTGTCGGGCTGTGCTGCACTTTATTGGATCCGCTAAAACCTTCACTTGTGCAGGGAAGAGTACCCTCCGACTCCAGCCAAGGGTCCAGGATCTGAAGGACAGCACTTGGAGGGTCAGGACTCATTTCCACAGAGGCCAGTAGATGGGACCAGATCTGGTCCAGTGGGTCCGGTCAGCTGGAAAGCAAGAAGGGCCTCTGCAAGCTTGTTATGTCCATGTAGCTGTAACAGGAGGTCATCAAACTGACCCTTTGAGTCTCTTCTGGGGAGCCCGGGTTTAAGGAAAGCAGATCCAGTCTTTCTTTTTCAGACAGCAGGGAGGCCCTTCTTCTGAATCTTCCACACGTCCAGGAGTGTTCTGATGAGAGGTTCTGAACTTACCACTTGTATCCCTAGTGGCAATCTGTGGTTTTGACTGACCTTCCACCTTTGCTGGGTTTGGCTCCAATCTGCCTGAGGTAACAAAAGACAGGCAGACCTAGGTGTGAGCAGTATTTGTCAGTGGCAGGGCAGGCTGCTCTTAGAAGTCAGGAAAGGAGGGCAAGCCCTGATGCTACCCTTTGAAGCTCAGGAAGGGTTAGTACAACCCCACAGTACAATCTGCTCTGGAGGTGAATACCTTGTCAACACAATACGACAGTGGAGCCATTCACAGTCATGTGACCCTGGACACTAACAGAAAGGCACTTTTGGTTTAGGCAGAAAAATTACAACTTTTTAAAAGCAGCATTTTCAGAATAGTAACTTAAAATACAACTGTACCAGTAAAGATGTTTTTAATTACAATCCATTCAAGTGGAAACAGCATTTCACTATCTGGTCCCAAATGTAAGTTATCACGTATTAAGTGTAATAAAGTAATCCAGTGTTAGTCTATCAGAGAGATAGCCTTTCAGCAGTGAAAAATAACTTTAGGAGTTTTTTACTGTCAGAACATGTAAAACCTAAATACACGTCCAACATTTTAAATACCAAGCACCCTGCCTTGTGAGACTTTGCCTACCTTAGAGATTACTTATAAGTATTAAAAGGGAAAATGTAAGCCTGGCAAAAGTATTTTTTGACAGGTTGAAATGCCAGTTCAAAACTTGGCTGCAGTGTCAGGCCTGAGACATGTTTTACAGTGCTGCTTTAGTGGGTGGCACAATGAGTGCTTTAGCCCACTGGTAGCACTTAATTTACAGGCAAGGCTCTGGATACATGTAAACACAAGATAATAGGGACTTATGAGTAAATTAAAGGTACCAATCTGGTGTAGGCTGGTTTTACTGTGTTTAAGGGAGGGAACACAATCCCTTTACCACAGTTATCAGAGTCCTAATGCCAACAAAAATTAGTTCACATTGTAAAAGGACAAGGAGACCCAAATACAGTCGATCAGGGACCTTTGGGTAATTCAACTCTTTCTAAAGACAGTGGTCCCCAGACAAAAAATTTGTGTGAACAATGAATATAGACCCAATCAGTACTATATTATAGGAATCTGTCCAGCCGGGCAGATATTTAATATACAATCAAAAAACAATATTTGCAAGCAATGAACACGAAACAGTTATAGTGGGACGCAAGCCTGCATCCAACTTGACAAAAAAGACGTACAGTATACAGTGAGGGGTTCAGGCAAAGGAAGTCGTTTGTTTCAAACACATTTCTTGTAGAACAAACATAATATATAGAAGACACCATTACACAAAAATTAGGGCATTTGCACAAAAGCGTATATGGTCTACAAAGTGTCAACGGCGTTTCGATCCCTTAAGAGAATGCCGGGATCATCCTCAGGACATTATAAATGACATGCCTGTTTACATATGGCTAAAATTGCCAAGGGCAGGTGACAGACTTCCCTGAAATCAAGGAAACAGGACCAGCTACGTGGTACGTGAGGTCCAGGAGTTGGTGCGAAGGAGTAGGCCTCGGGGAACGGAAGCCAATTGTGGAAGTTCCAATGTAACTATTAAGTATATGACAAGCCGCAGTAGCGGTCTTGAATAGAGTTCCGGGCCAATGCGATAGTAGTCCTTGGTCTGTCACACCATTCTGTGTAGCCGGTCACAGCAGTATATAAATTAAACACGTTGTATTTCCCAAATATATGTTAGACAACTGTTATAAAGTAAAGTAAGGTGCAGGGCTACTAGGTCAGCTGAAGGAAATGTGCTGTTCAATTTTAAAGACAAAGCAACCATTAGCAATCCTAAAAGGATGCTAGCTTTAAACTCTTAACAGAACATTTTTTTTTTAATAGGAACTTACAATAATTGCTTATTTCTATATAGCACCTCTTAACATAGGCTTGTTGCTTCATAGGGCTATAGTTACCAGGTGTTAGTGCTATTTAATTTATTGGTACTCAATTTACTGACTTTGATGGTTAAAAGGCTCAGGTTATACGTCAAGGATTCAAACTTGTGACCTTCAAGTTACACATAGATGCCAAAAGAGGGTTGCAGTATACATTAAACCCTGTGCCTCTGTGTAATCTTATGGACAGCCATCTTAACATCCTTGTTTCTTAGACTGTAGATCATGGGGTTCAGCATTGGGGGGGTCACAGTGTAAAATACTGAGACAATTTTATCTAGATTAGCTGACTTTTTTGATGTGGGCTTCATGTACATATAGATGGCGGTGCTGTAGAACATGGTGACAACAATCAAATGGGAGGCGCAGGTGGAGAAGGCTTTGATTCGGCCTGCGGATGAGCGGATCCTCACCACGGCGACGATGATACGGACGTAAGAGAAGAGAATGACAAGGGTCGGGATCAGTAACACATACGTCCCGACGGCGAGCATCACCATCTCTGTGACAAAGGTGTTGGTACACGCCATTTTTACTAGAGCTGTGGATTCACAAAAGAAATGATCAATGACATTGTTACCACAGAAAGGTAATATTAGTGTAAAAACAGTATCCAGAAGCCCTACCACGCTGCCGCTGATCCAGCAGAAGACTGACAGCCTGATACAAACAGAGGTGCTCATTCTTATGCTATAATGCAATGGTAAAGAGATGGCTACATAACGATCATATGACATGACTGCTAGAAGCACACCTTCTGTACAGCCCAGGAGCATGAAGAAGTACATCTGAACTGCGCACCCGGCGAAACTGATCATCTTCCTCACAAGAAAGAATTGGACCAGCATGTTAGGGACAATCACTGATGAGTAGCACATGTCCAAGAAGGAGAGGTTGACCAGGAAGAAGTACATTGGAGTGTGGAGCTTGGGCTCGCGGACACAGGCAGTGATCAGGATAATGTTTCCGATGAGTGTGACCATGTACATCACTAAGAATAACACAAAGAAAGCAATCTGCAGAGTAGGGTCCTCAGTTAGTCCCACCAGCCGGAACTCTGTCACTGAGCTTCTGTTCCACGTCTCCATCAATCCCTTTTACTCTTACCTGTAGAAAAATAAGAACAAAACTGTAATAAATACCCTTCTGCTAAAGTAAAGTCAGAAATCCAACCCGCCCCTCGCCAGCTAACGCCATCATGTCCACTGCCCTTCTGTCTAAGGCTCACTCCTGACCATGCAGCGCAGATTTACCAATGCCCAAACTACCTCCCCTTCAAATTGGATTATGTAAGAATTTGGGTTATTTGTTGAGGGGGCTGGAAACCCCACTCGAGCAACAAACACAATCCCTGTCAGAGTGAACCATAAAAGCCACTAAGTTAACCTGTCCTTAACCCTCTGGTAGCCTGGCACAAAGCCATCAGACTTAACTTGGAGGCAATGTGTAAAGTATTCATGCAGCAGACACACAGTAATAAAGTGAAAACACAATACAAGAAAACTCCAAACCAATTTAGAAAAAAAAGTACATTTTAATAAATAAAATGATACCAAAACGACAAAAGCTCAGTCAATGGAACTAGAGATATGAAATTAAATTAAATTTAAAATTAAAAACCTTTTAGTGAAATAGTGAATGAAAGCACAAAGAGCCACTTGCAGTCGTCTGGTTGTGCATAGACCAGAGAAAAGTCACAAGGTCAGGCCAACCACGATAGAGCGCATATCGGATACATTGACCAGGTTAGTCCTCCTGAAAAGTTACCTTCTAATTCTGGTGCGAAGAGCTCCGTTCACAGTAAAGGAGGAGGCTGAGAGTCGTGGACAGTCGTCGCTGTAGCACGAAGTGCAGGTCTCACATTGCCATGGGCCGTCATTGTCAGCGTGAAGAGCAGGTTTCACTGGAGCTTCGCATTGGTGGTCATCTCAGGCAGCAGACTTTCACACGAAAGAGCCAGTTTAGAGTCGAAAGGAGTCCAAAGTTCAGGATTTTCACCTTTTATTTGGGAGGAGTACACTCCGATGGTAGCCAAGGGTCCAGGACCTAGGGAGCCACCTCTTGGGGATCAGGGACTCACTCCGGAAGAGGGCAGCAAGGCTCAAGCAGGTCTAGTTGTAGATCCAGGCTGGTCCAGTTGCAGCAGGTCAGCTGGACAGTTGCAGGGCAGCCTATGACCTTATTGTGTCCCTGTAGCACACAAAAGTCAGCCAACTGACCCTTGAAGTCACTCCAGCTAGCCTGGGATGAAAGCAAGCAGGTCCCGTCTTCCTTCTCAGACAGCAAGGCAGTCCTTCAAGCAGCTGGGCAGTCCTCTGGCAGCAGGGCAGTCCTTCTGTGACTTAAAATCCAACTTTAACATTAAAGAGTTCTTTAGATTCCCTTTAATTTGAGTGTAAACAGCATGCCTGCTCCCAATACACAGTTAGCATTTACTAAATGTAATGAGGTAACCTAATGTTATTCAGTGGGAGAGATAGGCCTTACATCTGGGAAAAGTGACTTTAGGGGAATTTTTCACCGCTGGGACAAGTACAATTTAAGTATAAATGCCCTACTTTTTAAATGCAATGCACCCTGCTCTGTGAGCCTTTAGAGCCTACCTTAGGAATGGCTTATAAGTATTAAAAAGGAAGGTTTAAGCCTGGCATAAGGTTTATTTTTCCAGGTCAAAATGGTAGTTTAAACTGCACCAGAGGCTGCAGTTGCATGCCTGAGGCAAGGTTTAAAATGCTGCTTTAGAGGGTGGCACAATAGGTGCTGCTGCTCACTAGTAGCATTTAATTTTAGGCCCTAGGTACATGTTGAACCAGTTTACTAGGAACTTATAGGTAAATGAAATGTGCCATTGGGTGTAAGTCAGCTTTACCATGTTTAAGGGAGTGAGCACAATCACTTTAGCACTGGTTGGCAATGGTAAAGTGCACAGAGTCATAAAGCCAACAAAATCGAATTTCAGCAAAACAGGAGGTAAGAAGGCAACAAGTTTGGGGGACGACCACCTTAAAGCTGTTAGGTCTAATATGTGTCCCCCCCAGCTGAAAGTGGGAAAAACTAACCACCCTTATGGGAGTTCTCATCACTAAGGCGGAATAACCTGGACATATCATCAGCATTGATGTGGTCTGACCCAGGGCAGTGTTCCACTGTAAATTCCATTCTCTACAGGGTGATGGACCACCTCCACAGTTTGGTATTCCCACTTCTCATTTGCATGAGCCATCTTAGGGGCCTGTGGTCTTTCTGAACTGAAAGTGAATCCCAAACAGGTATGTTCTCAGTTTTTTCAGTGCCCAGACCACAGCAAAGGCTTCCTTTTTAATAGCACTCTTCCTCTCTTCCCTGGGGAGTAACGTCCTACTTATGAAGTCTACAGGTTGGTCTAGGCCCTCCTCATTTAACTGTGATATACAACCCCTATGCCATGCTCTGAGGCAGCTGTCAGCACAATGATATCCAGGGGCCCTGAGCACAGGTGCTGTGCACATGGTGTCCTTGAGAGTCTCACAGGCTTTCTGGCAGGACTCTGTCCAGATCACTTGGGCTACTTCTTTGAAGTCAGCTCATTAAGGGGGCAACAATGGTGCCATACCCCTTAACAAACCTCTTATAGTATCCAGTGAAGGCATAGACGCCCCTCACTGCAGTCAAATTTTGTTTGGAGGTGGGGGAGGGGGTCCCAGGCCAGAATAGTTTCTATCTTGACTTGGAGGGGCTGCATGTGGCTCCCACCCCCAAGGTGTCCCAGATACACCACAGAAACCTGTCAGATCTGGCACTTGCTGGCCTTGATAGTAAGGGCTGCCGTTGCAGAGCAAGAAGCACTTCTTGGAGGTCGAACAGGTGGTTCTGGAGCAGTAGACAGCTATGCTATCCAGGTAGGCACCACTGAATGCCTCCATCCCAGCCAGGTCCGTTAACCAACCTCAGAAAAGTTGCAGGGGCATTCTTCAATCCAAAGCGAATCGCCTTAAATTAGACACTGCCCTCTTGGGTAGAGAATGCAGTCCTCTCTTTAGCCCCCTCAGTCAGTGCAATCTGCCGGTAGCCTGATGTGAGACTGAAGGTACTCTGGAACTTGGCAGCTCCCAGCTTGTCTATGAGCTCTACAGCTCGGGGAATGGTGTGAGCATCAGTTTTGGTAACTGAATTGATCTCCCTGTAATCCACACAGAACCGGAGTTCTGGGGTGATACCCGGTGTGACAGCTTTGGGTCTCAGCACCACTGGCCTGGACTAGAGACCATTGGAATCTCAATCATTCCTATTGCAAGCATCTTGGATACTTTGTCCTTGATGCTAGCCCATACCTTGGCAGACAGTCTGTAAATGTTGTTCTTTAAAGGCATGATGTCTCCAATATTATGGGTACACAAATGTGTAAGCCCAGGGGTGAGGGAGAACAGGGAGGCAAACTGCCCCAGCAACTGGTGACCGTCTCTCTGCTGTTTTGGAGATAGGGTAGGGGAGAGATTGATACCATCCTCTGACCCATCTTGCTCCTTTGAAAATAAGAGGTAGGGGAGAGGTTCACTCTCCTCTTCCACTTCATCATCTGACACCGGAAGCATGGTGACTTCAGACCTCTCATAGTGTGCTTTGAGGCGATTGACATGGGATAACCTTAAGGGATTCCTGGGGGTCTTGAGTTCTACCAAGTGGCTGACCTCCCCCTTTCTCTCCTTTACCTCATAGGGCCCTAACCAACAGTCTTTGGGGACCCTGGGCTCCACTAACTCCACCACTCACACTTTCTGTACAGATTGAAACTCGACTAGAGTGGCTTTCTGTTCATACCAGTGCTTCATCACCTCCTGGCGGATTTCCAGATTCTCTGAGACTTTCTTCCAGAAGTGCTGCATCTGGTTTCTGAAAGCCAGTATGTAGCTGACTACATCCTGGGGGTGCTTCCTGGAAGCCTGCTCCCACCAATACATCCTCAACTGAGAGGTCCTCTAACAGCGTGGCATTAGAGGAGCTCAAAAGGGAAATACCTAACTCCCTTCTGTGGCACCTCCTTGTAGGGAAAAGCAGCCATTGTGAGAGAACACCTCACTTCCACCTAATGGGCTCAGGCACCGAGGTCTGTGGCTGCAGTCACAGATCTCAGAGGTATGGCCTCTTGGTACCTAGAGGCGTGGTCCACCAAAACCAGGATAAACCTGTTTCATAAGGCTGTCTTGGGGCTCAACAATGTCGATACCCACCCTTTCAAAGGGTAATGGAAACAGAGGAGCCTTGAGTTTTTTCACTCACTTCCCACTGCCTGGCAGGTGGGACATGACCTACTGAATGTATCTGAGGCTGTCTTCTTCGAGGGCCAATAAAAGTGGGTGAGTCCTGCCAGGGGTATATTATGAGCCAGACCCAGTAGGAAGACTATGTAGCACTGGGGGGCTACTAACACATGCGTTGCCCCTGGTGCATGAAACGTAGGCTTACTATATAGGAAGTCATTCTCTCAATAGATAAGGTGATCTCCAGAGATGTCAGCAGCTGCCTGGGCCTCAGCTTGTCATCTCAAGCCCTGTAGATTTGGACACTTTCTGAGCTCCTCAGAACTCCATCCTGGTGGGCCCACCCTCAACTTGCCCTTCTACACGCTCAGGCACGTCTCCCAGGGCTGCAATGTCTTCTCCTCTAGGCTCCAGGGCAGTGCACTCAGGTTCTGCTTCTTTCTGGATCGCAGCAGTTTTAGGGTCTGGATTTTTTTTTTTTTTACGGAGTTTTATATAGCGCAAACTTGACCCGAAGGTATTGGGTATCAGAGCGCTTTACATGAGCACCAGTTACATTACATGAGGACACATTCATTTTTGTTAGGCACAGGGAGATTTCGTGATTTGCCCAGAATCACAGGATGTTGCGCGTCCTTGCCGAGACTCGAACCTGGTCCCTAGGCCATTTTCCCAGGCCTTCATAACTCCCCTCTTGGGTGGCCATAGACGGTGTGGTCAGGCACACCGACTCAGGCAAACCTACCATCTCCTAGTGAGACCTGAACTTTACTTCCTTCCAGAGAGTGTGCTTCAGATCATTTCCTAGCAGACAATCTACAGGCATGGCAGGACTCACAACTACGTTTAGAGAACCTGAGACCAACTCCTCAATCAAAGGGATCCAGAGCTGCCAGAAAGTGACTCTCATGGTTGTCGGCTACCAAAACTTGTTGGGGATTGCCTGCTCTGAGGACCCCAGATGACTCCGTACAGTAGTCATACGGGCTTCTGTGTCCCTCAGAACCTCCATCCTCCACCCATTGATGGTGATCCACTGCCTGCACTTGGAAGTATTTGCAGGCATGTGGGCTTTGGGCATCAACTCTTTGTCACCCAGGGTAGCCTCTGCCCTACCCCCGCACTAACTTGGTCTATCTCCTGCCCAAGTGCTACGCTGGCCAACCTTTGGGTCTGCTCACCAGTGTGGGGCTGTGCCCTCTTGGGACACTTGGCATCCCCTTCATGTGCCCATACTTACAAGTACTCCTGGCTCCTACGGACAAACATCAGTGCCTTTTAAAAAAATTAAAAACACATTATTTTTCTGGCCAGGTTGGGGCTGTGTCTCCTTCCCCTGTGAACTATTTGAGGACCCTTATTTTCATATACCCATCTTGTATTCCCACAGATGTTACCTGTGGTTCAAGGTAGGCCAAAAGCAATTTCAGTTTGTCATGTTCCCCTTCGGCCTCACAAGTGCCCCACAGTTGTTCACAAAAATGGTGGTGTTGGCCACCCTACTTTGGACGTTGAGGATACCAGCATTTCCCTACCTCGATGATTGGCTGTTGAAGGTAGGCTTGCCACAGTCAGTCGAAGACTACCTCCACACAACGGCAAACCACCTGACATCGTTGGGGCTCTTGATCAATGAGCTGAAGCCACATCTGACTCTTTCACCGAGGCTTCCTTTTATAGGAGCTGCCTTGGGCATAGTGCACTTTAGGGTTTTCCTTTCTTGCAACAAGTCCAGGATCTTATTTTCAATGAGTCCAGCAACCGATTATAGGTTTCTCTGGCTGCTTTTTCTGCTCCGATATGACTTATTCACTGCTTTGTTCCTGGTTTCTGAATTTGCCAAGCCCAGTTTGCTCATTGCTCTTCTGTACTGATAGCTTCTGCAACTCTTGTGTGTAGGTTGTTGCTGATGAGGAGCAGTAATTCCCTGAGAGTGTGATGAGATATTATACCTGGGATCTTCACTGAGATGGCCAGTAAGCAGTAAACTGAGTTCGCAGTCTCTTTACCCTGCTCTAATGTTCATTTTCTTGGAAGGATTACATGGGATGTGATGGCAGCAAGATTTATTGCAGTATTTATTTATAGATGGTGTACTCCATGGCACAGACAGCCCACACTAAAAGCATCAAAAATCCTAGAAAAAGTAGATGGAGAATGACACTTGAGATATATATTTGTATTGTATTGTTATAAAGAACTCATAAAAAGTTGGCATCGGTGACACTATGTCGTCATTAGTGGTAAAATGTTTTTTGGCAGACTCGGGGTAGTTCTGTTACATTTCTTGCATTTGTATAGCTGTTTATCTGCTAAAACCTGTCAAAGAAATGATTGGCGTCAAAAAGCTGCAGCCTATAAAAGGAGTGTTTGGGGTGCCGTCTACGCAGTGCTCTTCTTTGTCACACAATGTATGCATATTTACTCTGATGCAAGTATCTACAACACCCATATCTCTTCTTCTCGATGGTAATGATAACTAATGAAGTGACTTATATAGAATTAACTGGGACAACTAGTAAGTTTTACGGATCGCATCCAACCCCCCTTACTGTAGAATGCTACAATGCCATCTCAGAAGTGGCAATGAGCTGACTCGCATTCTTCCTTCTGGCAGGTCTTATAGAATTGCATGGTGTGTGGATAATTGAAGCCTCTGAATAGAGAGCTTGATAGATTATTGCACAGCAACTTTGTAGAATGAGAACATTTACATTTTGAATATAAACAGCATTCAGCATTATTTGAAGCAGTGAAACCCCCTACCAAATAGTGAAGCAGCTTATTTTTATTGTATTAAGTTCAGGTTTTTTAAATCTCACTGCAAATGTCTTTCAGTGTCAACTGGTTATGGCAATAAGGCTCAATAATGTTCCTTGTAGGAAATAACAATTTTTTGCGTGGACTACCACCAGATTTCTGCCCTGTCTGTTTTGCAGGCTGTACAACTCACTGCACTTTACACCTGCTAACCAGTTGTAAAGATCCCCCTTTTACCATGGGTGAATTAGCATAACCCTAATTGGCATATTTCACTTACCTATACGTCCTTAGTATATGGTATAAAATGTGTCTACGATCTGCAAGGTAAATGCAACTAGTGGACTGCAGCACCTATTGTACCATCCACTGCAGTGGCAGTGCAAACATGGATTCAGGCATCCCATTGGAGCCTGACTGAAGCAGTTCTTAAACTGCAATTCGACTTGTCAAAATAAATGCTTTTGACAGGTCCAAATCTTCCTTTCAAATAATAAATGGTGACCCCCTAAGTAGGCTTTACAGTCCATAAGGCAGGGTGCATGGTTTTTAAAAGTAATGCATGTAGAAAGTTAATTAAACATGGCTGTATAGTGACTAGCACTGAATAGCTAATTTCACTATAGCAAGGCTGACTGTTACATAGAGAAAGAAACACTGAGATGCACTATTAGATCTAATAATGGTTTCTATGGCTAGAAAACACATAGAAATGTAATTATTGGGCTCTGTAGGGTTTGTTAAAAGCCCACTTCACCGGCGAAGTTAGATTTTTGATAGATATTAAGGAAAAGATACATCTAGAAAATTAACTTTTTCCTGCCTAGAACATCTCAAAGCTAATTTGCATTAGTCTCCAGTTGCAGCCGTCTGAGTTCTCAAGTCCTGACTGAGGTGTGTAAACTGTCCCCAGAGCAGAGACAAAAGCCAGGGTGTGGAGAGGTGTTTCAGTTCCTTTGGCAGGAATACTATTTTAACAGTCCTCAGTGACTTCATTAACTTCAAAGGGGCCTCTCTTGTCACAGGTAGATGGCTCCTGGCCAGGCCCTTTCTTTGTTCTCCTAGTCAGGCAGTCTCCAATCCCAGTGGGGGGGAGCTTCTTGCAGAACTAGTTTGAATTGTCCACAGAGGAGCGGTTGCTCATTTCCCTGGCCACACCTCTGGAGTAGGCAGATGCTCTGCACAATGGGAGAAGGGTTTCCCCATCTTGGATTTAGACAGAGAGGGGCGCTGTAGGATTATTTGCTGTAGAGAACAAAAGAGAAAATGCACAAGTGAGTTGGGTAAACCCTGAAAACTTTTACTCCATTGGTTTAGGAGGGGCCTGGAACCTGGAGTCACTCCTACCAACAAGCTGGTGCAAGGTATAAATGTGTCATCCCCAGCAATCTTCTATGAACACTATTAGACCTGAGGAAGATCAAAAGAGGACTGAACCTACTGTTTGAGACCCGATAGAGCCCTTAAGGACTGTACCTGCTCTCTCTTATACCCACCCAAGACAGTGATGTGGACTCCAAGGTTCATAAAGCTGACCTCCTGCTCAAGCTAGAGGGACAAAACAAACTACAAGTGGGGTTTCCTGCAACTGCCAGCTGACCAGTTCCAACTGGACCTTCCCTGGATCCTACTGTTGGCCTCTGTTGTAGGGAGTCCTGTCCCCCAAGTGATGTTCCTGAGGTCCTGGATCCCTAGGCTGTGTCTGGCTGGATGCCTCCTACCAATCCTGAAAATCTGGACTTAGAAACATTTTGACTCCAAAGACCTCCAGAAGAAAGGGAGAAACCTGCCAAGCTGATATGACCAGGGTGCATTGTTGCCAGGCTAGAGATTCAGTTTTCTCCAACTCTTTTCTGCAGCAGCAACTCAGATTCAATAAGACCTCGTGGACGAGGTATACATCCTTGGGGTGCCACCTTTAGTTACAGGCTTCAGGTTTGCCTCACTGGAAGAATCCAAGCCCCACAAAAGTGACTAAGTGTGAACGAAGAAATCTTGACTGGGCAAAGGTGCCGAACGTATTCTAACGGCGAAGGACCTTCATTGGGAGCGAAATTCAAATTTTTCCCATCCTGTGCTTTTCCAGTAAAAAACAAACGCTTCACCGGGACCTTGTACGATGGCTGTCCAACCTCGTGGAACCCTCATGGGCTACAGCCTGCTGCCTTGCTTCGTTGAAGATTTGGAATTTAGTTTTTGAGTCTACGTCTCAAAGTGAAACATCTGATCGGGTCGAACCTGGTTTCTGTATCCTCCTGCGATCGGCTGAAAATTGCGACCAGTTGACCCCAGTTGGTGGTTAACTCTTGTTGCCACTATTTTAATTTAAAACTTCACAAATTCATATCTCTGATTCCCCTTACTGGACATTTTTCTTTTGGTATAATTTAATTTGTTAAAATACAGTCTATTTTTCTAAATTGGTTTGGGATTCTTGTTTTGTTTTCTAACTTTATTATGTTTTAGTACTGCATAAATTCTTTAGACATTGCCTCTAAGGTAAGCTTGACTGCTGTGTGCCATAGATACCAGAGGGTTGAGCTCAGATTAATTTAGTGACTTCAGTGGTTCACCCTGACAAGGATTGTGTTTTTATTTAAGGTGGGTCATCACCCCACTTAACTGATAACCCATACCTGTTCTTGTGACGTTAACTGGTGTAACTTAACTTCCAAGTCATTGAGCCTTGCATTCAGTGGTAAAAAAGTGATGTTTACGTCTTTAGGGGCCGATTATGATCTCGTCCGGAAAGCATTCCTAGCGAATCGGTCCCGGAATGCTTTCCGGACGACTCGGATCGGGTGAGTCCGAACGAGTGATTTGGATGTATCTGGATTCTTCCGGATACGATTCGGTCAGACTCCCATTGACTTCAATGGGAGCCTGTGTTCCAAAGGCGAACACAGGCTCCCATTGAAGTAAGGGGAGGCTGGGGAAAACCATGCACCCTGTGGCAGGCACCATAGGGTGCCTGCCACACTGTGCATGGTTGGAAAGGGGGTCCCTTGGTTACCCCACCGGGCCCGATTCGGAGGGCCCTGGGTAAAGGGGGACCCGCTACGGGCCCCCAAAGGCAGGGGGGCTTCCAGCAGCCGAATCGTTCTGTAGAAACCGATTCGGAACCGCTGTCCTGATCGGTCATCGTAATCGCTCGCTCGGAAAATAGAGCTGTACGATTCAGCTCAGAAAGTCTCGACCTTTCCGAATGCCTTTCGGAACCGATTCGGACAGCCCTACTGGTTTATGGGCATCGTAATCAGTTGTTGGGAACTGTGTATGATTCGGTCGGCAACAAGGGTTCCGAATCGGATTCGGCAAACCCGAATGCGATTCGGAGCCCTTCCGAACAGGATCGTAATCGACCCCTAAGAGTGTGTTGCAGTTGTTCATCATTTATTATCCTTTTGATCAGAAAACTAAAAAAGTTCAAATCTATGATACGTTATTCAGTGGTAACACTACCAATTTGATCACACCACACTTTGAGGGAAGTTTGTATTGGAAATGAGTGAATGGATTTTGATAGTTGCGCCTACTTCTCTCTAATTGAGGGAATCATGTCCCTCATTCATATGTTTCAGTCTGCAGTTTGAGCTTTAAATGTTGATTCATTTGCTAAATTTCTCTCCTCTATGGGCAGACACCTTAAATATAAATGGAATATGTGATTAACAATTTCACCACAAAGAAACACCCTGAATTTCCAGGACGTACATTTTAGCTTTTACATGTTTTAAACTTTACATTATACTGTTGGAAGACAATGTAACCCATCACAACTAAATGATGACCTACAAGTGGTAAAAGCATATCTGGTGCTTGGCCACTGATATACTAATGAATGAGTCACTTACTATTAGAAGCTTTTGTACTCGAAGTGGGTGCAACGTATCTGGTGTTAAGGGTGTCCCCAAAATTAACAAGTGAAAGCATGTGAAATATTTTAGTAGAGATGGGGTGATAATGTTGCAGGAGATCTCATGACATCCATCAACAGATCATTCTTGTTGTCTGGCTTGTTAGCGCAGTTGTTGCCAGACAATTATGTGAGAATCACCAGGAGAGAGCATTGGGCTCCACCCCATGTTGGGAGCCAGGAGTACATGTTTTGATTGGGCAGACGTTATGTAGTTCCACAAAATGTGCTTAGTCTTCACACAGCTGTGATCATTTTGTTGTTTATCCAGCTGCCTTAGCTTGAACTTTCAGGTGTACACACATGACACTGTAGTGATATTCAAGTGTCTTAGATAACTAGATCATTTATGTTTTTCCCCCTCTGGCAACAGCACAGATGGGAGAAGGGCAATCATTAATCTACAAAGATTTTTAGGTCTAACTTGACAGTATAACTGTCACCTTGACTTTTTAACTGACACCAATATTATTCTACACTTCTTTGCTTTTTGACACATGCATATCCATGCCCATGTTATCAGCTTGCAATGCATAAAAAAAGTGACGGATGGAATGCTTGAATTAATCTCAGCCACTGGCAATTACTCCATTTGAACCCAGCTGTATACAAATCAGTCTTGACCCTTGTTAGAAGAAATGGGGGTCTCTAGTTGGCAGTTTGTTACCTTGTCCAAGTAGAGATCCTTCTTCCTAGTCAGGATAAGGGGGGGTACACTTCTAAAATAACCCTTGCTCACCCCCTTGGTAGGTTGGCTCAAGCAGTCAGGCTTATTTCAGAGGCAGTTGTAAAGCATTCGCTCATAACCAACAGTAATACAATGAAAACACTACAACAGGACAACACACCGGTTTTAGACAAATATCCAATATTCTATCTGTGCAAACAAGACCAAAAACAATAAAAATCCACCATACAGTTCATATCAATAACCAAAAATAGACTTAAAATACAGTTCCTTTAAGTTGATAGCTCGTTCGGGCTATCACGAAGTCATGAACAACAAATCCAAACAGTTCTGGCCGTATCCCTATTCATTGTTATTTTGTACATCATGGGCCAGATGTACGACCATGTTATTTTGCGAGTCGCAAATTGCGCTCAATTGCGAGTCGAAATTTGCGACTCGCAAAATGACATGTACAACAGTGTCAGAGACACTGTTAGCGATTCTCAATTGGGTTGCAAGTTGCATGCCTCATCAATATTCATGAGGCAGTCGCAATTTGCGACCCTATTGAGAATGGCTGGTCCTCCCAGGTATGGTGTCTGCTGGGCTCAGCAGACCTCCATGTCTGGGACTGCTTTTAAATAAAGCAGCGTTTTTTCCCCAAATGCAGCCCGTTTTCCTTAAATGAAAACGGGCTGCATTTAAAAAAAAAAAAAAAAATGAAACGTTTTTGTTTCTTTTTTTAAGGGCAGGCAGTGGTCCCTGGGACCACTGCCTGCCCCTAAAAAATATTTTCCCCTGCATTTGCAAAGGGGTCCCCTTCCCATTTGTGAGTGCATTACTACCCTCTTGAAGAGGGCGGTAAATTGCGAGTGTTTTGCGACAGCAATTGCGGTTGCAAAACATTCATACATGGGGTAGCGAGTCGCAATTAGGAAGGGACGCCCTTGTAACGCCCCTTCCTAATTGCGAGCCACAAATCCTATTTAGCGAGTCGCAATTAAATTGCGACTCGCTAAATAGGCTTTGTACATGGCCCTGTATGTTTTTGCATGCGCAAACGTGTCGCAAACCCGTTTGCGCATGCAAAAACGGGTCGTACATCTGGCCCCATGTCACCTCAGTTTGGACCCAGCTGTATGCAAATCATTCTTGACGCTGTTCCAATTGGAACAGTCCAGCCCAAACTGCCAAGCCATCTCCTCCTCTGACCCGGAACGCAAGAAACCCAGGACCAGTTTCACCCTAGTTATGAGCTCATCAGCCGGGTACAAGTTGGTTCCGTCGACACAGTGTGCAGGGGACCCTTGTCTGGGCATACCCATCCCACTTGGGGCGACACACTAAAGTTTACAAAAAAGTGATGGGTGGAATACTTCAAGGAATCTCAGCCACTGGTAATTACTTGGGGCTGGACCCCAGCCAATCGTTATTTTGCTCACCATGTTACCTCAGTTTGGACCCATCTCGATGCAAATCAGTCTTGACCTGCTCCAATAGGAACAGTCCAGCCGGAACTGCCAAGCCAGGTCCTCCCTGAACCAGAACACAAGAAACCCAGGACCGGTTTTGCCTGAATAATGGGTTTGTCAGCTCGGCACCATTTGGTTCCAGTGACACAGTGTACACGAGACCCATGTCTGGGCATACCCATTCCGCTTATGGTAACACACTAAAGTATACAAAAAGTGATGGATGGAATGCTTGAATTAATCTCGGGCACTGGTAATTACTCACGCCACCATCCAATCCATTGTTATTTTGCACACCATGTTACCTCAATTTGGACCCAGCTGAATACAAATCAGTCTTGACCCTTCTCCAATCGGAACAGTCCAGTCTGAACTGACAAGCCAGGTCCTCCCTGAACTTGAACACAAGCAACCCAGGACTGGTTTCTCCTTAGTTAGCCTACATCTAATGCAGCACATTACCATACAACGTTCCTTTAAAGCTAGACCTTTTGCAATTGTTTTATTTGGTTTGGCCCAGAGACCGCTTTACCTATGCTGCCAGACTCATGTTTTCCAAAATATTCATAATCAACATACTTCCATCCATACGCCACACCCAGAGGCTTCCGGCTCACCGCCTTCATCCATTGGTCTGTTGAAGTGCCAATCACAATTTTCTATACTGTGAGTCAAAGAATTTTGCCTTATCACATATGCATAGCTGCATGGAAAGAAGTGCCCTTCGGTGTCAGGGCTGGGGTGCTCGGCCGCTCCATTATTTTTTTATTCTTGTCATTTTGTTGCATATTGTATTAAACGTGTTTGCAAAAAAAAATAAGCCTGCCAGCGTTTTTCTGAGGCCAAACCTATTAGCTTGCTTCACAAAGTAAATATTACAGTCATATCTAAATATGTCAACAGCAGGAGTACGTTTTCTCCTCAACCATAACTTTGTAGGAACATAGAATGTAGAAACATCTGCATATTATTTTATTTTGGCCGATTGGTGTTTTGAAACCTGCTCTTACTCGGTATGTCTGTATTTGAAAATGGTGTAAACTTGGCGGATTTGCAGCTCACTGTATTTCCTGACATGGGAGTAAAGTCACATGAATCAGTCACATAGAGCTAGATCCATTGGCGTCCCTTAACACGTGTTTGTACTTGTTTACAGTGTCACACCCAGAGATGTTTTAAGGCATGGGGAAAGTGGTCTCTGGCCATTCATGTAGCAAGATCTTCTCTGCAGAGAGTTTGCACTGATGACTTTTAATAATTCTCAAACAGATTGTTTTACATACTGTTTTCCTTTATTTTTAATGTGGGTGATATATGAGAGTCTATTACAGACATTATACAGAGAAATGCTGTTTTTATGTTTCATGCAGCATCCATAAAAAGTTGGTTTTAGTTCAAAACAGGATCTCACATATGACAAATGAGAGGGTGTCGCACAGATTAGTTGCAGTAATATTAATGAGCTGCTGCTGTGTAACAATATTTTTTAATAAAAGTCACTATTCCTGAATATCAGATGTAAACATATTTAGAATGTGGACGAGTGTGCCTGTGCACTGCCAGTGACCTGGCCAAAGAGGGCATGAAAGAGCTGAACCTGGATCATAAATTGAAAGCTTTTCGAACAGGGGCCCCAAGATAGGATTGGCCCAGGGCCCCCGAAATCTTTAAGAAGGTCCTGGTTACACCAATAGCGTCTACACATGTCGCTATTATGGTCCTCCCCTCTTAGATGGCAGGATAAAGGGGAGGTAGTGCTGGGCCCAGCCATGGATGCAATGGCACCCCACTACCAGCCATGGCAAGCTTTTCCCAAGGAATAAAATGCAGGCCCTGGATGCTTGTGGTTCCCAGATTACAAGCCTTTAGCCACCTCCTCGAAGCAGGTGGAAACTGTGTGCAGAGAAGGATTGGTTTTCACAGGATGTGTTCCCACACCTGCTAAATCTTGTTCCACATGATTGACTCAGAATGAAGTACTGTGGGGCATATTTACAAGCCCCTATCGCCCCAGGAATGTCACTTTTTATGATGTTCCTGTTGCGATAGGGGCTTCGCCTTATTTACAAGGCCGCGTTAAGCCACTTAATGTGGCTTAACGCTGACTTGTAAATAAGGCCCCCTTTCACGCTATGCTTAGTGTGAAAGGGGATGGCAATGGGTGTTGCTGTGGGCGTTCCACCGCAACACCCATTGATTCTAACGCTGCCCCCTATTTACAAGGGTGGCGTAAATATGAGTCAGCGCCAGAATTAAGACCAGGGAAAACCTGGTCTTACCCTGGCGAAACAAGGGGAAATGTTTCATTTCTCCTCGTTTTTGCTGTTTTCATGTGTGCTGCGTTGTCATGGTACATGTCCAGGTAACAGTGTGTAAAGCTGTAGTAACTGGTTTACTGTGCAAAGAACCTCGGAGCAGATTTACAAGCCCCTTGCAACATTTTTGCGCTGCAGTTGCATCACTTTTGTGATGCAGCGGCGGCGTAAACAATGCGCCATGTTGCGACACATTTACAACGTGACGCATCTAGGGAGATGCGTCAAGTTGTAAAGCCCTGCTCCACATTATACCTGCGTCAGGTATAATGTATGCAGGGTGGGCGTTCCTACGCAAGAAAGCCTTGTAAAAGTGACGCAGTGTAATCTACAAGATTTCACTGCGCCACTTCTACGACGCCACTGCGTCAAAGCCTTATGCATGCTTGAAGCAGGTGTAAGGAGTGACACAGCACAATAGATATAACCCTTCCTGAGCATTGCTGGAGTTGCGTCGTGCTTGCGACACAACTCCAGCAATGCGTGACCTTTGCGCCAACAGATGCGTGATGCATCTGCCAATCCTTGCGCCAAGGTGCGCCGCATTGTAAATGCGACGTACCCATGGTGGCACAAGGGTTTCTCAGGGTGGCGCAGGGAAAGTGATGCATCTCTACAGATGCGTCACTTTCTTGTAAATCTGCCCCATAATGTTTAAACAACCCCCTCCCCCAAGGTCAGTAGACAAAGCACAGGGAATAAGTTACTTCCACGTTTGGGCTTTACTTTTACTTCCCTGTTTCGCTCAGTGGTCAAAGTTAGCGCCATTGCGCTTCTTTTCAAATTGCAATCTTGGATGTTACAGTTATTTTAGTGTGTCTTTTGTTGTGTTCGTTTTTGACTTGTAGTGCTTGTCTTCCCTCCTTGAGGCGCTGTGGGGTCGGCGCAGCAGGTACATTAACGGTATTCCTAGCTTTTTGCCCTGAGGGCAGCACTTTATCCCATTCAAAAGACTACTTTTAAACTCTTCCTAAAAATATTTGGGGAATTTATGCATTTCCTGGAATACTCCATGACTGGGTTTAGAATCAATTAATTGGGATTGGACTGCATGTTTAGAGTTCTCTCGGGTCTGTTAATCCTATGTGAAGATTGGTATGAGTGTTCTGTTACGTGATAATTTAATACACGTTTAAACAGCTCAGAATCTCCATGAAAATGTCTGTGGGTTGGTAAGTGGGGGCTGCCTGCAGCTCAGCTTCGAACCACCACCCTATACAATCATCTCAGCATGTGATGGTACCAACCCTGGCCTCTGAGTCCAGAGACGAGGAGGCAGCAGTGCTGCTCAGCCTGGGTGCACTCTTTAGGAGCACGCCTCGATGCCAGCTTTGCAGCGCTAGGAGGAGGGCTGCCAGATCGAGTCACACGAGCAGGACAGCCAGTTTTAATTCCTGGACTTTCATTTAACACATGATTGTGTTCTTTGAGGTGCACACATTTGCTACCAGTGGGATTAACACATGTGGCGGTGCTGGTTTGTAAACAAAGGGAAGGGAAGATGACGCGGTGCCCTGCTCCTCCAAGAGTCCTGGTCAGGGGCTGAGGCCACACATCTTTAATTGGTCGGCACTGGCCTAGTAATAATATTCTATATACTGGGCCCTCATTTGCAAGCGGCCTGCGCCGCCGGAGCATCACATTTTATGACGATCCCGTGGTGCAGCCTTTCAATCATATCCATGAGGCGACGCAAAGCCATCCTGCGTGGTTTCGCATGGCCTCGTAGATATGGAGTAACACAAAGCAGTGAAAAGTGCTGCCTTGCCTTACTCTACGTCATTAAGGCGTTCAATGAGCGATGCTGTGGGTGTTCCCACCCAACACCCATACGTTTTTAGGTCTCGCCTACGCAGCGCGCATGCGCTGCATAGGAGAGACCTTTAGAAATCGGCACAGCTTTCCCTGCAAAAACGTGCACGCGTTGCATTGCTTCCAATGGCAACGCGTGCACGTCTGGCGATTCACTTGCGGGAGCGAGCAGCTGGCGCCATATGTTAATTATCGCGCCTTGCCGCTCGCTCCCGCAAGGGAATCGCGCTGGCCCCCTCCTTTCGCCCCTCCCTCTGCTGACGCGCGAGGCGTGCGCTTGTGCTTGTTTTTGTTTGTTTGAGTGATTTCAGATCGAATTTTAAATAATTGACTTTCTCCATCTTTTTTGGGGGAGCAGTAGCGGCTGTTTTCCGCTATTACCGCCCCTCTACCTCTTAATTCAGCATTTGTGTGAGGTGGCTTACAGAGTTTCCTGGGTCCTTCGCAGGTTTTTCCTGACATTGGTGGCATCTTGCTTAAGGACCATTACTAATTTGCAGCTGCGTCCACAGAACTGTTGGGTAGAAAGGGTATCAAATAAAAGTGAGGCAAAGCAGGGTCACAGTCCCGGACACCACTCCTCTTCTCAAGCTCCAGTAGCTATATTTTCTATTGACAGTATTGTTTCAAGCACCAATGTCAATAAACATTTAACGGAGAACATTGACACACTCGCAGTTGGTGATTTGGAAATGACCTCTCGCATTGGAGCTTTCGTTCCCTCGGCCTTCTGTTGATAGCTGTACTGCTTGCTTGACAGGTAGAGATCTTTAGGTAGTGATGGGGCCCTGTAAACTCATAGGAAGGCTATGCTAACACAGGGCCCCAAGGACCCATCTGATGAAATGCCTGCTCACTTTAAAATGCACATCCGTCACAGCGATATTCTGGTTTAAATAACTAGCAGCCTGTAATGGAACATTTTAGGTCCTTAGATTGGTTATCTTTGCATGCTTGAATACTCTTTAAAACGGGGATCGAACGGTAGCTGCTCGCTTGTACCCTGGAAGTAACTCCCTGACAACCCAGCAAAGTAGTTAGTTCAGAGGGTCTACTGTAGCCATATTTAAGAAGGTCACTTTGCAAGAAAAGGACAATATTTTCTTTGAGTGTGCTAATCCAAATTGGAAATTTCATATTTGATACAAAATCATGTATTTTGCTAAACTAACATGTTGATGTTTGAAATCGAAGTGATTTGAAAATCCAAAACATATTTACTCTTCTCTTTGATTTATAGTTAATATCGAGTTGTGGAGATTTATAGCCTTTAGTATTTCCTTTGTGTGGGTGAACACTTGCTGCTATTTCATTAGGCAAGTGGAGGCATTTAATTATGATAACATGTTTCCTGACAGTGCTGTTAGTAACCCTGTGCTTAGTGTTCTCATACAGTATTGAATTTTAAGTATTGAGCAGCTAATACATTGTATCCAGAATATAGACTACCACAATATCGTGAAATTGAGTATATAGGGGTAAGTAAAGTTTTGATTTTTTAAAGTCCACATTTATTTATCCTGAAGATATACATATATTAAAGGTACACAGATGTGGAGTCTAGAATACTTATCTATACATGTACCTTCACAGCATTGTATTAGTCAATATTCTGGATATATTTTGGTATTGCTCAGATGTTGTGACATACATCTGGGTGTCCACTACTTTCAGTAATCTAACAAGGTATGACCATTTCTGTGATTGCCTCTGATGCAGTCTCCAATGCTACAATTTTCAAAGTCAGTGGCTCAGTTCGATTTTCATCAGTGTAGCTCTCCTTAAAGAAAAGGTTAGAGACCCTTGCTTTAAAATGCTTCGAAATACCCGTCTGGGCAATTACTATCATAAATATGAAGGGCATCTACTATTCGAATTTCTAAAGTTTACAATTGAATTATCAATATAATTAATAAGGTACTCTTTTTTTAGGTCTCGGCCTGCACCAGCGCTTGCGCTGGTCTGGCCGAGAGTTTTAGTAAGCGGGTTTTGGAAGTGCAAACACTGGCTTTCGGCTGGCGACCAGCTTGAGTTCACGATGGCGTGCACGCGCAGCTGGCATCTGGGTTTCCTATCTCTTCCTCATTTCCTCGTCATGGCTCATTAACTCTCTGGACTCTGATGTTTCAATCGCAGCAGCAGCAGCTCACATTACCAACTGAGGGCCCTGGACTACAGTCACATGAAAAACAACAGCGATTAGCATTGAAATGCAAGCTTTTTTTGTCTAGTTAGAAATATTGCTTCGGTGGATTGATTTCACCTTATATCGCTATTTGTTTTATATTAGGAGTCACAGCCTAATTACCAGTATTTTTGTCTCTCACTGTTTTTTTATTTTTTATATTTATTCGTGCAAAGCACAAAGCTATATTTAAGGTTACTTTTTCCGCGTCACTTCTTCACTCTATTTAAACTCCACAGCCCCCACTCTTATTGTCTCTCTCCTTCTCTCTCTCTCTCCCTCTCTAATTCTCTCTCTACTTAATTAACTCTCCCCTCTCTATCTTTTTTAGCCTTTCATTCTCTCTCACCCCTTTATCTGTTTCTCTTTCAAACTCCTTCATTCACTCTCTCTCCCCTTCTTTCTCTCTATCCCGCTCCACTCTTTATTCTATGTACACCCTTTCTCTCTCTTTCTCTCTCACCACCCTCTCTAATTGGGCATTATATCTTCACTCTATCTCTCACTGGGCAACACCACAGCATCACTCAGCGCAACCACAGCATCAATCGGAGCCAGCACAGCATCAATCGGAGCCAGCACAGCATCACTCAGCACCAACACAACATCTCTCAACGCCATCACAGCATCACTCAACGCCATCACAGCATCACTCAACGCCATCACAGCATCACTCAACGCCATCACAGCATCACTCAACGCCATCACAGCATCACTCAACGCCATCACAGCATCACTCAACGCCATCACAGCATCACTCAACGCCATCACAGCATCACTCAACGCCATCACAGCATCACTCAACGCCATCACAGCATCACTCAACGCCATCACAGCATCACTCAACGCCAACACAGCATCACTCAGTGCAACCACAGCATCACTCAGTGCAACCACAGCATCACTCAGCGCAACCACAGCATCACTCAGCACAACCACAGCATCACTCAGCACAACCACAGCATCACTCAGCACAACCACAGCATTACTCAGCACAACCACAGCATTACTCAGCACAACCACAGCATTACTCAGCACAACCACAGCATCACTTAGCGCCACAACAGCATCACTTAGCGCCACAACAGCATCACTTAGCGCCACAACAGCATCACTTAGCGCCACAACAGCATCACTTAGCGCCACCACAGCATCACTTAGCGCCACCACAGCATCACTTAGCGCCACCACAGCATCACTCAGCGCCACCACAACATCACTCAGCGCCACCACAACATCACTCCGCGCCACCACAGCATCACTCAGCACCACCATAGCTTTACTGAGCGACACCACATCATCACTCAGGGCCAACACTGCATCACTCAGCAGTACCACAGCATCGCTCATCGCCACGACAGCATCACTCAGCGCCACCACAGCATCGCTCAGCGCCACCACAGCATCGCTCAGCGCCGCCACAGCATCGCTCAGCGCCGCCACAGCATCGCTCAGCGCCGCCACAGCATCGCTCAGCGCCGCCACAGCATCGCTCAGCGCCGCCACAGCATCGCTCAGCGCCGCCACAGCATCACTCAGCACAACCACAGCATCGCTCAGCGCCGCCACAGCATCCCTCAGCACCGCAACAGCATCACTCAGCGCCAAGACAATATCACTCAGCACCACCACAGCATCACTCAGCGCCAAGACAATATCACTCAGCACCACCACAGCATCACTCAGCACCACAGCAGTATCACTCAGCAACACCTGAGTATCATTCAGCATCACCTCAGCATCGTCTCCGCAACAGTCACCACCACCACCACTACCACCTCAGCATCACTCAGCACCACCTCAGCCTGCTCTCGGAATCTGGCATCTGTTGATTCTCCCCTAGCGTCTGGCCGCTGCTAGTGTTATAATACAGGTACTAGTTCCCAACCTTCACCCTCCGATTGTTTATGCCCCCTCAAAAAAAAGCTTTAACAACCAACCATTGCCAGCATTGCAAGAACAAAAGAAAACTGAGATTTTTTTTATTGTAAATACTTTTTTAATATGGTTGTTCAGTTTTACATAATGCCTTCTTGGTCATATATAAAGTAACAAAAAATGCTTCTGACACTTTTTTATTATAACTTTTCAGCATTCCGCACAGCAGCCACACTTCTCTACAGCACAGCTTGAAGACATTGGCAAAGTCAATAGCTCTGGCTAAACACTTATAAGGCCCCAAAGGCGAGACCTATTGGCTATGCCAATGCTTGTTTACACTGCCCCAGATTTACATCACGTAAGCCTGGGGTAGTGCCAAAAACGTGCACCTCCCCAGAGCAGGCGTAATGAGGAGAAATGTAAACATTTCTCCTCGTTTTTTCCTCTTTCCACGTGTGCTGCATAATGCAGGGCACATACAATGAGGAAAATGCCTCTCATGATTGTTTTTGGGCAAAAACAATCATGCCAACAGCACAGACACCTTGCACCGTGGTGCAAGGGTGGCTGCAGTGGCGCTCAGCTGCAAATTGTGCGCCAGTGCTGGCTGAAAGGGCAGGAATGCACCGTATCTTGTGAATACGGTGCATTCCTGATCTTTCGAATTGGTGAAGGGCAGCCCAGCAAAATGACTTGTGGCGCTGCCCTATGCTAATACTTTGTAAATGAGGATCCTAGTGTTTTCCCAATATTCTGAGAAGCAGCTTCACAGTACAGCATGGGATGAGGCCATTTTTTGAGTGTGAGTGGAGAGGCTGCAACTGAAAACGAGGAGAACTAGTCATGCTGGGAGAATCAGGTTCTACGTTTTTTCCAAAACAGGCAGTCTCGATCACACATTCCCTGGAAGACGGTTCCAGTGTTTTGAAGCCTGAAGTGAGAACAATCAACCACCGTTTCTACTGCACCGTACTCTAGGAGCAGCAGCAGTCACGGATTCAGAAGACATTCAAATTCTACGAGGGCTTGTAAACATGTACTCATTCAGTCTTCATCACTGCCCTATGGGTGATGAAGAACACCTGTTTACATATAAGGAGCCAAGCAAATCACTAAGGGGCATATCTACAAGGGCTGGCGATAAAATTATCGCCGCTTTAGCGTCCGGTTTCGGACGAAAAGCGGTGATAATTTTAACGCCCTATTAGCAAGGACACGCTAACGCGTGAATCCATGCTTCTTCGCCCTTTCCTTATCGCCCAGCTTTGCATCTCTAATGAGATGCAAAGTGGGCGTTCCCCAGAATAATGGGAGAAATGTCGCTAAGTGACATTTCTCCTATTATCAAGGAATCGCTAACAAGCATAGCGATAGAAAAGTAGCGATAACCACGGTTATCGCTACTTTCCTTACGCATGCTTTAATTCTGACTTAGCCATGTAATCCAATGGGAGGTGGATTACATGGCTAGACCACCCTGCCCTATCAGCAAGGTATCGCCGGTCACAGTGCGATTATCGCTGGTTTCCCAGCGATAATCACACTGTTTTCAACTATCGCTTGCATTTCTATCGCTTTGGAGATAAGCGTTGCTGATAGCACGCTATCTCCGCGATAGAAAGCAGCGATAGCCGGCGATAATTATCCTAGCGCTAAGTGCGCTTAGCGATAATTATCGCCGGCCCTTGCTGATATGCCCCTAAGATGGTTTCAAACTGAAAGATATTTCTGCAGATTTAATTCAAAATGAGCTGCAGCATTCTGAACAGTCTGCAGGCGCGGACTGGAATATTTGGGTCAGTGCTTAATTTGAGCCGGTGGTTGCACGTGGGGACAACTGGCACTCATTTTTAGGGGACCAGCACTTATTTTTCCTCATCTTACTGCTTAATTAAGGGTTTGTTAAGTGACAGTATTTTGATGTAAAGCAATTGACAGTTTTTTAATAAATGTGTGTTTGTTTACATGTATGGTCTACGTAGGTTACCTATGATCTGTTTTAGAAATTGTTTAATGAATGCTGTGATTTCTCACCAATGATGTTGGGTATTTGATTAAGAGGTTTCATGGTTTTAAACTTTTTATTTTATTGTATACTGATTGACTTGTATACTGTGGACACAACTTAATTCATCTGAATTATTTAAATATATATTTTCTTATAATAAGGAGGCAGTCATAATTTGTGATATCAAAAAGAATTTTGTTCAATGCATTCTAATTGAACTAAGATACAGATGATCAATGGATGTATAGTGTGAGCACAAAAGGGAAATTGTCTTTTACTTGTTTTACCTACCCTGTCCCTTTTGGTTATAAAGGCTGACTCTTTTGAATTTAGAGTAAGGGGTCGATTTCAATCCTGTAAGGAAGGCCTTCCCAGAGCTGTCCGGAGCTGTAGCCTCCGACCGACTCGTACTGGAAGCCACGTCTTTCAAACGACGAAGTACGATGCTCAAAATCCCTTACTTACCGAACGACTTGGTCACTTCGAATATGTCTCCATTTTCTCATCGAGAAGCCTCTGTAAACGCTGAATGGAGTAGTAAGGAGGCATATTCCCAGCCCGATTACAACCGGCCAAGTACAATACGTACTTCCCATGCACCGAATCCGTAGCCACTACCCACACTTCAGAGCATCCGGAAAAGGAGTATTTCAGCTCCAATTTGCGCCACAACACGATTGTTGCGAACAAGACGGTGCAGCCTTGTATCCTATCGCTCACTTCATACCCATACTCTATGCCTACAGCCAATACTACAACCCCAACCAACGCGTTCGTCGCAGACGGTAAGTCAGACACCTACCACCCACAAAAAGCCACTGCCCCGCGAAAGGCCACATTACACACAGCTTGTGAGAAACCACAGTCACCATTGGGGTGGGTGGAAATCTTGCAGCATTGTCTACCCCATAGGGGGGTGGTTGGCTAACACTCCCAGCAATCTAATGCCCATAGGGGGGTGGATGGCTAACACTACCAGCATTGTCTACCCCATAGGGGGGTAGATGGCTAGCACTCCCAGCAATCTAATGCCCATAAGGGGGTGGATGGCTAACACTACCAGCAATCTAATGCCCATAGGGGGAGTGGATGGCTAACACCACCAGCAATTTACTGCCCATAAGGGGGGGAGGCTAACACTCCCAGCATTGTCTACCCCATAGGGGGGTGGATGGCTAACACTCCCAGTAATCTAATGCCCATAGGGAGGTGGATGGCTAACACTACCAGCATTGTCTACCCCATAAGGGGTGGATGGCTAGCACTCCCAGCAATCTAATCCCCATAGGGGGGTGGATGGCTAACACTACCAGCAATTTAATGCCCATAAGGGGGGGATGGCTAACACTCCTAGCATTGTCTACCCCATATGGGGGTGGTTGGCTAACACTCCCAGCAATCTAATGCCCATAGGGGGGTGGATGGCTAACACTACCAGCATTGTCTACCCCATAGGGAGGTGGTTGGCTAACACTACCAGCATTGTCTACCCCATAGGGGGGGTGGATGGCAAACACTACCAGCAATCTAATGCCCATAGGGGGGTGGATGGCTAGCACTACCAGCAATCTAATGCGCACAGGGGGGTGGATGGCTAACACTACCAGCATTGTCTACCCCATAGAGGGGTGGATGGCTAACACTACCAGCATTGTCTACCCCATAGGGGGGTGGATGGCTGACACCACCAGCAATCTAATGCCGATAGGGGGGTGGATGGCTAACACTACCAGCATTGTCTACCCCATAGGGGGGTGGATGGTGGATGGCTAGCACTACCAGCAATCTAATGCCCATAGGGGAGGATGGCTAACACTACCAGCAATCTAATGCCTATAGGGGGGTGGATGGCTAACTCTCCCAGCAATCTAATGCCCATAGGGGTGTGGATGGCTAACACTACAAGCATTGTCTACCCCATAGGGGGGTGGATGGCTAACACTACCAGATTTGTCTACCCCATAAGGGGGATAGCTAACACTACCAGCTATCTAATGCCCATAGGGGGTGGATGGCTAGCACTACCAGCAATCTAATGCCCATAGGGGGGTGGATGGCTAACACTACCAGCAATCTAATGCCCATAGGGGGATGGATGGCTAGCACTCCCAGCAATCTAATGCCCATAGGGGGTGGATGGCTAATACTACCAGCAATCTAATGCCCATGGGGGGATGGCTAACACTCCCAGCACAGTCTACCCCATAGGGTGCTGGATGGCTAACACTACAAGCAATCTAATGCCTATAGGGGACTGGATGGCTAGCACTACCAGCAATCTAATGCCCATAGGGGGTGGATGGCTAATACTACCAGCAATCTAATGCCCATGGGGGGATGACTAACACTCCCAGCACAGTCTACCCCATAGGGTGCTGGATGGCTAACACTACAAACAATCTAATGCCTATATGGGGGTGGATGGCTAGCACTACCAGCAATCTAATGCCCATAGGGGGGTGGATGGCTAACACTACCAGCAATCTAATGCCCATAAGGGGGGGAGGTGCCTAACACTCCCAGCATTGTCTACCCCATCGCGGGTGGATGGCTAACACTACCAGCAATCTAATGCCCATGGGGGGGAGGGTGGCTAACACTCCCAGCATTGTCTACCCCATAGGGGGTGGATGGCTAGCACTACCAGCAATCTAATGCCCATAAGGGGGAGGGAAGGGGCTAACACTCCCAGCATTGTCTACCCCATAGGGGGTGGATGGCTAACACTACCAGCATTGTCTACCCCACAGGGGGGGATGGCTAACACTACCAGCAATCTAATGACCATAGGGGGGTGGATGGCTAACACTCCCAGCATTGTCTACCCCATAGGGGGTGGATGGCTAACACTACCAGCATTGTCTACCCCATAGGGGGGATGGCTAACACTACCAGCAATCTAATGCCCATAGGGGGGTGGATGGCTAACACTGCCAGCAATGCAGAGACAATATGGGGTTTGGGGGAGCTAACCCCCCCCCCAGCAATGTGGAGACAATATAGAGTTTGGGGGGCTAACCCCGCCCCCCCCCCAGCAATGTGGAGACAATATGGTGTTTGGGAGGCTAACCCCCCCCCCAGCAAACTGGAGACAATATGGGGTTTTGGGGGCTGACCCCCCCAGCAAAGTGGAGACAATGTGGGGTTTTGGGGGCTAACCCCCCCAGAAATGTGGAGACAATATGGTGTTTGTGCGAGTAACACCCCTGCAATGTAGAGTCAAATCTGGGGGCTGTGGGGGTCAAATACCCCCAGCATGGCATAATCATAAGGGCTGTGGGGGGCAAACACCCACACGCAAGTTAGATATTATTTGTGTGTTGGGGGCCAAATACCCACAGCAATGTACAGGCAAGCATTGTTGGGGGGGTTACATACACACAGCTATGTGTAGCCAATCTGGTGTTTGGGGGAGTTAACACTCCCAGCAATGTGTAATTGGACAATGCAACATTTTACCATAAAAAATGCATCAATACACCCATTTGGAGTACAAGCTGCTGCAAAAACAAAATATT
Organism: Calotriton arnoldi; assembly: GCA_963921515.1. Lineage (NCBI taxonomy): Eukaryota > Metazoa > Chordata > Amphibia > Caudata > Salamandridae > Calotriton > Calotriton arnoldi. The sequence goes on from CAWUFW010003335.1 coordinate 891,113, forward strand.
CTAAGCCAATTCTCACTTTTAATGAAACGCAGTCCCACATTGTGGCATTAACGTTGACTGGCAAGCTTAAAGAATGGCCAGAGTGGAGATGTTGGAGGCCCAGGGCCAGGAGAAAAAAAGAACAAAGAGCAACATCCACTCAGTGCCCCTCAAATGCAGGTGAAATACATTGGTGCTGATGCGCAAAGGCAACAGGCCAGCCACACACACAAGAACAATTTCAACATATGTGTGTGTAAGCTGTGTCAGCCTGGCATGACACACACAACAGGGGTCCAGAACTCCACTGAGCCATATGTGTGTTGAGTCCAATCAGGAAGTGGCCTGGATAGGCCTTGAATTGGCAATGTGGGCAATCAGGCATTTGGCGATGAGCGGGTGCACCAGGGTCACCTGCGGCCCAAGCTGTGGGTGGCCTCCAACAACCACAAGAGACTGACTCACTTCCCAAGTCCCCACCAGGCCACAGCACTGTGGTGACAGTATCTGGCCTGCTGTGCTGCAAATTGATGATGTGGGCTAGACTTCAGAGCAGACACTCTGTTGTGCCCTCCCTGTGTCACGTGCCTTGTAAGTAGCAGTGTCTTCTCACACACCCAAACATGACTTTCAGGGCATCGCAGGTGCAGGGAGGCTGTATTGGAGGTAGGCGGTTTGCAGGGAGCAAAGTCACTATTGGACAGTCTAACCCACCCCTCTTGATCAGCAGCATTGTGCCTCATTGAACACAACATCGACAGGTGACATCGCAGAGGCCAGCATGACGGTGAAGATCAGGGAATGTATGGCAAGAACTCCATGAGTGCCTAGGCATCATTGTGATTCAAATCTGACCATGGGTCCATAGCATGTTGAGTATGACCAATGAGGGAATGTCAGCATCAGGTAGGTACACCCAGCACGCTACATATTAGGAGAAACACATTTGACAGTGGTGCAGGAAGTGCCAGACCTACACATATGTATGTGACACATAGTCCAAGCATCCGTCTAACACAACACACTCAAACATCGCAGGGCAACAGGATTACGCATACTCACAGAAGGATGGCATTGTGATGAGTCTCTGTACACTGAAGCACAGAGGATACCAGACCCAACAGCACACAAGTATACAAACTATCAAAAATAATTTATGAACCCACCACTACAACAAACCAGAAGTGTTTGTGTCGCAGTTGTCCGAGCCACATCTGTAGACTACATTCCTACTTGAAATTGGGAAAATCATAGGACCAACAACAATGTTGGAGACAGTCACCATGTGTGTCCTGGTGGTGCTGCACACAACTCTAATTAAGAACATGTACACTGTCAACTTTGTTGCATGTCATTCACAGCAAGTCTGCACAAAACTACAAAAGCTGAAGTATGTGCAGCTAATGACTAATGCCATTTCAGTAATGCAGATTGTGTACTGCAGAAAGCTTGGATGACTGAGTCACCGGACAGAGGATACGCCAACAGGCTTTGGAGGCTCCAATGCACAGCCAAATGTGTAAGAGAATGTGGCAGCCCTGGTGACGACACTGGGAGGGGGAAATCAATCTGTGGCTCAAATACACAATCCACATAGCTATCCACAAGATAGTATAAATTGCTACATCTTGTGAGGATGGTGGACATGTGCAGAATGAAATCTGTCTTGGCCACATTTTGTGCTTTATCACTGTATCAAAATCCATTAATCAATCAAATGGCTTTATTTCGATATAAATATCATAAAAGCATCAACCAATTCATCAATATATCACATAGAATAAAAATACAGTCAATATAATTAATAAAATGTGATGGACCAGTTCTAAAACCATTAAAACATAAAGCTATTTCCTCTTAAATCAGATTTCATTTTTAACTAAAATCTTAAAATGGCTCCAATCATCTAGTTACTATTCCGTGTCGGGGGCAGGGTATTGCATTCCATGGCTCCTTATCCCTTCCCAACTTAATCGCCATTTATACTTCAACAGGAGTAGCTGCCCTCTGTATGGCCCTAGACCTGACTATCCAGACACACCCCAGGTACTTAGCGACTCCGCAGACAAACAGGGTACTCGGGTCCGTTTTCAATATACGTAATGCAACTCTATAATCCAAAGTACCTAGTTGTTTGCAAATAGGCACGAGCCACCTTGACCTGGCGCTTGTGTATCCTGGGCACGCAAACATAAGGTGGGCAACGCTCTCCTTTGGGGTTCTGCACAAGGGGCATTCTTCAATAGTACAGTACGGGGAACACCACTTGGCGGTAAATTCACGAACTGGGAGGGAGCCGAACCTAAATTGAGTATATAATGACCTGTCTCTAGGGACCTGGATTATATCCAAATATGGTTCAAGGCCTCTATACAGTTTGTGTTGGAAGAATTCCTCCGTGAGCCTTCCCATATTAGGATTGTTAAGTTCCCTAGCATCAATCCAGGCCCAGTAGGTCCGTTTAAGCTCCTCTTTACTTGGTGGAGTTTGAGTATCCCAGAAGGCCTTGAGGTCAAGTGCTATCATTAAAGCTTTAAGGTTGGAGATCCATTTGATCTCCTTCTTGATATCGATGCGCATGACTTCTGTGAGTGCCTCAGCATAATTGGCCAACTCCTGGGTCCTCCTGAGAGCGAGCCCAATAAAGCAGAGGACGAAGTTTGGCCAGATCTTTAAAGTGACGCCTACCCAGGTCATACATCAAAGGGGTAAGGGGAACACCTCATGGTAACATGATCAGGTCCCTAAGAAACTTATGCTCCGATCTACTGAGCTCATCGAGGTTTTCAAAACCCCATAGCTCGGCACCGTAAAGAGCCGAGCTAACAGCCTTGGCTCCGTCCACAATGAGTGCCGGGGCAACAGGTCTACTAAAAGATGAGCGATGTTCTCTGCTCAATGCCCCGGCCACCCGTTTGTGATTCAGGAGCATTTTATCAAGATGGGGTCTCCACTGTACTTTTTCTGAGAGATGAATCCCCAGGTAGTCGAAGGTAGTAACCCTCTCTAGGCGAGCCCCGTCCAAAGTAAAATTGTTCCTAAACGATTTGTGGGGGTTGAAGGTCATAAGTTTTGTTTTCGTTGTATTTATAGTCAAACCCCGAGAATTACAGAAAGTTTGGAACCTATTCAAAAGGGTTTGCAAACCTACAGGGGTCTTAGAGATTAAAAGTGTGTCATCAGCAAACAGGAGGGTTGGCACCTTATTGCCCGCCAGGGCCGGGGCGTCAGCTGGTGTTTCTTGCAAAAAGCTGACCACCCCGTTCACGTATAAGGAGAACAGGGTGGGTGCCATCACACAGCCCTGGCGGACTCCCCTGTTTACTGGAATCTTTCTAGTAAGCTGCCCTTGCGACCCCCATCTTACCTGGGCATAATTTCCCTCGTGGAGCCTCACTAGAAGATTAAGAATTAGTGGGGGAGTGCCCATCTCACGCAGTATTTCCCATAATCTATTCCTAGGTACCAGGTCAAAGGCAGTCTTTAGGTCGATAAAAGCGAGATAAAGACTGCCCTTGCCGACCACTACCACTTTCCCATGGATCATAAGTAATCTGAAGACCTGGTCCACCGTACTTGTGTTGGGCCAGAATCCTGCCTGGTACTGAGAGAGAATGTCCTCCTCCTCGGCCCAGGCTTGGATTCTCTGCAAAATAACCCTCCCAACTACCTTCTGCATTGAGTCAATAAGGCTGATAGGCCTATAATTGGAGGGATCTTCTCTATCTCCCTTCTTATATATTGGAACTACCTCCGCCCCCTTCCATGATTCTGGAACTGGACATCCTCTAGAAATTGAATTAATGAGAAGGAGGATGTACTCTGCCCATTTATCCTGGTCAGCTAAAAACAAGTCGCCAGGAAGACCATCAGGTCCCGGGGCCTTGGCAGGCACCAGCCTACTTATAGCTGCCTTAGTTTCTTTCAATGTAAATAGGTCACTGTCAATAAGCCTAGGATTAGTTGGAAGGTAACCATCTACAGTTATGTTATTAATCCTAGGATTAGTTAAAGGGTGACCATCTATGCTTATATTACTGGGCCCAGAATAGAGTTCGCCAAAATGGTCACACCATACTTGGGGAGGGATATAATTGGGGATTTGATCTGCTTCTCCCCTATTTGCCCTCCTGACCAGTGTCCAGAAAAAAATTGTGTCCCTTGCTAGGCTAGCACTTTTTAGTTCTTGCCATCTAGTTTCGTCACAGTCTAGTTTTGCTTTAAGCTGAGCCTCTCTATATTCTTTCCTGGCAAGTGTGATAGCTGTCCCCTTCTTGTTTCTAATAGCTACTGCCAGGGCCTTCCTTTTGAGTCTACACTCTTTGTTATACCATGATTGCGCTGTCCCCGTATGTGATACAGGACGACTGGGTCTATTGGGTGCTTGGAGATGGATACTGATCTCCTCAATCGTGCGTGTGTGTATAGTGAGGGCGTTGTTAGGGTCCTCTTCTGTCCCCTCACATAACTCATTGGTATTTTTGTGTAATATTTGTCTAATGGCCTCTAGTTTTGTATCTTGTAAGGCGACCCTGTGCCATTTTAGTGCTCTTCTTGAGTTTGAAGGTGTCACCTCTTTGGTTACACTGTATATGTGGGTAATCGGTGCAGGGCAGGTAGGTGCCCAAGGGGACCTTAGTAGCATACACAAAGGATTATGGTCACTATCTAATGTGCTTCCCACTGTCATATCTAAGACATGTCCCCAAACCCCAACGCCTACTAAGATATAGTCGATACAGGAAGGGCAAGTTATTTTATTATAGGTGAAGGCTCCCTGCGGATCTGATTTAGTCCTACCATTAACTGCTCTTAAGCCATATTCCATGGTGAGTGCATTTAGTTGAATGGCCCTTTGTGACCATCTTTTCACCGGAGGTACAGTTAGTGAAGGGACGCCCCATTTTCTGTCCTCCTCCTCGATCCCTATTATGTCTTCGGTACTGAGAGGCTCAAAAGTACTATTAAAATCACCTGCCACTACTACCCTAGAGTGGGGCAGACAACTTGTCAGGCCTTGTTCGAGTAGTGTGATAGTGGGTGAGGCTTTGCCCCCGGCTATTCCCCTTATGTAGACATTAAACAAATCCATTATTTCCCCCCCTCTTTGCCCCTTAATTGTGAGCCTCATGATGTCTGGGCACGAGGCTTGATGCTTTATTATTCTAATCCATTAATCGGTAAAGGAGACCCACAACAAAGACATATGAACCTCAAGCTCCAGGGCAGGGTACAAAGTTCTGATTGGGAGCCCTCATGTACACCTACAAGGCCCACCCTTGCCATACCAGATGATAGCTACTAAGAAATTGACAATGCCAACACCTATGGAAATGTGTGAACTGTTCCAGTGTCACTTGTGAGTTTGCTCACAGTGCACAGTGTTGTCCTCAGCACAACCAGAGCTGTCATCACAATTAGTCCACTCCCCTGGTGCCCCAACATCTTGGCCATTCAAAGTCAGAATGCCATGAATATCCACGCGTGTGTAGTCTACTGGCAAGTGTGGGGATGCCTGTCTGGACTAGTCTGAGCACAGGTGGCATAACACACATCCCTGCACATTCACTTGAGGTGCCAATAACACCCTAAGCAATGGAATGCCAGCCAATGTTCCAGCATCATGACTAAACATTAGAAGCAAGCACCACCTCCATCCCAGGGCATCATACAAGGGCATTGTTGACCAATCAGTGACCACTACTGACTACAAAGGGTAACTTGTCACTCATGCCCACACACGACTCACACAAGCCAAGGCTAGGTGGAGGCTACTCCTCCTGTGATGCCAATCGTATTAGCACACACCAGTGTCGTCAAAGAGACCATCACAACAATCATCCATGTACATACATTGTCAAATAGCAAGCTTCAACAAACACATAACACAACCACAGATTCACTCTGGCTACTGTTTCTGCACATTCACATACACGTAATCAACACATATGCACATGTCAACTTCAACACAAGCACAGAACCACAAAAACTCCACGTTGTGTGGAGAAGGGAACAAGAGGCGCGGGGTCTTAGGAGCTAGCAGCCTCCAACAATAAATGTTTAACCACAAAAAAGCTGCTCCTAACTGAATGGCCACTATGAGGTTTGAGATGTATTTGTGAGTGAAGACATCTCACAAAATGTGACGGACTGGTCTCACACACCACCTGGTGTCATGCTTCATCATTGACCAGTCCTCGCCCTCTAAAACCTTGGTTTGATAGAGGGCGGGCATACACCTGACGACAGGGATGCACTTCTAAACTAAGTGGGGGCCCATAAATAAGTGAGTGTAGTTAAAAATCATTATAGTTATCTTTGTCGTGTTTTTAATATGAAAGGTAACTATATGATATTAAAATCAAATGACGGTATATGGGGGAATTAATGTCCCCTAACCGTTATGTGAGAGGTCAACATGTTTCTGCCTTGATGGCCCAATTGGGTCCAGGGCATTCATCAGAACCTAAAAAGAACATGAAGGGCTCCGTTCTTACCAGCTGGTGGCAAGAGTAAACCACTGTGTGGGCGTGAACACTGCCACTCTCCACAGTTTGATGGCTTCTAATTTCAAGCCTGTAAAAGAAAGTTTTGTGAAAGAAACATATAAGCTAACAAACCTTCATTGTGGTCGAAGACTGAACACAATACATGCACTGTTCCAGTAAAACGTAAGTGACTACTTGTGTGACATGTGACACTCTATTTGTGTACATGAATCCAGATAAACAAATAGTGAGAGCGCAAGTCTCACTGTTCTTACCCTAAATACCAAAGCTACTTGCCCCATGGAAGGAGGGGAGGAAACCCCTGTTGTCACACCCTGTTGAGAAAACATAAATCACAACTGGCATAAAAATTGTAGTCTGTGACAGGACAAACCCTACACAATCAACTGCATCTACAAATCGAGTGGTTGAAAAACCATACATTCACTCAGCTCTCATTCACACCCTTACTGCTTCAAGGAAATTTCCCATGTGGTTCCTAGGCGACTTCTCCCGTTCCTCCCTGATGTAGAAATGAGGAGGAGGGGATCGCGCATATATAGTGCATCCTCTCCCGCTAATTGGTGTCAAACGGTTCACAGGTGCTGTTAATAATAATTAGGTGTATAGTTTCCTGTGTCCCAAAAGGAGCAGCCTGATCCACCCATGGCGCCGAGTACACATGCTCAGAGTGATATATGCCTAAGCGATTGGAGGAATGATTCAGGTGTGTGACTTTCCGTGTCAACTATGTGCGAGTGCCTGATTCAAAAATGGCCGTTGTACGTGCATGCTCGCATGCAAGAAGAATTTTTGTGTCGACTTTGTGCGAGTACCTGATTCAAAAATAGCTGATGTACGCGCATGTTCTTATGCTGTATAGAGCAGCGCGTGCTAAGAAAATTGAACGATGGTATCCTCCGTTGCCTGATTAAATGATGGCCGGTGCCTGATTCAATGATGGCCGTTGTACGTGCATGCTCTATGATGTATAGAGCAGCGTGTGCATGGAGAGATAAAGAATGGAATCCTCCGGTATACACTTGCCTATGTAGATGCAAAGGGAAGGTGGCCGGAATGCGTACATACTCAAGGTAGCGAACTTCACTAATGTATCAGCCAGTCAAGGCCGGGAGTAAAATGGTTACAGGAATCTGCGCCTGCCCAAAAAGCACTATTTCAAAGCATGCAAATGCTTGATCAAACTGGCGAAATGCGGCGCTTGATGAAAAAGGACATTAAATTAATGTATCAGGTGAAAATTTAAGAAAGTGGCAAGTAGCTGCACCTGCACAATGTTGCGAAGTGTAGCGCATGAATAAAAGAGATCCATTGATGTATAGCATGTTCGGGTATAAGTCACTCGCATATCAGGGCACAATTAAAGAAAGATATAGTACTTTAATGTACAAATAGATAGCCACAATTTGTTATACTTATCCTAAATGGTTGTCTGCGCCTCAAGGAAAAAATCCTGAGGAACGCAATCTGCCAGAGTAACTGTGGGACCCGAATGGGGGTTGATACAAAATGTCAAGGATCATGTTGGAACTAGAGACCTGGTTCACAGTGGAATTACTTCAGTGATTTATCATGGTAAATTAGTCATTGAATGAAAATTTACTAATCATAGATCGATATAGGAGGAGGAAATTGGCACATTATATGATGGTGATTCTAAGTAACCAGGGTCTCAATGATGAAATACCATGGCTCCAGATGGGACAATAGGAACCCCTTAACCACCACCTATAGAGTTACATACATTACATACACTACTACACATTATCTATACATTTTGGGCATGTCTGCTACAAAATCACTGGTTACTTAGAATCACCATCATATAATGTGCCAATTTCCTCCTCCTATATCGATCTATGATTAGTAAATTTTTATTCAATGACTAATTTACCATGATAAATCACTGAAGTAGTTCCACTGTGAACCAGGTCTCTAGTTCCAACATGATCCTTGACATTTTGTATCAACCCCCATTCGGGTCCCACAGTTACTCTGGCAGATTGCGTTCCTCAGGATTTTTTCCTTGAGGCGCAGACAACCATTTAGGATAAGTATAACAAATTGTGGCTATCTATTTGTACATTAAAGTACTATATCTTTCTTTAATTGTGCCCCTGATATGCGAGTGACTTATACCCGAACATGCTATACATCAATGGATCTCTTTTTTATTCATGCGCTACACTTCGCAACATTGTGCAGGTGCAGCTACTTGCCACTTTCTTAAATTTTCACCTGATACATTAATTTAATGTCCTTTTTTCATCAAGCGCCGCATTTCGCCAGTTTGATCAAGCATTTGCATGCTTTGAAATAGTGCTTTTTTGGGCAGGCGCAGATTCCTGTAACCATTTTACTCCCGGCCTTGACTGGCTGATACATTAGTGAAGTTCGCTACCTTGAGTATGTACGCATTCCGGCCACCTTCCCTTTTGCATCTACATAGGCAAGTGTATACCGGAGGATTCCATTCTTTATCTCTCCATGCACACGCTGCTCTATACATCATAGAGCATGCACGTACAACGGCCATCATTGAATCAGGCACCGGCCATCATTGAATCAGGCATCGGAGGATACCATCGTTCAATTTTCTTAGCACGCGCTGCTCTATACAGCATAAGAACATGCGCGTACATCAGCTATTTTTGAATCAGGTACTCGCACAAAGTCGACACAAAAATTCATCTTGCATGCGAGCATGCACGTACAACGGCCATTTTTGAATCAGGCACTCGCACATAGTTGACACGGAAAGTCACACACCTGAATCATTCCTCCAATCGCTTAGGCATATATCACTCTGAGCATGTGTACTCGGGCGCCATGGGTGGATCAGGCTGCTCCTTTTGGGACACAGGAAACTATACACCTAATTATTATTAACAGCACCTGTGAACCGTTTGACACCAATTAGCGGGAGAGGATGCACTATATATAGCGCGATCCCCTCCTCCTCATTTCTACATCAGGGAGGAACGGGAGAAGTCGCCTAGGAACCACATGGGAAATTTCCTTGAAGCAGTAAGGGTGTGAATGAGAGCTGAGTGAATGTATGGTTTTTCAACCACTCGATTTGTAGATGCAGTTGATTGTGTAGGGTTTGTCCTGTCACAGACTACAATTTTTATGCCAGTTGTGATTTATGTTTTCTCAACAGGGTGTGACAACAGGGGTTTCCCTCCCTCCTTCCATGGGGCAAGTAGCTTTGGTATTTAGGGTAAGAACAGTGAGACTTGCGCTCTCACTATTTGTTTATCTGGATTCATGTACACAAATAGAGTGTCACATGTCACACAAGTAGTCACTTACGTTTTACTGGAACAGTGCATGTATTGTGTTCAGTCTTCGACCACAATGAAGGTTTGTTAGCTTATATGTTTCTTTCACAAAACTTTCTTTTATAGGCTTGAAATTAGAAGCCTATAAAACTGCCATCAAACTGTGGAGAGTGGCAGTGTTCACGCCCACACAGTGGTTTACTCTTGCCACCAGCTGGTAAGAACGGAGCCCTTCATGTTCTTTTTAGGTCCTGATGAATGCCCTGGACCCAATTGGGCCATCAAGGCAGAAACATGTTGACCTCTCACATAACGGTTAGGGGACATTAATTCCCCCATATACCGTCATTTGATTTTAATATCATATAGTTACCTTTCATATTAAAAACACGACAAAGATAACTATAATGATTTTTAACTACACTCACTTATTTATGGGCCCCCACTTAGTTTAGAAGTGCATCCCTGTCGTCAGAGTGTATGCCCGCCTCTATCAAACCAAGGTTTTAGAGGGCGAGGACTGGTCAATGATGAAGCATGACACCAGGTGGTGTGTGAGACCAGTCCGTCACATTTTGTGAGATGTCTTCACTCACAAATACATCTCAAACCTCATAGTGGCCATTCAGTTAGGAGCAGCTTTTTTGTGGTTAAACAACTTCAACACAAGGCCTGCATCAAGTCAACATATGCATGTATCACCCCTCCAACATCCAGGTCACAGTACATGCTCAACTCTCATTACTAACAGACACACAAGCACGTCACGAGCACCCTCTGTTTAATCTAAACGTAAAAGCATGTCTGACACACAAGCTCAGGCCCACTACACTAACCATTACCATCCGAGTCGTCCTCACTCACATGTGCGCTACCCTCATCTGATCCACACATACACTGGCAGCACCACTATCCATCAGCATGTGCACAACACCTCTCACATGCATGACATGCACACAATGTACAGTACACATCCCCTCCTCAGCAGACGTCAAACGTAACATGCCAGATGGACAACTCCCATTACCAGTAACACACTCAGTGATGCCTTGGACTGCACTCATGCCACAACGTGCAGCATCACTGCACACCCTGACATGCACACTCAACACATCACCACATCTCACAACAAGACACATACAAAGCTCAATGGATGTGTACTCAGTCATTTGCATATCACCACATACCCACTCATATCTGCACAAGTCCAACCACTTGTCACTTGAGTAAAAGATCCATCTGCAGAATCAAACACAACATACCACAACTCTACAACACCTCACATTTTACCATCCAGCACCCAAAATCACACTACTGGTATACATACCTTCCCAAACACTTGTCAACTCTGTCACATATGACTATTTAAACCTTGTCTCAATGTGGCCCAGTCACATCCACATAAGACTTCCATGAGCAAGAACACCATGAACTCATGCACAGTATCAACAAACCTCACTCATCAAAAATGCACCGTCCCTTCCCAATTGCACAATAGTGCTACAGACCACAGTTCTCATCACCTGCAAAAATCCAACCTTGTCCAGCTGGATTTTCCCCTATCACATCTGCACATTCCTACCATACCTTGCGCAGTATGGAAGCAGGAAATCAAGCTTGCATACTCTGAATCACACACCTGCATGTCAAGCACTCACATAGGGACAATGTGGACACACCATGTCACCAACACAAGAACTGCCAATGTACTTTAGTCACAACCCACACTCTCTGACATTCTACTAAATTGTACTTTCGCCATCACAAAGGAGTCTACACTACACGAAAAGTAACGTTACACCAGTCTCCATCACCTCTACCCTTGTGTGTGCCAGCTCATCACATGCAATATCAACTTTGCTAAACACACCTGCAGTTAGGTTCCGCAAACACATTTCAACATACTCCCCTGTGTGGCTTTGCAGAGCACAGACGTGACACAGGCTCAAGTGGCATCTGCATGGCAGATGAACACACTAAACATCTGGGCACACACAGTCCACTCATCTGAACACATGGAGCACAGGGCCAAGCAACATATATCACAGCACCGCTAGTCCAGATCACTGTGACCAGGCACAGCATCAAGCATAGCTCAAAAGGACACCATTAGTGGTCTAGCACAAATTACAACCTACACACAAATCTCATGCTCAATTACAAATGGTGTGTGGGTGAATACATGATAAAACCAAAGGGGATGATGGACGGAGTGTTGAACATTGCAAGCACTCACCCCCAGTCAACTGATCTGGGTTTAATCCATCATCATTCTTTAGCTCACTCCGCCACCCCAGTTCAGACATGGCCATATGCAAATCAGTCTGACCCTGTGCCTCATGGGAACAGTCCAGCCCGAACTGCCAAGCCATGTCTTCCCTGGACCGGAAACAAGCATCCTGGGACCGGTTTCTGGCTTACAGCCGTCATCAGCCAGGCTATCTTGAATCCAGTGGCAAAGTGAGCAAGGGACCCACGTCTGGGCATACCCTGCCAACTTAGGGCGAACATAGCAAAACCAAAGGGGATGATGGACAGAGTGTTGAACATTGCAAGCACTCACCCCCAGTCAACTGATCTGGGTTTAATCCATCATCATTCTTTAGCTCACTCCGCCACCCCAGTTCAGACATGGCCATATGCAAATCAGTCTGACCCTGTGCCTCATGGGAACAGTCCAGCCCGAACTGCCAAGCCATGTCTTCCCTGGACCGGAAACAAGCATCCTGGGACCGGTTTCTGGCTTACAGCCGTCATCAGCCAGGCTATCTTGAATCCAGAGGCAAAGTGAGCAAGGGACCCACGTCTGGGCATACCCTGCCAACTTAGGGCGAACATAGCAAAACCAAAGGGGATGATGGACGGAGTGTTGAACATTGCAAGCACTCACCCCCAGTCAACTGATCTGGGTTTAATCCATCATCATTCTTTAGCTCACTCTGCCACCCCAGTTCAGACATGGCCATATGCAAATCAGTCTGACCCTGTGCCTCATGGGAACAGTCCAGCCCGAACTGCCAAGCCATGTCTTCCCTGGACCGGAAACAAGCATCCTGGGACCGGTTTCTGGCTTACAGCCGTCATCAGCCAGGCTATCTTGAATCCAGTGGCAAAGTGAGCAAGGGACCCACGTCTGGGCATACCCTGCCAACTTAGGGCAAACATAGCAAAACCAAAGGGGATGATGGACAGAGTGTTGAACATTGCAAGCACTCACCCCCAGTCAACTGATCTGGGTTTAATCCATCATCATTCTTTAGCTCACTCCGCCACCCCAGTTCAGACATGGACATATGCAAATCAGTCTGACCCTGTGCCTCATGGGAACAGTCCAGCCCGAACTGCCAAGCCATGTCTTCCCTGGACCGGAAACAAGCATCCTGGGACCGGTTTCTGGCTTACAGCCGTCATCAGCCAGGCTATCTTGAATCCAGTGGCAAAGTGAGCAAGGGACCCACGTCTGGGCATACCCTGCCAACTAGGGCGAACATAGCAAAACCAAAGGGGATGATGGACGGAGTGTTGAACATTGCAAGCACTCACCCCCAGTCAACTGATCTGGGTTTAATCCATCATCATTCTTTAGCTCACTCCGCCACCCCAGTTCAGACATGGCCATATGCAAATCAGTCTGACCCTGTGCCTCATGGGAACAGTCCAGCCCGAACTGCCAAGCCATGTCTTCCCTGGACCGGAAACAAGCATCCTGGGACCGGTTTCTGGCTTACAGCCGTCATCAGCCAGGCTATCTTGAATCCAGTGGCAAAGTGAGCAAGGGACCCACGTCTGGGCATACCCTGCCAACGAGGGCGAACATAGCAAAACCAAAGGGGATGATGGACGGAGTGTTGAACATTGCAAGCACTCACCCCCAGTCAACTGATCTGGGTTTAATCCATCATCATTCTTTAGCTCACTCCGCCACCCCAGTTCAGACATGGCCATATGCAAATCAGTCTGACCCTGTGCCTCATGGGAACAGTCCAGCCCGAACTGCCAAGCCATGTCTTCCCTGGACCGGAAACAAGCATCCTGGGACCGGTTTCTGGCTTACAGCCGTCATCAGCCAGGCTATCTTGAATCCAGTGGCAAAGTGAGCAAGGGACCCACGTCTGGGCATACCCTGCCAACTTAGGGCGAACATAGCAAAACCAAAGGGGATGATGGACGGAGTGTTGAACATGATGTCAAAGCTTGCACAGACAAAAAACAGCATCAACATGAAGTATCCAGACAAAAGCAGGATAGCACCACACACATTTGGATGAGAAAGCACTGGACTAGTAAGACCATGGAAACCTTGTCAAACATGAACATCTTCTTAAACTTGAGTATTTGGAGGCAACAGGGTCTGAATACTGACAGATTCCTGATCACCTCACATCCCATGGGCTCAGGATATGCCACAGATGGTCACACTGCCATGAGGGAAATTACCTACTGTGGAAGGCCACCGGTGCCAAGCTTGTCATTGCCAGGGGTGTACCAGATCAAAAGGAGACCAAGATATGGCTCCAACACTATCAAGTCACATGAAAGCTTTTGGACCAATACCTTGTGTACATGGTTGTGTCCAAGTCACCACCACGTATACAAAATCCAGATGTACTGGTGAGACAGGTGACTTGCTGCACACCACAAACCTATTCTGCATGCCCATCATAAACTGTTGCACTTTGCAACACTTGCACTATGGTAACATATGGCAGCATTACCTATGTGCAAAGGTGAAATTAAAACAGGGAAGCTTGGCAGATTCATGTCACTTTCAGGGCCCAAAATGATATGGATGATGATACCCTGCAAAAGTAAACTATGCGGACTTGTATACATACTGTAATAGGTCACATACTCCATGGACCACATACAGTCCATGACATAACAACCTCATTCTATACCCACCACAAGAATTGTACATGAGTGACAGTTGACTTATAACCAAGTTTAGGGACACAGAAATCAACAGTGTGAACCTTCAAACATGCTTTATTCAGCATGAAAATGCAAACATATTAAAATCAAACATAAGGCCAATGGCCAGTCCATAATTTTATAGTGTTTGAATGGATCAGGGGTAATCCTCCTCCATCACTTGCCTGCACTCTAAGCACAAGTAGACACCTCCCCTGGGAGTGGCATATGGGGGCATACCAGGCATCAATGGGACCGGACTAGGGAAGACTGTGTTGGGTTGTGGGAGGGATGGGAACCAGAGGGGTGTGTGGGTCCACTTCAGTGGATGGGCCAGATTGAGGGGATGGAGGGTCCACTGCATTGGATGGGCCAGATTGAGGGGGGGAGGGTCCACTGCAGTGGATGGGCCAGATTGAGGGGTATATGGGTCCACTGCAGTGGATGGGCTAGATTGAGGGCGGTGGAGGGTCCACTGCAGTGGATGGGCCAGATTGAGTGGATGGAGGGTCCACTGTAGGGGATGGGCCAGATTGAGGGGTGTGTGGGTCCACTGCAGTGGATGGGCCAGATTGAGGGAGGGTGGGTCCACAGCAGTGGATAGGCCAGATTGAGGGGTGTGTGGGTCCACTGCAGTGGATGGGCCAGATTGAGGGGTGTGTGGGTCCACTGCAGTGGATGGGCCAGATTGAGGGGGGAGGTTCCACTGCAGTGGATGGGCCAGATTGAGGGGTGTGTGGGTCCACTGCAGTGGATGGACCAGATTGAGGGGGGAGTGGGTCCACTGCAGTGGATGGGCCGGATTGAGGGGGAGTGGGTCCACTGCAGTGGATGGGCCATATTGAGGGGTGTGTGGGTCCACTGCAGTGGATGGGCCAGATTGAGGGGTGTGTGGGTCCACTGCAGTGGATGGGCCAGATTGAGCGGTGTGTGGGTCCACTGCAGTGGATGGGCCAGATTGAGGGGGGGAGGGTCCACTGCAGTGGTTGGGCCAGATTGAGGAGGGGGGTCCACTGCAGTGGCAGTTTCAGACTGAGGGGGGACAGTTGGAGGGGGACTGTTCATGGGAGAGCGGGAGGGGCTGGGCCTGACTATCTTTGGGATTGTGTATTTGCGAAGGGTGGAAACCTGTGATGGGGATGGACTCTGGATCTTTGGGAGGGGGGCCTTGGATTGGGATGGCCTTTTTTTGGCTGGGGAAGTATAGGTCGATGGTGGGGTTTTTGATTTGGGACTCCGGGGGGATTTTCGGGTGTGGGGATTTGAGCTATTCCTCTTTGGGGGGTGGTGGGGCCAGGTTTGGATGTCAGGTCGGGGGGTTTCCTCTTCCCCTTGGGAGGGGGGATAGATGGGTCTTTGGGAATATCTTCTGGGCAGAGGGGGGTGCAGGAGAGACAAGGGTAGGGGTTGTGGAGTCAGTTGGATCTGAGGTATGCGGAGTGCCTGTGGATGCATGTTTGTCAAGTTTCAGCCTCTCCCTGGTGTGTGAGTGCTGTCAGTCCCCTGAGTGTGCGTGCATGTGTGTTTTGAGTCATGTGTGTGGGGTTGTGTGCTGCATGAGGATGTTGATGTGTGTGCATGTGCATGTTTGCGTGTGCTTTGGTCAGGTAGGGTAGTTGGGACTGTGGATGGGGAAGAGGAAGGAGGGATACTGCTGCCATCAGTATGGAGGCCAGTGCCTGGTTTGATCTCTGTAGGGCAGACATGTCCGAGTGGATGCCCTCCATGTATGACACCAATTGTGTCAAAAGACTGAAGGACATTCAGCATGGATGTCTGCCCCACATGGATCTGCTTCAGCAAATCCACGGCCTTCACGCTCAGGGCAGCAGGGGAGACTGGTGCAGGGGGTGCGGTGCCTGGCCCAAAGGAGACATGCTCCCTTACATGGGAGCGGCCACGGACACTGGGCATGGGAGCAGCTGGGAAGGGTGGAAATGGTGGTGGTGGCGGACTATGGTGTAGTTTGAACTAATCCTGGCTCACCCACCACCACAAGGGAGTCATCACTGGAGGTGTAATCTTCGGCAGCTCCTTCTGATGGTGATGTGGAACTGCCCTCGGTGTGGCTCCCCTCACCCTCCGTGCCACTAGGCCCCTCCTCCTCCCCTGCACTGGACCCAGTCTGACGAGCTGCTTCCCCTTGGTCTGTGGCACTGCCTCCTCCGGTAGCCAGTGCTGATGCTGTGAACAAGAATGCCAAAGAGATTCACATGAGTCATCTACATGTACTTGACACATGTGTATCATCACAAATCATCACCGAGCAAGCATATACATCATTTTGACTGCAGCTTTCTACTCATTAAACATATGTGTACATGGCACTTGCCAGTCGGCCAGTTAACCATGGTTCGCAGACACATGATGTCATGTTCAACATTGTTCAGATCAATGGCAAAGCCCACAACCACAGTGTCAACTTCTACACTACGTAGCATGTGGTCTGATTTGTAATGCTCCTCACGGTCTTGTGTCATTACATACATGTCTCATCTCCTGCAAGGAAGTCTTGAACTGACACTGCAAATGGGATGCACACATTTGAAATGTGACATGGTAAACATTCTTCCATCCCCAGTCATCAAATTTTGAATCTATGGCTATGGCCTAACTGGGAAAATGATCAGCCTGCATTACAGCAGGCTTCTATAGTTAGTGAATGACTCATTTCACACAGATAACAGTGTTAGTGGTCATTTGTCCACTGTCTTTGGTCTTCTGCTGTCAGGTAACACATCTGATTCTCTTTTTGTAAACCACAAGGTGTTAGGCCAAGCTAGGGTGAGAGTCACGTGGCCCACTGTCTTATGTCAACCATGGACAGCTTTGGTGGGATTGTCCATGACGTCATGCACATTGTATTCAGTCAAAATGTTACATATTTGTACAATGTCAAACACAATTTGAATACCAATGACTGCATCATTACAATGCTTCATATGGTACACTATGCCACTGGCCTGTCTGAGTGCACCATCTGTATGGACTAGTAGTACAGAACCTCAACATCACATGATTCCAGTCACCACTGTGTACCAATCCTGTCCAGACTACTTCAGTCCACATCTCTGGCTGCCAAGTCTGCATGTCCCTTACGTATTAGACACAATTTGATAAGCTGACATTGCTCTTGTTCACCATCAGGGTTTGTGAACTCACAAATGAAATTGGATGCACAGTTGACATCTATCATGATGAAAGTAATGCACCATACACATGGAAGACCAAGCCACAAGTATGTATAGTTAAGAGATTTTACACACATGTAAACAGTTGTGTATGCAAAACATAAACAATACATTTGAAGTGTAGCCTTGTTTCCAACAGTGACCACCTGTGTCTGTCAACGATTGTCACGTGTAGTCACTGTAACAGAGTCTGACATATGGATTTTCTCATTTTAATGTGGAAAAAGGAATAACACATACTAACATGTGATAGGCCAGTGTCACAGTTGCCCGGAATTGGCATACCTCCCCTTGGCCCATGGGATACATGTGATTATGCTGAGCACTACAGCTGGGACAGAAATTTGCCAGAATGAGCAAGATAAACTCAACAAGGCATCCACATTAGTGTCACCTGCAGCCAGGATGTATAGCACTGGCATCACACACCTGTGTGCTCCACTTGCAACATACTGCACATATATATTTGAAAGACTCTGAGTACAGGTCACGCATTAGTCACTGTGCTGACACATGTCAGACAATTGCATCACTCCAGAAGGTCATTTCCATGCACATGTTGTAGATTGTGCAGATCACATGAGCATGGGACTACAGTCACTACCCTGGACATAAGTGACACCCATGTCACAGATGGAAAGGGGCGCAACAGGTAATTTAGTAGTCATGGTGCACATGCATCTCTTGAGACAGAACTGTGTGTTTAGATGCCTTACAAACTGTAATAGGGGCAGCAGGGTGAGATATTACAACATGCATGTTGAACATAGGTGTGTGACATGGCACATAGTCACCCCCTCCTTGCTGCTGTCTGGCCTTCAACTGCCCATCCATGTCAGGGAAGACCACTGCCAGAATCCAGAGCATGTGGGGAGTCAGGGTCCGGCATCCGCCCCTCTTGCGTGGAGGTGACAGGTTCAGTTGGACCCGCGCAATCCTCCGCATCCAGCCCCGGAGGTCCTGCCACCTCTTCTGACAGTGGCGGATGCGTCGGTTGGTGACCCCCACTGAACAAACTGTCCGGGCGATGGTCTACCACATCTTGACCTTCTGATGGGAGTCTACGTGTGAGGATGGCATGGTGACAGTCCCTTAAGTCACATGCTACATGTTTCCGGGTCACACAATCTTACACATTGTTCAGGATAAGATTGCAAACAATGTCTAAGGGGTGAACAAGTAGCATTATGGGCAGTTGTCCTGTGTACAATGATCCCTCCATCCCATGTGAACAGTGCTGAGAAGTCAACAACACCCAGTACACACAGTTCTACAGCAGTGTACCTGCCCAGTACACAATTCTACACACAGCAAAACGTAGACAAATTCTGTTTGCATGCTTCCACTTGAGATTCCCAATGCTAGCAGTGCACGTTTTTGTACATGCCCAATGAAAAGGCAGTGGAATCATCACTCACCTGCTCCTCTGGTTTGCCATACAGCTGGCTGTACAGTGGAAGGAGGCTGTCCAGCAGGGCCTGGTTTTCTTCTTCAGTGAATGCTGGGGCCCTGTCCACTGTATGTGCCATGGTAGCTCCCAGAGGATGTGGAGACAGCAGCAGAGAGATAGGGAGATGCAGGTAATGTACAGGTAGTGCAGGGAAGTGAGGTCTGTAGGGAACAGACAGACTTTTATCTGTACAGCAGAGGCGGTCTCTTTTCTATGCAGACAAAGCGATAGGCCCGACTTGGTCGCATTATCCGAATCTGTACAATCCATAACAATGCTAGCATACGACACGCCTAACGCAACGTTCAAAAGACCCGCATCGTCCCAGTTTTTGACTTGGATACATTGGTGATGGAAGGTTACCGATTCGTTTTGCACGCAAATCGAACACGAAACGAAACGCGCATCTGTCACCATGACCACCAACAGCAAATGGGTGCGAAGGACTCGGTTCGGATGCGTCTACCGCGTCCTTTGAATACTCACCCGCGTCATTCACCATGACGAACAACAGCAAATGGGTGCAACGGACTCGGTTCGTATGCGTCTACAGCGTCCTTTAAATACTCACCCGCGTCGTTCACCATGACGACCAACAGCAAATGGGTGCGACGGACTTGGTTCGGATGCATCTAACGCGTCCTTTGAATACTCACCCGCGTCATTCACCATGACAACCAACAGCAAATGGGTGCGACGGACTCGGTTCGGATGTGGCTACCGCGTCCTTCCACTAATCGGTCGGCAGGGCAGACACTAGTGCAAATGATGATGTTCTTGTGCATTACATGTATGGAGACAGTGTTTTTGTGAGTTAGTGTACATTTGAATTGATAGCTCACACTCCAATGAGGGACATACCTTGAGGGGCACACAACACACTGTTTGTGAGTCCGATTACAACATTGAGAGTACACTTCTCGGATTACCCTCCTAGGCTTGGTCACAGTCCCAGGGGATAATTTCTGAAAATATGTTTTGGCTACACATATTCACTGCTTTTGTGGACTGTGTGACCCATTGTGCATTGGGGATGTTTCTGACTGTGAATCTGCTGTGTCTGAGTCATGCACAACGCGGTCAATTTTGACTTTTTGTACCGTGACATTTAGCTGCCACATCAGCTTGTGTATGTTATGTGAGTTGCTGATGTGTGTTTGTGTTCCAGGCTTACGTGGAAGATTGCAAACTTCAAGCCACTCCTACATTGTAGATATTCAGTGTATGTGATTGTACATGTTTGTCAGACATGACATCATGACAGTGACCATCCTGTGACAGTGGTGTGCAGGTTTCTCTTGGTGACCCACTGTATGTATGATGTCTAACATATACGTGGCATTACATAATCCTATTGTGTGTACCTTTCAACCATGTGATGGCTGTCACAAACCCATTTCTTGTATAATGTGTTTCGCGTGTTGTTGACAATGTGATGGTTGCTCACATGTACGGTGACAGACACTAGGGACTATTTACAGTGCAGCACTGACACTGCTGTGTAACCATAGTTTGTTGACATCTCTGTAAAGGGAACTAATGCTGTGCTTTGTATCTAGGCTCAACAATTATCCTATCAATGTTAATTTCCAATGTCTTGGGACTTCTTTTTGTCCAGATATCATGTTACATGTGTTGCAATGCATGTAGCTTTGTATGTTGTAAACTGACATCAACTGTGTTTACACTCTACACATAGGTATTGCAGAAGACCTCCAGTCTACAGGCCCTTCCCCGAAGACCTCCAGTCTACAGGCCCTTCCCCGACCTCCAGACCATGGAAGAACGTGATTGCATCCATAGGTACCGCTTTACCAGGCCACTTATTGTTGAGCTGGCTGACAAGTTGGCACCGCATTTGCAACCTGGACGCCCATATCCCACTGCACTGACCCCCAAGGTGAAGGTGATGGCACTACATTTCTTCGCCACAGGTTCATTTCAGTATACTCTGGCAACATCAGGTGGCATGTCACAGACCATGTTCAGCCGTGTGCTTCGTGATGTTTTGGATATATGCAAAAGAAACAATTGATGGACGGAATGCTGGACAATGCAAACATTCACCCCCAGTCACAAGGATCTGGGTTAAATCCATCATTCTTTTGCTCACCACACCACCCCAGTTTGGACCCAGCCATATGCAAATCAGTCTTGACCCTGTTCCTTGTGGGAACAGTCCAGCCCGAACTGCCAAGCCAGGTCCTCCCTGGACCGGAAACAAGCATCCTGGGACCGGTTTCAAGGCATTACCCTTCATCAGCCAGGCTAGCTTGAATCCAGTGGTGTAGTGAGCACGGGACCCACGTCTGGGCATACCCTTCCCACTTAGGGCGACATATGCAAAAGAAACAATTGATGGACATAATGCTGGACAATGCAAACATTCACCCCCAGTCACAAGGATCTGGGTTAAATCCATCATTCTTTTGCTCAACACACCACCCCAGTTTGGACCCAGCCATTTGCAAATCAGTCTTGACCCTGTTTCTTGTGGGAACCGTCCAGCCCGAACTGCCAAGCCAGGTCCTCCATGGACTGGAAACAAGCATCCTGGGACCGGTTTCAGGACATCACCCTTCATCAGCCAGGCTAGCTTGAATCCAGTGGTGTAGTGAGCACGGGACCCATGTCTGGGCATACCCTTCCCACTTAGGGCGACATATGCAAAAGAAACAATTGATGACCAGTTGGCACCGCATTTGCAGCCTGGACGCCCATATCGCACTGCACTGACCCCAAGGTGAAGGTGATGGTGGCACTACATTTCTTCGCCACGGGTTCAGTATACTCTGGCAACATCAGGTGGCATGTCACAGACCATGTTCAGCCGTGTGCTTCGTGATGTTTTGGAGGCATTGCTACATTTCCTGGAACAATACATAAAGTTCCCAACACCTACACAGTTGACAGACATCAAGGGGGAGTTCTATGCATTGGGGCGCATGCCACATATCATTGGCTTAATTGATGGGACACATGTAGCTTTGATCCCACCACAATCCAATGAGCAGACCTACAGGAATCGCAAACACTACTAATCAATGACCTGGCGGTATGTCTGGCTGACATGGTGATCTCCCATGTGTGTGCATGTTTCCCTGGATCAGCACATGACGCGTACATCATGAGGAGTAGTGCCATCCCCCAGCTGATGTCTCAGCTGCAACCTGAGTGTGCCTGTATTATTGGTAGGTTATGTTGTATGTTTATGTTGTGTGTGGCTTGTATATCAGATTGTGCTCTGTTTTCAGACAACTGAAGTATTTTCTGTGTTCAATGTAGGAGACTCTGGATACCCCAACATGCCCTGGTTGCTTACACCACTCCGGAACCCTATCACCCCAGCTGAGATTCTTTACAATGAGGCACATGGGAGGACCAGGAGAGTGATTGAGCGTACATTTGGGCTACTGAAGACAAGGTTCCGAGGCCTTAATCGGACAGGAGGTGCACTACAATATGGCCCCCTGAAGGTGTGCAAGATTATCACAGCAGCGTGCGTGCTCCACAACCTTGCAATCTGGAAGGAAATACCACTTATACTGGATGAAGGAGACCAAGATCCACCAGCAAGGGAGGAACCAGACTTGGGACATGATGCCAGGGATGATAAGGATGTTGAGGGTGACAACAACTGATCCGCAACTTCTTCACATAAATGTGAGTATTGAATGAGAGGAGTTAGCCCATAAATGTTAGTTTGTGTGTTGCTGTTGTCCTATGTGTATGTATGCTGCTGAGCGTCTGTCATTCTTCAATGGCTTTTGACAGAATTGCCTAATCCAAATTTGCATGTGACAAGGACAATGCTACTCAGTAACAGCATGTGTTCACACTGACATTGGTATGCTTTAGCTGAGACAGTTTGCAACATCAATCTAAATCTTTCCTGAGTTCCTGACTGAATTATGTTTTTCTCCTTCCCAGGATCATTCACCATGTCAACTGCTGAGTTGTGACCACACCAGAGCCATGATCCTGTGTCATACTCTAACAGTGAACAGTGGTGGACATCCCTGGGCCATGTCACCTTTTGAACAGATGGTCATTTGTTTGGACTTGTGAGACTTTTGTAACTGTGTGATGTGATTGCAGTTTGTGTCAAGGTGCAAGGTTGTATCATTTAAATAAACCTGTGCTCCACATTGAGGTGTGCCTTGTCTGTTTGCTCATATCCACAGGTTATCCTGATACAAAACATGTTCCATGGACAACAATGTTGGTAACAATGAATGTTTTAGGGCTTGCAGATGGGGACATGTGTGCTGACAGTAGACTACGATGGTGTAATTACCATGTACGATGGGTGGTGTGATGACCTGGTTGTGTCTGTCTCTCATGCTGTGACTAGTTACATCTACTGCCAAGCCAGTAGTTGACATTACTGGATTGATTCCTTGTCCAATTTTGTGGACACCTTCATCTTTGATCTTCAGTGCATCATTTCAACGTGTACATTTGTGTTTCAAAGTCACGACATGAGCAAGTATTTGGTACAAAGTGGTTTATTTTAGTGCATGGTTGGTTGATGACAAATGAGTTGATGGGGGAGTGATCAAACAAAACAGGGACAACAAAGTGCAGAAAGGAGTTGGTAGTGTTTGTAGATGAAGTTGTCAGAAGTAAATCCACAGTTATTTGAATCCAAAGTCCAAATAAGACCCTCCGGCCAATGTGGGAGAGTTCAGTGAGAGTCAACAAAGTGAACACTTGGCACACAATGGAGGGTATCAGGAGCAGCTTTTCACTTCCTGGGGGTGATGCGTAGCCATCGGTCTCTCATGTTGTCTTCTTCGGTGGACGACCCTTTTACTTTTTCTCGGGGGGACCCTCAGGTGCAAGCAGCGTCGGGGGTGCAGGGTGCGCTCCACCAGCGTCCACATCACTCCCTGTGGCAGGTGCAGATGTTTATACACCTGATGTTGTGGGCACACAGGGAGGTGTGGACATGTTGGTGGCAATCTGGCGGAAGCAGGTGAGAATGTCCTTGTGCACCGCCGTAAGGTCTTCATTTGTGGACATGTGTTTCTCCACTTTTGCATAATGGGCTGCCTGCTGTTCTTGCATGGTCCTGAGGATCCCAACTACCTGGCCAAAATCCCCTGTGCAGCCCTAATATGCATTGGGGATTCTGGATAGGTGTGGGTCATCTGCAGCATCAGCACCAGCAGCATGTTGGCGCATGTCCCCACGGCCCCTCCCACCACCCCCACCCACCGAGCAGAACCAGTTGATGCTGGCTCAATCACCACAGAGCCTCCTTCTTCGTTGACAGTGCTGGTGTTGTCCGCCAACTCCAGAGTGCCCAGTGTTGCTGTGCTTTCGTTGTTGGCTCGGGCTGGTGTGTCTGTGAGGGTAGGGGTCAGCTGTGTGTTGGCTGCTGAGGCGGGAGGGGTGACAGAGGATGCCGGTGTTACTGCTGCTGGTGCTGTGGTCTGAGCCACACCTGATGGGCCAGGTAGTTCATCGTCGTCCGAAGGATGTTGAGAGACCTCTAAGCTGGAGAGCTCAGGGTTGACCAGAGTGTGGGACTGGCTGTCCTGGTTTGTTGCTGAGATGTTCCCAGCTTGCCCTGTGGGTACATGAAGGACACAATGATTGTTGTGAATGTCCACAGCCCCTCAGATCATTACCAGGACATTGTCTACTGAAGCTAAGGATGACTTGATGTCTAGAGTTTGTCCTCTCCCAGCAAGGTGGAGGAGTATTGTCAATGACCACATCTCCCATCATTCCCTGTCCTCAACACACCTTCCCAGCCAGCCCAGACAGCACACCTGGGACCATGCTGTCCCAGATGTTGTGTGGAAAAGTACTGTCAAGATATCTGACACTGTGGACTGCTGTGGGAAGCACAAGGCCTTGGTGGGAGTTGTGGGCCGCAGCAAACAGCAGGTCCCAGTGCTAGCCATCTTGCCGGTACTATTCCACTCACTGTGAGGTAAGCACAGTTCAAGGTGTGCTTTTCGGGCCATGTGGGAGGAGGAGTATTTGCACTTACTTCACTTCCTATCAGGCCCTATCCCACACACACTCCTCCCACCCAGCCCAAACAGCACACCTGTGACTATGCTGCCCCTGAGACTGAATGGAAATTTACTGTCTGACACTGTGGACTGCTGTGGGAAGCACAAGGCGTTGGTGGGAGTTGTGGGAAGCAGCATACAGCAGGTCCCAGTGCCAGCCATCTTGCCGGTACTTATCCACTCACTGTGAGGTAAGCACAGTTCAAGGTGGGCTTGTTGGGCCATGTGGGAGGAGGAGTATTTGCACTGACTTCAACTCCCATCAGGCCCTGTCCCACACACACTCCTCCCACCCAGCCCAATCAGAACACCTGTGACTATGCTGTCCCTGAGACTGTGGACTGCTGTGGAGCACAAGGCCTTGGTGGGAGTTGTGGGCAGAAGCAAACAACAGGTCCCAGTGTCAGACATCTTGCAAGTGCATTTCCATTCACTTTCAGGGGCTGCATAGTCCCAGGTGTGCTATGTGGGTTGGCTGGGAAGGTGTGTGGAAGACAGGGCATGATGGTAGACATAGTCAGTGCAGACAGTACTCTTCCCAGGCAGCCCAACCAGGCCATCAGGGAGTTTGATGTCCTGACAATGAGTAAAGTGTACATTCAAGATGGCTGACACTGGGACCTGTTGTTTGCTTCTACCCACAACTCACATCCTGGCCTTGTGCTCCCCACACCAGTCCAGAGTGTCAGCCGTCTTCCCAGTACATTTCGATTCACTCTCAGCGACAGCATAGTCACAGGTGTGCTGTTTGGGCTGGGTGGGAGGAGTGTGTGTGGGACAGGGCCTGATGGGAGTTGAAGTCAGTGCAAATACTCCTCCTCCCACATGGCCCGAGAAGCCCACCTTGAACTGTACTTACTTCACAGCGAGTGGAAATGCTTCCCTGACAGGGAGTACAACTTTACAATCAAGATGTCTGACAGTGCTGCCTGGTGTTTGTTTTGACCACAACTCCCATCAGGGCCTTGTGCTCACCACACCAGACCCCAGTGTCAGCCATCTTGCCGGTACTTTTCCACTCACTGTGAGTAAAGCATACTTCCAGGTGGGGTTGTTGGGCTATGTGGGAGGAGGATTGTTATCTGTGACTACAACTCCCATGAGGCCTGTGCCCACAGCCACCTTTCCAGCCATCCCAACCTTCCTTCCTGTGACTCAGCTTCCCTGTGAGTGAGTGAAACTGTGCTGGCAAGATGGCTGACGCTGGTGACTGTTGTTTGGAGCACAAAGCCTTGCTGTGAGTGTGTTAGAAGTTTGTACATGTTATGACATATTTAAATTTACTCTGACATTGCAGGTATTTTGTTTGTCAAAATGGCATACACATCACATGCTCATTTGCTCCATATTGTTATGGCTTTGCTAACAGTGATTTGCATCACTGTATCCTTGACAGTGATGTGTGTTGATGTGTAATTGATAACATTATTGGACAGTTGAGTAGGTACTCACCAGGCTCTGGTGCTCTTGGTATTCCATAGATGCCCTCCAGCGGAAGGATGGCATGCACCTTCTCCTCCCAGGAAGTGAAGTGCACAGGTGGTGCAGGTGGGCCACCGCCAGTCCGCTGACTTAAGGCGTGTTCTCTTGCAATCAGCTTCTTGACCCTCCTTCGCACATCATAGTACCTGCTCCTGATATCGTCCATTGTGCATAGGCAAAGTGCTTGAGCATTCACCTTGTCAACTATCCTCTCCCACATCCTATTTCTCAGGGACATGGAGGTCTGTTGGACTTAGTTCCCAAATAACTGTGGCTCTACTCTAAGTATTTCATCTACAAGTACTTCCAACTCCTTATCTGTGAAACATGCCTGTTTTGGGGGCATGGTGAGGGTGAAGGTGAAGGTGTGGGTGAGTGTGAAGGTGTGGCTGAGTGTGAATGGGTAAAGAAGTGTGTGTTTGAGGGTGTCCTTTCTCCCAAACAAAATGTGTGGCAGTTGTTTGGTGGTTGATGTGTGTGTGTGTGGCAGGGAGCAGTGGCTCAGTGGATCTTTTGGTGTCTTCTGGTCAGTTCTGTTGTTGCAAAGGATCATGGTCATCTGTTTTGGCCTTTATATAGGTTTTTTTTTTTATATGGCTAATGCTTGATTTCCTAATATTTATCATTTCCCAGTTGCATTTTCTGTCACAAGCCGACACGTTTCAAAGACCGCGTCGTACGCATCGTCATCTGTTCGCGGGTTGAACCGTGTCTGATTCATGCCTGCAATGCTAGGTTTCAGCATTCCCATACCATTCGGTCGGATTGGGCTTGTTTACGGACGAATTGGTCGGACGAATCGGACTCCGAACGTGTTGGTTGGAGTTTATATCCATTGCATCGTACTCCGTCGTTCGGAAAGCTTGCGGTCGACTCGTTTGGAAAGCATTCTGAAACAGAGTCGGTAGGAATGCTTTCCAAATGAGATCAGAATCGGGCCCTAAGTTGTAAAAGGAGCCATCGACCTTCTGTGTCTGTTTCTTGTGACAGTAACTTAACATCTAAAGTTTTTTTTACATAATACAACAACTCCATTTCGTTTACCAGTCCCTGGCGATGAACAAGCATGTTCACCGACACAATATCGACTAGGAAAACATTGACTTAAAAAATTATCGAGGCAAAAATATTGACAACAAAAGTATCGACTTCCTATACTTAAAAAGGTAAGTGCAAAAATATAGAGAAAAAAATATTGTTTACAAAAATATAGTTGTATTAAATATCGATTTTTAAATATATATACAGATTCAAATATTAAAAATAAAATATATTAAATGCTACCATTAATTTAATAAAAAATAAAATATTTTAAATATATATTTTAACAAATATATAACAAATAAGCTTACTTTCAAACACTTAAACCCAAATACATATATACATATATATTAACATATATCTATTTAAAAAATATAATTAAACTAATATTTGTAAATTATATTATAATGCAAAATTGTTTAAATAATATAATAATATAGCACATATGTATATCTATACATATTGTATGAACATAAAATATTTAAAAAACAAACCTTTTTAACTAAAATTAAAAAGTAAATATCATACATTTTTTACAATTTAATAAAAATTTACAAACAAAAAAAATTAAATATTCTTTTTCTAAAGAAACAAAAACATAATTATATAAATTAAAACAATATAAAAAAAGTTATTTAAATGTATAATGAATACATATAAATTTCCCACTGCAACAAAAATAAACAAATTCTTATATTAATAATTTATCAAATTTACTACTCCCACCTCACAGAACACAACAGTAATAAAATTGTTACATCACCTAAAAGTAAAATTTACTACTCGCAATACAATAAATACAAAATTCGATAAAATAATATATTAAAAAGTACTAAAATTTACTATTCCCCTACATATAATACAACACTAGTAAAAGTTTTAGATTGCAGAGAAATAAAATACATCCTCCTGAGGCTTGAGCCGGGAGTGATAGCGCTCAATTTGCTGATTTTGCACTCGATCCTGTTCAATTGTTTTTATGTGTTTAATCACTTTTAAACAGAGCCTAGTTTTTTAGTGTGATGACATTTTTTTTATGTGTTTAGTCACGTTAAACAGAGCCTAGCTTTACAGTGTGATGAAACTGTTCTTACCGCTCTTTTGCCCAAGCTGTTTCATAATCCTTGCCTAATAGGGGGACCGCACTTGGCTCAGCGGGCCGCCATTTTGAGGGAAGTACGGTCAGCGGGCTAGTGTTTTTCGCCCCTGACACTATAATTGGAGAGGCTGGTGCGAACACGCGCAGCGGACGCGCCGCTGACATGCCAAAGGCGCGCCTAAGGCAAGCCCGTCTGCGCCCGTCCGCGCTTGGCTCGCGCTCAGTGCCAGAACCCCTGCCCGTTTGAGTGCAGGTAAGCCGAATAGTATACATTACTCCAGTATGCTGCTGCGGAGTTTAAACATCATGGGTAACGCCACCAGATGTTTATGTCTTATCCCTAAGATAAGGCCCCCCTCCAACCCAGTGACTTGCCCCAATTGTAAAATTACGTTACCAGAACTATTATACCAGCCCATTGAACCTCGAAAACAGGATAAGACAGTAAAAGCTGAACGGGTAAAACCAGCGTTAAAGTGCATACTGTTGAATGCAAGATCTCTGGTGAAACACAGTGTTGAGTGTGCAGCACTAATTGAGGATGGGGAAACAAAGGTGGCATTTATCACTGAAACATGGACTGATGATGCTTCAGGTCCAGATTTAGTGAAAGCCACACCCCCCGGATACCTTAGTCATACCGTAAACAGGCCAATTAGGAAAGGGGGGGGGGTACTTGCCGTAATCTATCATAACTCTATAAATGCGACCTTTCACACAGCCTCAAATGAAGCCTGTGAGGCACTAGATTTTAGCCTCACCTATGCCCATCACCACACTTTCAAGGGTACTCTTGTGTTTAGACCCCCAGGTCCCAGGAGTCCCTTTGTAACATCTCTGGGAAATCTGTTGGAAGAAGGGATGGGTGCGAACTCATATACGATACTGGGAGATTTTAACTTCCAAGGACCAACAACAGTCAGGACAGTGGACTGAATTGAGGGTCATAAGTCTAGTTTTGATAAGTTCGCACCACTATCCATTATGGACACTCATAATCTTTTAATGTCGACAAAATCAGGATCCTCCTAGGATACTTGTCCTGTCGCGGTGCTAAAACTGGCCCCGGAACCGATAGTGAGGACACTTACCTCACTATTTAACGCAATGTTTCTAGATGGGTATTTTTCTAAATCCTGGAAAATTGCGTCAATATTACCACTACTTAAAAAACCTAAGATGGACCCCAAGGACCCGAACAGTTTCCGACCCATCTCACGTCTCCCACTCCCAGCTAAACTGGTCGAGAGAGAAATGAATGCACAATTGAGTACTTATCTGAAAGAAGCTCAAGCCCTGGATCCTACCCAATATGGTTTTAGGGAGGGGCACAGCACGGAGTCTGCGCTCCTAAAATCTACGGAAGAGATCAGGGTAGCTCTAGATCAGGGAGGCAAGGCCCCTATGATTATGTTGGACCTTTCCGCGGCCTTTGATACGGTCCATCATGATTTATTGATGGACCGGTTGCGGGATTGCGGAGTCCAGGTTAAAGCATGGAAACTCCTGATGTCCTTCCTCTCGGACAGATCGCAAACTGTCTCTTTAGGTCAGTTTTGCTCCAAACCTTTTTCTCTGCCTTGTGGAGTCCCACAGGGGTTGTCCATGAGCCCCACACTCTTTAATGTGTACGTGTCCTCCTTGGCCCCCCTCATCGACTCCTTTGGCTTTTGCCTCACCTCCTACGCTGACAACACACAAATTGTGGTGTCGCTGCTTCCAGGGCAGGAAAATGGAATATGTAAACGATTCCATGACTGTATGGAAGCAGTGGGGAGGTGGATGTCTCAAAATTGTCTGAAACTCAACTTCAGTAAAACGGAGGTGATCTTGTTTCGGAATGATCCCAGCTTCTGGAGCCCAAGCTGGTGGCCGGTTTCTATGGGTTCTCTCCCGACACCCACTAGGAAAGTAAAAAACCTGGGAGTCTTTATAGATGAGAAACTCAACTTTGGTGACCAAGTCAATGCAGTAGTCTCGGCATCGTCATATGTCCTTAGAACATGCAAAAAAATTCTGCCTTTTTTGCCAAAGGAGTCAGCGGATGGTGATTACATCACTAACCATGGCTAGGCTAGACTATTGTAATAGCCTTTACCTGAACACTCAGGAACGCTTTCTGCACAAACTCCAATTACTGCAGAAAGCTGCCGCTAGACTGCTTTCCGGCACATCTAAATTTGCATCGGTCTCTAGTGAAATCCGGAGACTCCACTGGTTACCCGTCAAGAAACGAGTACAGTTTAAATCCCTCTGTATGGTACACAAAGCCCTACAAGGCGTAGGACCAGATCATTTAAAGAGGCAATTCCAGTGGTATGTGCCAAAAAGGCCACTCTGCTCCATGGGAGCAAAACTGGTGACATAAAAAGCCAGTTGGGGTGGCAGAAGTTTTTCTGCATGTGCGGCAAAGGCTTGGAATGACCTCCCCTTCCATCTGAGGAGCATTTCTGACTTACCGGTATTCAGGAAGGCCCTCAAAACTTGGCATTTTTGATTGATTGATAACCCGGTCATAAATTATGTTTCCTTCAGAGGAATGTAGCTAGCGCCAGGACACCCTAGGGTAACAGTTGCACTTTACAAGTTTCTCTAACATAACATAACATAACAAAATGTAATAGTCTCACTCCAATAACTGCAAAAGTAGGGAAAGTTTTGGATTGCGGAGGGGTACAATTTACTATTCCCACTCCACTGAGTGTAACAGTAGGAAAGTGTTGAATTGCGGACAGGTATAATTTACTATTCCCACTCCAATGAGTGTAACAGTAGAAAAGTGTTGGATAGCGGAGGGATAAAATGTACTATTCCTACTCTAGTAAGTACAACAGTAGGGAAAGTGTTGGATTGCGGAGGGGTAAAAATTACTATTCCCACTCCAGTGAGTACAACAGTAGGGAAAGTGTTGGATAGCGGGGGGCTAAAATTTACTACTCCCACTCCAATAAGTGCAACAGTAGGGAAAGTGTTGGAATACGGAGGGGTAACATTTACTATTCCCACTCCAAAAAGTGCAACAGTAGGGAAAGTGTTGGATAGCGGAGGGGTAAAATTTACTGTTCCCACTCCCAAAGTGCAACAGTAGGGAAAGTGTTGGAATGCGGAGGGGTAAAATTTACTATTCCCGCTCCAATAAATGCAACAGTAGAGAAAGTGTTGGATAGCGGAGGGGTAAAATGTAATATTCCCACTCCAGTCAGTACAACATTAAAAACAAACACAATAAAAATATTTTTAAAACAAAGTAAATAAAAAAAAAATATATGTGTTGGAAAATAAAATAAAACTATATTTAATATTAAACATTATTGAAAATAAAAACATATTATAATGTTAAATACATATCACAAATACCTACAAATATTATTATAAATAAAATACAAAAATAATTTTCATACAAATAAATATCTCTATTTATAATTTATTCATTAACAAAAACATTAATTATTACATACATTTAGTTTAGTTACTTCCCATCCTTAAACACCACAAAACTCACAACCGCCCCCTAAAACATTATTGCCACTATTAATTTTCATTATTGAATATTCATTATTAATTCATTATAATTAATGTACTACCCACAAAATACCCCCACAAAACACACAGCACAATTCATTATTAAATTAATTATTTTTATTAATTAAAAAAAATATATTTCTTGCTTAAAATGGATTTACTTCCACCCCATACCCTTACAAAACCCACAACCCACATCTAAAATGTAAGAAAAATAAATGTATTTGCACAATTAACATAATTATCAACGTAACAAATATTATTAATTAAAAATCAAATTATAATTCATTAAAATTAACTAACATCCCACCCTTTACCCCTATAATCCCCCAACCCGCACCTAAAAGTAAACATTAAAAAAAATATTTACATAATTAAAATTAATTTTCAATTAAATAACTAATAGTATTTAACAACTAATTAAAATTAATTTACTCCTCCACCCTTCACCCCTATAAACCCAAAACCCACACCCAAAAAAGAGTAATTAAACAGTTAACTTAATTAGTTATCAATTAATTAATTATTATTAATTATCAACCAATTCATAATTAATTTAAAACAAATTACTTCCCAACCTTTGCCCCATAAACCCCACAACCCACACCTAAAAAAATGACACAATTACCATACTTAATTATAAATGAATTAATTAATATTAATTAACAACTAATTAATAATTAATTAAAAATAAATTACTTCCCACCTTTTACCCCTATAAACCCCACAACCCTCAC
The DNA here is from genome assembly GCA_963921515.1 of Calotriton arnoldi. Classification (NCBI taxonomy): domain Eukaryota; kingdom Metazoa; phylum Chordata; class Amphibia; order Caudata; family Salamandridae; genus Calotriton; species Calotriton arnoldi. The sequence goes on from CAWUFW010003335.1 coordinate 924,347, forward strand.
ATAAAATGTACCCCCAAAAATTAAAAGCACAATTAACACTATTAAATATTAATTAAATAAATATAATTAAATAAAAAATATTCATTGATTTATTATAATTAAATTACTTCCCTATAAACCAACAACCCACTACGGAACTAAAAAACGCAAAATTTAATTAAATTAAGTGTAATAACTACAAAAAATGTAACACATATATTAAAAAACATAAGCAATACTTGAACAAAAAATTACATCACATACATTTAAAATATATTCCAAAATACATGACACTAATTAAAAAATCGAGATTTTAAACAACTGTATCTTTGCAAACGAAATTAATGACTTCTATATTATAAAAATCGATATAACTTACCTTAAAATCGATATTTCCGTGTCACAATATTTCCAACTCAATAATTGTGTCAGTCGATATTACTGACTCAATATTCTGTCTACCGAAAAAGCATATCCTACCCAATTATGAATACGTTTTTGAACTTCTTTGTGAATTACATGCGTTTCTTGTAGTAAAGCAATATCTTCATTTAACTTGGCTAAATGTGTAAGCACTCTTTGTTCCTTAATGGGGGATCCTAACCCCTTAACATTCCAAGTGATTACACGTAAAGGCATAGATAACAATGGGCCTGATGATAATGGCGGTGCGATGGCAGGAGGATGCAGGGCTGGTGGAGAGACCATCTGCCACGCATTCAATGGACTCAAGGAGCCCATTGGACCGTCGGCGGGACTGCAATCCCTACAATAGTGGTGGTGCCTGCTCAGGCACTGCCAAAGGGATTACAATGTCCCTTTCCGCCTACCCTTTCATGGCGGTTCACCTGTCATGAAAAGGGAGGTGGAAAGTGACTTTGGGGGCCCCTAGTGGATCCCCCTTCCCCCCTTGGTCCTCCTCTATAGGTACTGGGGGCACCTATGGTGCCCCCCTAAACTTCCCTGCACCATGTGGTAGGCACCGCATGGTGCCTGTCACATAGTGCAGGGATGTTTCAAAAGTGTATTTTTTGGACTGTGGCATGTGCTGCACACGCCGCAATACAAAATATACAGATTATGACCCCCTTGAAGGCGTTTGCATCCTAATACAGGTAGCAGGACCGCCGACAGCTAGTCGGGCGGTCCTGCTACCTCCACGGTGCATCGTAATCAGGCCCAATGTAAGTTAAACTTGCTAAGGTCTACATAGTTAACTTTATAAATATAATCAGCATTTATATAAGCAGACAAAGTAGTAGTAAAATTGAAACGAAAGAAAAGAAAACATGTAGAAAAATATACATAATATGACCATTGAGTAGTAATGAATAAAAATATTAATTTAAAACTAAGACATCTTATTAACTTTCCACATTGACTGATATCGAATGATGAAAGAAAGGAAGATAGAATTGTGAAAGTGAGAAAGGAGATGAGTATAGGAGGAGTAAAGTAAGAGATTTGTAAAATACGCAGGAGAGGAGAAAGGAAAGAAGGAAAAGACAAAGAAGATAGTGGTTGGGAAAGAATAGGGACAGTAGGCATAAAAGACAAAATAACAAAGTGGACATACCTATGAAACACACAAAAACTTGAGGGTGGTGATACCACATAAGGGAGATGGTAGGACAGGAACTTCAACGCAGCTGACAAGGGGTGAGTCAGACCACAAAAATAGTGATAACGCAGTCCTGGGAATGAATGTCAAACAATACCTGGAATGAAATTATATAAAATAAAAGGACAACTAAAACTACTGGTTACATGAAGAAAGAGACATACAAACAATTTATATAAATAATAACATTTAACATGAATGTTATTCAGATTATCTCAAAGCAATCTCAAGGCATAGCTAGAGTCAGGTTGAAAAAATCTTTGATGTGTCCATCTCTTCTCCTCTGCATTTATCAATAAAACGTCGCAGTAATGCAGGATCCTCATAAGTTGTGGTTTTATTTTTAAAATTTACGTTAAACAAGCAAGGATGGAAAAGTCTGAATCTTGCGTTCAAGGCACGTAGAGCTGGTCTCATATCCAGGAAAGATTTCCTTCTGTCTGCCATGGCTTTAGCAAAATATTATGGAAAGAATAACTGTGAACCAGACCAAGAAATTCTACCTTAGGCCTTAGCTGCTTTATTAACCTGAAGAAGTTCAACATATTCAATGAAGTAGATGATGACTCCTCTAGGTGTTTGGGATGACAAAGGGTGACAAGTAGAATGACCCCATCAATGTGCTTGCTGTATGTTTAGTAATGAAGAGGCTGATTCCTGCAGTGTGTAGACTCGCGAGACTATGACACGTGTGACGTCACACTCTTTTGAGGCAAGGCAGTGCCTTCGGCCGATGAGTGGCACAGCTGGGTCTTGTGAGTGACCTTTTTGGGGAGGAGAGGCGAGGCAGTGCAGCTGTTGGGCGAGCAGCTTTGGCTCTGCTGTGTGGCCCACTGTCTAGCAACCCGGCTAGCAACCAGGCTAGCAGATACTTGGGTTGGACTCTGCGTCTGTCCCGCTGTCAGCCCTTCTCACCAGCCGCCAGAGAGGCTTCTGTCCTCTCCTTCAGTGGGATGGCAACAGGCAGGAAAGGAGCAGGAGAAGCAGCAATGTGGAAAGTGGGTAAGGCTAGAGACGTGGTTCGCAGCGGTTGGGGTGGAAGTGGCCAGCATTAGACTGGTGCAGCTTGCTCCATCGGCGGGACCGCCCCTGCACCCAGCAATCCCTCAATTGTGTAGCAGAGGACTCAATTTTGAAATTCTTTCCAAATGCCACCTGCAGCCCCTTCGGTGGGATAAACTTATAATAACAGCAGTTGTCCTGCACTACTGTTCATTGCATCTATCTACCTTGGAACTTACCCCCTATTTTTCCAGGCCTTCATCTAAGTTCCTCACCTGCTCAACCAATGCCTATGCCTGTAAGCATCATAAATGCGTGCTCATACCCCTTTCATTTAGAAAGGGTGTGGTGGCGCATCGGTAGTTCCCTCCTTTCTCTTCAAACTGGGAATCAGGAGGGTGTTCCTGCTGGCTGTGAATAGGGCTATGTAAATCTGCCAGTGTGTGCGTGCTCGTGCCCCCCCCCATATCTGGCAAAGGATCCCGGCAATCCACTTAAGAGGGGTGTGGTGGCACGCCACTCGTTAACCAGGCCTACTTAATTTATCTGCTAATCAAGGTAGGGCATCAAAGCCCTCATTAGAAGGCAACACGCAGCAGAGGACCAGGCCACGAGCACAGTGTCACCGGGGACTGGCTGCAGCCTTGCAGATACAGCCCCAAGCAGTTGGGGTGCGGTTTGTAAGTTGAACGCAGCACTTACTTACCAATTCAAAAGTTACCAAAAAGGCATTGATTCATCAAATATTGCCAAATCCTGTCAAGTAGGACACCCACAGGCTAAAAGGAACATGAGGTCAGGCAGGGTCAGACAACAGCAAGCCGCGCAGAAGATCCAGACTCAAAATAAGCCTTCAAGGAAGTTGAGGTTAACTGGCTTTGCAGCTTACACGGCAAACACTGTCACAGGCCAGGTCAGCCCATTATTATCATCTTTCCAAGTATTTTTTGGGAAGTCAGGTTATACTGGTAAATTCACATTTTTAAAGGACTCAGCTGCAGCTATTTACTATACAACAGAAAATATTGAGGGCATGCCAAACCCCCTTACACCTCAAAAATTAGACTCATTGGACTCATTATAATTTATTCTGGCCAGCGCCAAAATCCTATTGCAAAAAAGGGCACAAATAACAAAAGTCCAGCATCAAGTGGTCCACACAGGGGAACACCAACATGATCCAAGGGCAGGTCCATGCCCCAAGCTGCCAATACTCAATGCCAGAACCAGAACAAAGACTGGCTCTAGCACTCAGTCAACTGTCAGGTACAATTCCGTCTCGTTACCAACAGAGAACTTGAGTCAAACTGTTTGATTACCACAGATAGGCCTAACCAAAACTTCAGAAATGACAAAACATGTCTTAGCTCCTTCAATAATAGAAATTTCAAGTCATTCGGGACTATCGGCTCAAGCCAATTTACCCAATGCACCCAAGGTAACACAACATGATATCTTAGGTCTAATGCAGCACCAGCTTGGTCACACCCAGAATGCAGCCAAGCAGTAGTAATAGAGAAACATTTGGGGGACCTCAATCTAATGTGCACCACAAACATACAAAGGTGGAGAACATTTTGTTTTTACATTCCTCCCTATTAAGCATTCTACAAACCTCAATCTCGGCACTTAACTTGCGATCAGACAAATTGGATCTCCAGATCGATCAGATGAACATCATGGCATCGCATATCGCTGATATTACCACTAAACTAGAAAAGCTAGCACATTGGATTACTACTGCACAGACAAAAACTCACCCAGTCCAACAGGAAGCTTGCAGATGCAGCTTTATCATCTATAAGCTAAGGCTTTTACCAGTTATTCTAACTGGTATCTTAAACAAGATGAAAAACCATGAGAAGGTAATAACACCTGCCAGGCATGCTCCAGTGTGGACATTCCTCACCAAGTACAAACAATAGACAACCAGCAAAAAACAGAAGCGAGTAACATAAGCAAGATCCCTTGCATAATACCTGTGAACTCGAAGACATCGGAGCGGGCCCCCTCCCCCCGGAACCGCCTTTGCCCAAGGCTACTGAACTATGTGAAATCAAGACCCCAGTGCAAACCAAAAGACAAAAGAATCGTGCTAGGAAGGCAAGAAAGAATCCTCATTGTACAGAGAAGAATGGCGCGCACAGTAATAACGTATACCCTATCTTTACTGTCAAGAAGAAATTTCAAGATCTTTTGGCAACAAAAACCCTAATGATCAGGCTAAGAGCCACAGGGCCAGATGTATCAAAAAAGCATTTTGCGATTTTCAAATATCGATTTTTACCAAATAGATATTTGGTAATCAAAAAATGAAATGTATGCAGGAATAGCCAAATATTTTACGATTCCCTAATATTACTAATAGCAATTCAGTAAATAGCGGATCACTATTAGGTAATATTACTCCATTTGTTCCAATGGTTTTGCATTAGCTAATTTGCGATTACCTAATTGGTAATCGTAAATTAGCTAAGGCAAAGCCAAGCATGCCCGGGGGCCTAAGGCCCACCTGAAGCATTCCCTAGGGGCATGTGCGCTACATGTCACTTTGAAAAATGCTGTTTTATGCATTTTTTCAAAGTTTGCACATGTTTATCATCAACTTAAAGTTGATGGTAGTTAGTGTTCCATAAATGCACAGTTGGCATTTAGGAAAGGCTTCTTACATGTGCATTAGAGATTCACAAATTGTGATTCCCTATTTGCATTCACATTTTAGGTAAAAAATTGCGATTACCTAAATTTGGTATACAAAGCCTTTCACACTTAAGGAAAGGCCATTTTGCATTCACAAACGCCCGAATTTGGCGATTCCCACTGTTTGCGAACGGAAAATAGTTTCATACATCTGGCCCACTGAACTTGAGACAGCGATGAACCAGAGACAAAGTTGACATCCTCGGATTACTTTGATACATCGCAAGCTACCTCTGGCAGGCCAGGCACCGTGCAGGAGGCGCAGTCTGTAAACGTTAATCAACCCGGTCAAAGCCCGCAAGTTGATAAGACGAGCAAATACCCCTGCCACCACATGAAAACTAGTGATTCAGACATGATGACGGACGTAAACAGGAATCATGGGCTCGGTCCAAGGAAGAAAAGGGAATACGCCCTCCCTTCAAGCAAGTGCAAAACCAATGGGAGCGAACGCACTGAAGGCAAAATATGGCCAGATCGTATCATCTCGTTCGCTCACACCTTGACAGAAGTTAATGTCACCAAGATGGTGCAGCAGGAGCACCAAGCAGAGAACCCCCCGGCAAGTGACAAGATTATGATAGATATCAATACCCAAAGTGCGAGGAGAGCAAATAACATGATGCAGCGACAGAACACTAACTTGGATTTGTCACTGAGCACTTCAGTTTCAAGTATCCCCTCTCAGGATATAAATAGTGATACTCAGCAAATTTTCCTAATGCCTCAATATGTGTCACAAGGTCAGCTGGACATTCTGAATAGGGGAAACATCATGAGGCTACTTGTAGTGATACAGACACTGCGACACATTAAATCAATGGATCTAATATCGGTTAGATTTCTGCCCAATGAAGATCGCAGCCATCTGGAGCAAACTCTCACTACATGGAGATCGGAGGAGCTAGCCCTCCTAGCTAGCAGCACAAACCAACAGTTTGAATCCTGGGGTATAGCTCTTTCAAAACCCATAAAACAGCGTTAGCCATCACCCTTGATAATTCCAGTCCAGAGGCCAAGCTCCGGCTTGGGTACCTCTCCTGTGTATTTTGTTTTACAAAATGGACGTGGATCAACTGGAACAGGCAATCAATTAAAGAAAGAAGCAACGGATGAGGCTCAAGAGCAATGGCACTGGCTAGCATCTGTCATAAACGCCCCAAGGAAGGAATGACTTTCAAACCAAGTGACAAACAACTCAGAGGAGACTTCACTAAGCATTCTCTCATGTAACATCGCAGGAGCAAAGCATTAATTTACTGATGGCGCACTACCAGTAAACTGGGAAAAATACAAAATCATTTCCCTGAAACAGACTTGGCTGACCAGTTCAATGCATTTGGCTGGTTATGTCCTCCACCATGTTGATGCGCATAAATTACATCGATCTGGGAGGCCCAGAGAGGGACTCGCAGTCTATGTACCAACTGCACTAAGCTTTACATTGGAGCAATCACCTACCTTGAGTCCAGATCTATAAGTAATTAAGCTCAGTTTCCGCCACAACCATTTGGCAACCCCAGTAATATTATTCAATATCTATGCACATCCTAAAACACAAAGAAAGACAGTATTATTCAAGAAGCTAATCTATATGATAACAGAAACAAGATTCACAAATCCAACATGGCAAATACTGGTGACTTAATATATACACCGGATGAAGATGAGCACTTGGCAGCCAAAAATGCAATCTGGGTGGTACACCCGCAGGCCAGCCATCATGAAAAGCGACCTGACCTCTTTGGGAAAGAATTGGTCACTGCCCTGGAACATCTAGGCTTAAGGGTATTTAATGGTAGCACTCAAGATGATAACCCTTCCCCCCCTCCCCCCCAGGTTCACATACTATGGAGTGACCTATGGATCAATAATTGACTGTACAAATCTCTCCTTGCCACTACTACAGCAGTTAAAGCAATATAAAATCAAAAGCTCTACGCAAAGCGGCCACTCATATCAACATTTGGTGTTGAGCTTAAACCCTGCAAAACACCTGCAGGCATCAGTGGAAATTGGGAACCTAGAAACAATCAACCTGAAGCGTCTAAAATGGTCACACCATTCTTTCGCGAAGCTGGCCGCCAAGGTGAAAGCAATACTAGACTCAAGTACAACATCTTATGTCACTCCAATAAATGCATGGACATTGTTTTCAACAAGACTGCTAATGCATGGCTCAGTACTTCTGCCCAGACAGAGGCATATAACCTGGCAACCAGAGAGTTTGATGGAGAAAATCTTAAATGTGAGAAAAGAATTTAGACGAGCAAAAAGGTTGGCCAGGAAATCCACTGTTACAACACACATATGGGAGAACATAATAAACCTGAAAAAGCACTGTTAAAAACAACTCTGGGCAGAGCAGAAAACATAATCCAATGAGTTCTGGGCAAGCTCCTTTTCAACTCTAAACAAACCAACTCCAAACCCTTCTGGGCAACCGTTAATGGCATTAGTAGGGAAGCAAGAATAACAAATAGCTCAAATGTATCTGAAAAAGATTGGGCAACTCCTTTGACGAAGCCCTTTGCTAAACAAAAATAATTTCCAGAGCAAGGGCAAACCAATGATGCCGGGGCTAACGATGTAAAAGACCTGGACACATTTACAACATGTGGGATGTTACATCAGTCACCCGTACTAGGAAACCAACATCGTACAATGGCAAAAGTGATCGTGGCAGACCGAAGTGATGAAGCGCCAGGCCCTAACGGCATCCCGCAGGCCATTTATAAGTTAGACCCTGAATACTGGGCCAACTCTCTAATGCCACTATATAATGAGCTGGACTCAACTGGTCTAATCCCCAGCAGCTGGAGAGGGTCGATAATAAACCCGATCTACAAGGGAGGGGACTGATCCAACCCAGCAAATTAAAGGTTAATCGCGCTCATCGACTCAAAAGCCAAATATTAAACATCACTCATCTCGGAAGATCTTGTTGAGTGGTCCAACACCAACAATCTGGTTCCTTTCAACCAGACAGGGTTTCGAAAATGCTACGGAACCATCAACAATACATTAGTGATAACAACAATTGTGGACAAATGTAAGTGCTTAAAGAAAAAGACTGCATTGAGCAACTCTATACACATACCTGGATCCGAATCAAGTTGCCAGACAGGACGAGGCTGTCCAGGAGTATACCCACAGCTATCGGCCTTAAACAAGGGTATGTTCTTGCCCCACACTTGTTTAACATGTTTATGGCTGACCTAACCCCCACCAGGTAAATTCACACCCTACAAGACGAGGACCACTAAGTCTGACTCACCTCTCATATACGGACGACATCGTCCTATTGAGCCACATGAGGGTCGGATTGCAAAGATCAATTGCAGAATCAGCAGAATTCGCTGTGGCCAACAAATTGGAAAGAAGTACGACTAAGACAAAATCAATGTCTATTTGAAAGGGACCCACCTCCCCCCTCAAGATCAAGCTAGATGTATGTTTAGAAGAGGCCAGCAATTACAAATACCTGGGTCTCTATATCGATAATAATTTGAACTTCCAGGCGCATAAACAGTACATGGTAGAGAAAAGTAAGACCCTGACCTACTCCTTTTGTGTTCTTTCAAAGAAGTTCGATGGCCCTTCTTTTAAGCCGCTACTGGCTGTTATTGCTGCAAAATTACTTCCAACAGTGGCTTATGCAAGTGCTGTTATGCATGGAAAAGATGCCTCAACTCTGGACAAACTGCAAACAAACACCTATCAGTGAGTTTTTGGGCTTCTGCCGAGTGCCTCTCCCCCACAAGCTCACTTGGACTTTGGGATTATGCAGAAAATCATGAGAGAAGATCTCTCACCATTAAAACATGGTACAAATATGGATAAATCATAGCATCCCTCTGGTCAGCGCCTTATGGTAGTCTTTGGAAAGTGACCCCCATTCATTCTTTATCAAATATTTGAGGTCTTCATTACAAGTAACAAACACAATTGACCTATGGCACCTAAATCTACAGCATCCTGCTTTTGGTCGTGCTATCAACAAGGTCACTAAATTGCACTCCCTCATCAATGATAAGCACAAACTTACTGCTCGGTCACATGCCTGGATGGTAGTACAATCCTATGACACTTTAAAGCCAGCAGCATATCTCAGCACGACATCCAGCTTATTTAAAGAGAAAGCCGTTGGCCATCCGGCTAGGGGTCTTGGCATCTCTGGCTGATCAACCAGCGTGAAAACATAAAGGCTGAAATTCATGCAGACTATGTGGTGCCCCAAAGGAAGATATCATACATCTGGTTTGCATATGCCCATCCCTAAAGAAATCACATATTTTACTGCTGAAAATCATCTTTAACGAACAGGGGATCCGAACTTGTCGGATGGCCATAATAAAGAGCCTTGATCCCGCAGACCCACAGATCAACTGCAAACTGCAGACATTTCTGACATTACATGATAAACCACTTAAATAAAGCTTGGTCTCTCTGGGAATAGCATCAATTATGGATGTTTGGACGATTTTAGTAGCACTGTGGCACCTTAATGATTAAGAACTTGATCATTAATATACCTTGCATTTTAAATATTTCTTATGATTTAAGAGCTGATATTTTAATGTACAACATCCCCTCGATTACTAAAAGACAGGATTACATATTTATCAATATGTATTTATGTACATTGGCCCTCTAAATACTCTTCAGCTGCTCAAGAGCCGATATTTTAATGTACACTCTTTTCATAACGACTGAAGCAAGGAACCTGTATTTATTCTTGTATCTTACATGCTCAGTTTGCTTAGGTCAATCGTAGCATTCGAACTCAGGGCCAAACATTTAATTATTAATAGGTATTTTATGAAAATTGTTGAAAATGGGAACTTTTTAGGATAACCAACTATTTTGTATTATCTGCCTAAATGTTATATGTTTATGAAATTTTCATGTGTACGGTAATATAGTGATGGTTTTCATTAACTTAAAACAATAAAAAGATTGATTGATGATTGGTGGTAATGACAGAGTGAAGTAGGCACATTGAGCAGACATGGGCAGTTGGGATGTTTGTATGAATGATGGATCACTTTAACAGCATTATTATCACTAATTGGTGAGCATTACTTGCTGTTAATTTGATTTACCTTCCTTTCATGAAGCGCCTTTCCATCTAGGACCATAGGTTTGGGGGCATGCAGTTTGCAAGCGGTAACCAATGCTAATTCTCTGAGCAGTGGGCTTAATTAGTAGACTGCCTGTTCAAGCTATTTTTTTATGTGTAACCACATTTCTGCTGTATTATATTTATTTCAGACACCACCCTTATGATAATGAGCAAATATTTTGTCAGTCTCATATCTATTGTCACTAATGGTCAGTGATGAAAGTATTTTGGCAGAAAAACTAATTAGTAATGAAGAGGCAGGGAGATCTAGAATTTTAGGAAGAAATGATCGAAAAAATCGTACAGGTTCATTACATTCTACCCTCCACCAAACCATAAATGCAAAGGTTATTTAGTCTGCTTCACTTTTCTAAGTCCTCAGCATGCCTTTCGGGTTGAGATACCTCAGATCGTAGATTTGTAGGAGTCTGCATAGTATCTTCAATGTCACTAACTCTTTCCTCCACATGTGTTACTCCGGTGTCCATTCAGGACCAATTATCATTTAAAATCTGCCGTTTAATATTAGTGTCGTCCATATAGGGCTTAAGAGCTCAGATTTCTTCTAGCAAAAAGCTCCATTGAAATGACGTTCGGTGGTTTATGGGAAACGTATGGTCATTTTTAAATCTTTTAGTAGCTTGATATGTGCTTGAACTTTGTTTAGAAGTAATATTTGGACAAGTTATGCTACTTCCACTAGAGGATGCAGTGGATGTCGACGTCAACTCTTAATTACTGACCTCCATATCTCCTGCCAGCACAATAAAAGAATTGGCAGTGCGAACGCAGAAATTATGTAAGGAGCTGTTGTTCTTAGACGTTAGAGGCCTCTATCGTTTGGCTCATCCCATAAGAAAAATGAGGAACGATATATCAAAATTAGTATTAGAGTAGAAAGTGCAGATAATGTCTGTAATATGTATATCCAAAGTGATTAGGAAAAAGGAGTATTAGACAACAGGCAGGAAGAAGGTTTTGCTTTATATTTAAAAAACGATAACATTCTGGTGGTATCCATTTACAAAAACAGAAAAAAACATGAGATGAATTCAACCGCCGAAATAATGAGGTAGGTAGTGCTGAGGCAATGCGAGTGAGTGGTTTCAAAATGGCGGGCATGGCATTCCTGTCAGTGCGCCATCTTCAATTAAGCTGAAATAAACAAGAAAGCAGGCAAAATACCTAACTGGTGTAGGCAGAAGAGGCTTACATTTGTTATCCTGATGGGTGGTATCACTTCAGAGCATTTTAACGAAGTCTGGGCCGACTCTGTCCAGTTACCGCCTCGGAGCTCCTCAAGCCGTGGCCATCTCATAGCTACACCAAGCCACACCCCCACACCTTTATTTTATGATCCCTTCCTCCCTGCTCCATTGCCTCTTACTTCCTGCCTCTCTGTCTCATGCTACCTACCCCTCTGCCTCTTGCCCCTCTGCCTCCTGCCCTCTATCCCCCTGCTCCTCACACCTCCTTGCCCATTCCTCTCACACCTAGCCTATATACCTGTGTATCGCGCTCTCTCCCATCCTTTGGAGTCTGCATTGCCTCACATTTATTTTATTTTCATGCTCTTGTTGTTTCCTTTCCCATCTCTGATCGGACCCATACTTTTGTTTATCCTTTTTCCTCATCTCTGGAGCTGGATGTCGCACAGTTCTCCGATTCCTCATAAACACATCTTGGGCAGTTCGCTTTTTTCCCCCTTCCATTCCTTATGATGGGTGGCCACGTGGAGCTCTGGTCAGTGTTCTTATCAGGACAGTGTTTGCATAACTTAAATTGTTTCCATCAGGATTTACACATTTTGTGAGTCTGGAAAAGTGTTGTACGCATGTGAGTCCTCAGTCTAAAAGTATGTGCTTTCATGGAATGCACCTGGAAGCAGATTCTGTGGGCAGTGGAACCAGGACTTCAAGCTTGGTAGATTCCTCATTCCTGTGATCACCTATCTCCCCGTGTCTCAGACTACTTGACCTCTTCCCATTGCCACCTGAAACAGGAGTTCGGGAAACCCACAGAGCTAACTTTGGGGCATATTAGCAAGAACCTGCGATAATTATCGCAAAGCTTGCTTAGCGCGCGTTTTTCTATCGCCGGCTATCGCTGGATATTACCGCGGAGATAACATGCTATTAGCAAGGTTTATCTCCAATGCGATAAAATATCCAGCGATAGCGGCAAACCAACAATAACGCGAGAAATCCAGCGATAGATTCTCGCGCTAATGCTGGGGACTTAACCTTGCAATCCACCTCCCATTGACTATTATTGTTAAGTCATGCTTTTACCAGTTCTAAAAAACCAGCGCTAATCGCGGTTAGCGCGCGTATTTTTATCGCCTCGCGGTTATTGCTAATAGGCGATAGCGATGTTAGCGACTGTTTTCAGTCGCTGTTAGGTTGGGAACGCCTACCTTGCATGTCATTAGCGATAAATATCGCTGACATGCAAGGCGATCGAAATTCCCAGCCTCTAACGCCTGAAAGCTGTCGCTAACGCCTGTTAGCGACAAGCTTACTAATAGGGCGTTAAAAATATCGCCGATTTAGCGGCAAAAAGTGCCGCTAAATCGGCGATGAAGCCCTTGATAATATGCCCCTTTGTATTTTTAAATGGTGGGAAAGAAAGAGACTCTTACATAACTTTTCCCTTAATTTAAACAACTCCCACTTCATTTGTATTCAGTCAGGGAAGAGCATGTTAACCCACCTGCGTGGGAACCGGGTGCAGATTAGCTTTGGTTTCAGAAATGTTTTCTCTAAGCTATTGTTGTTTAATACTGATTTTCTTGACTAATTGTGTACAAAAATTGTAGGGGCATATTAGCAAGACCCACGTTAAAATTATCGTCGTTTTAGCGGCAGGAAACTGCCGCTAAAACGGCGATAATGGGCTTGCTAATATGCGTTATGGAATTCAATAGAAGCCCAGGTTAGATGTCCTGCACATCTAACCTGGGCTTCTATTGGATTCTACATGCGCATGCTAAAGCCCATTATTGCCGTTTTAGCGGCAGTTTCCTGCCGCTAAAACGGCGATAATTTTAACGTGGGTCTTGCTAATATGCCCCGTAATTTTATTAAGATGTGGAGGCATAGATTTTGCATATTCTTCTCGCTTTTCTTTGTCAGCAGCAAATATATTAACATTCAGAATAAAGAAAGAAAAATATGTGAACCACATTTTTCATTACTCAGTTGCTCATTAATCAGCTCCCAATCCCTAACTCTGACATCTTCTAACGAGAGCTCCTCAGCAGAGACCTTCTTCTTCACGGCAAAAGGCATATCAACATTGTGCAAAAAAACACTGACAAAGACAATAGATTTTGCATAGGTGAAACCTATTGGTTTTGCCAATGCTTGTTACTATTTATTAATGTGGCGGTGGGCTAGCTATAGTATATAGGCAGGCCAAATTTTGTGAAATTCGATGCACACTGTTTTGAAAAACGTGTGTTCTTAGGTGATTCATAATGAAATCCATGTTAAAAGAGAACTAAAAAAGTGCAGGGTCTGGGAAAAGAAGAGCAGCCCCCTCCCCCCCAAAGAGAGGGGATAAAAGGGGGTTGGGCCAATTCCCTAACCGTGGTGCTGCACGGAAGCTTCCAGTAACACTGGGCAGTGAGAGGGGATGGACTTGTTTGGAGAGGGGCTGCAGGCTGGATGCTCCCCGGGCCCTCACCATGGTAGAGCAGTGAATCTCCCAGGCTTGTAGTTAGCCACCTTGGCTAGTGAGCGGAGTGGAAAAAGGCCACAGTAAACCAGCCCTATCTCCAGTTTCATGGTGTTTCAAAATATAAATACCAAATAAAATAAATTAAAGTAATGCGCATCCCCATCATCAAGTTTATTACAACAGAGGAAAAAAGTGTAAACATTCCCAAAATAGCATGGGCTAACCCAAAATTTGATGGACAGCCCAGGGGGGCAATGCCTGAAGGGGGTTCGTCCGAACAAGCCAGTGGCAGGAGAGGGCTGACCCAAAGCACCCTCCTTAATGCAAATTTGTATGTGTATATTGTGTGTGATTTATTGTGTGTAGTGGTGATAAGATTTATTTTAAGACAATTAAAGTTGTCTGTAAGCAGACTTAAAGCCTGGATTAATGACTACTGTTTGTATATGAAAGTTGTGGACTGGAGCATGAGACACTGTGCTAGCCAACTGGTAGATGACTGTATCTTACACATAGGTAGACAACAGCAAGGGCTCAAAGAGGGAAGGAAAAGGCAACCAACTGAGTCGAGGCTTTGGGCAAAAAATCACCAGCACAGGGCAATCTGCTGGTTGGAAGAGGTTTCAAAAAAATGACATCTGGGTGCTGCTGAAGAGCAGTTTGTAAGAATACCTTTAAAACATAGTTCTTGTGGGCCTTTTTCAACCAGCCAGCTACTTTTCTCTGCGAGCCTGCACTACTTGGCTGATCACTCTGCGCAGTGTTTTCCCCACCTGTCAGCTTTCAGGCTTTACCAAAGAGTCCTCAGCCTCAGCCAGATGTTATTGTGTGGAGGCTTGAATATGGGGGAGCCAGGAAGTGAACCCCATAGTCAATGTGCAGGTCAGTGACAGATGGAGGCTGTCGATATCTAAAACAGATGGGATGTCATCTTGACATCTGCTCCTAGAAGCAGCCAGTGGAGGTTTATTAATGCAGGACCGACATGATGCCTTTTAGGCTCCCCCATAAAGCTTACGGTTTTTCAAAACAGCAGTAATGGTGCTTACCTTCATAAGCAGCCGGAAAGTGTAATGTCAGATGGACCATCTGTCTTCTCCAACCTTGGTACACCACTGGCTTTGACAGAGCCTAAAGTTTCAGATTATGGGATCTTTGCTCCAGAGAAGACAATGGGTGACATTGGTTTGGGAGCAGTGAGACTATCCCTAAATCCTGTGTCTTCATGCTTTCTGTACCCTCTGACCCTCTACTGACTTACAGGAAATAACCTCTATGAACCTGTAGACCCTCTTCAATGAGTGAAAGAAGATGAGGAGCCAAAATATTCTTCGACTAATAACCATAGTAACCACTTTCTGACTACCCCACCCTCTGTTTCTAAGAGGCTACAAGCTTCAAGGACATTTCCCAATTTCATCTTCATTGTCCTTTCATCTGAACTCACCCATTAGGAGTGGATGAAAGCTATAGCCCCACAGGCCATCATAATATCACAGTGAAAGAGCCATGCACACCTACCATGTCGCTCTAATGCTTAGTCTAGAGACAGCAGTGCCTTTTATACTCTTCCCTGTGCTTACAGTTTGCTCCTGATGCAAGACTGAGGTTGTCCTGGGAGCTTGTCCCAAAGAAGCTTTCAATTCTCAGAAGCATTTCCTGCTGCAGAACACTTAGACGCATTATACCCCCGTGGCCAATCAATGGCAGGAAACAAAATGATTAGATTGAGGTTTTGAATACTATATTCTGTGTGTGGTTAAACAAAGGCATCCACCTGTCCTCACTCACTTCTCATGGCTGCTCCGTCTTCTGAGATGGCTTTTATTATGTGATAGAGAAAGATAACTGGTCTGTAAATAACACACAACCTATGAGCAATGTGCTTAATCTTTAAAAAGGGGCAACAGAGACCTAGCAAACATTTGTGCCAATGGACCTTTGGAAGAGCTGCAATATGTGTTCATGTATGTATTTATGTATGCAGTATATCTGTTGGGCGAACCTAGACAAAAGGCAACAGACCAATCTACATGCTCTAATAATAATGAAATGAATGAAAAAATGAGAATGGTAGAATTCCAGTCACTCAAAGAAGACTCAGGTGAGGGTCTATTACACTCATTGAATGGCTACTTCTTGATTAGCCTAATCCACAAAGTGATCTTATAAATGGAAATCAGATTCTAAAACTTCATTTTACACCATTACCAAGACCTTCTGGGCAAGCTGGTAAACAAACTCAGAGTTGGACTGAGAACCAGAAGCAGCCCTGACAAAAATGCTCAAACTGGCTCCACTCCCTTCCCCTCGTCGTACTATGTTTCTCTTTCAATCCATCTGTTCTCTCCCTTCTTCTCTCCTCTCACGTTTTTGCCTCTGTTGCCCTCCTACTCTCTCCCTCCACTTTTCTCTTGCTCATCTCTCGAATCCCCCCTATGCCTGCTACAGTTAATGTCGGGGAGCTGAGGAGGCACCAAGAGTGGCCCTGGGCTTTCACAACCGGCATCCAATGGCTTCAGTCTACCGGCTTCATCATAGTGTCAAGATCAACTCACCTGAAAACCAGGTTCTGTGGGAATGAAGATAGTCAACTCACACCCCCCAAGGCTTGTCCTCAACACCTCACTTAGGATGAAGTGATGGCGAATAGCTTCCAGGAGAGAGGGGGTTGGGATGGAGAGAGGGAGAAGGACCGAGGTGTACTTCTGCGACCTCGCGACCTGGATCCTGGTATCCTCTATGGGTGCTGGATCTTAATGTTGAGTTCCATTCGTGCATCAGGATATGATTAGGATTACCTGGGTATTCATGCAATGAAGCTTGTAGACTAAGGAAAACATGAAAGTACAATTTTACACTCTATAGTTGGCATCAAGGTGTTTTTACAATCAACAACGTGTAAGCTACTTATTTGTACAATCTATGTACTACATTAGCTCAAGGTTCCCTCGCCAGAGCGACTGAGAGAACACAATCCCTGCTTTTTACAAATAAGCACAGTTTCTGGCAAATGCATCCTAGTTTCCTCATAGGAATGCAAAGTAGGCCTTAAAGCAGGTATCCTATTTAAAGCTTAGGGTTAGTCCTGACCTTTGGTCCTGAAGGTTTTCTCTAGGTTTGTTCGTTTTGTCTTTAGGAAAGTCTTGGTTAGATAGGATGCAGTGCACTGACCTTGTCCTCTTTGTTATAATTTCCTTGAAGTCCCAATCCTGAATTAATGTTCTTTTCTATTGCAGGTATTCAGGAAGCCGAGATGTCATTGACTGGAGGTTGCGCTGTCGTCCCAGGAGAAAACTCCAGCCCGAGTCAGAGCGGGGACTCTGTTTGGTTGCCATATTTATGGGCCGTGCCCAAAGGATGTCAAATCTTGTGGGCCTAATAGGAGAGGGTGAGGGTGTTGTGGGATTATTCAGACAGGTTCGTTTGGCTTTTAAAACTTTCAGAAATGGTAAAACACAATATAAGAGTGATGGATGGCTACAATGGAATGAATGTACTGGGTTGCGGAGGGAGTGGCGTAAGGGGTCATTTCACAGCTCTCGCCTAATTCTGCATTGGCAAAAAGCATAGGAAGTACAATTCTATACAGGACCCCTCCCCTCCCCAAAAGTCCAATTGACACGTCATCTGGTTAGATTGCGTGCATGGAATTGTCAAACCAAACATGGAGCGTGTATGTGATTTACAAGTTCCCTAGATCTATCTTTGGGGGGGTAACCCTTCCAGTCCACTAGATAAAACAGGTACCCTTGTCTCTGAGAGTGAAGGATGTGATGTACTTCAAATTTGCTGTGGTCATCAATGTCTACGCTGGGAGGATGAGGGTCAGGCTGAGTAAATAGCATATATGGTTTCAATAGGGATGTGTGGAACACAGGATGAATGGGATAGTTGTCTGGTAAATCTAACTTTATGGCCACACAGTTAATCACTTAGAGTATCTGTTGGGTTATGTGGAATATGGAATGCGGGGCCTCGTGGGTGTTCCCTGCGTGGAACTCGGGAGCGGGGAGGACGGCAGTTGCTGCCGATCTCTGTTGATGGACGGACGCCAATAAAGGAGCTCTTACCTTCACCATGAGTCTCCTCCTTTCACTGGTGACGAGCTGGTTCGTCCTCTCTGGGTTCCTGAAGCTGGCCCCCATCTTGGTCTTGTGACGACCGGCGTGTCGTTGTGTCGGTGCGGTTAGCCTCGTGCTCTGAGGTTCTCCTTTTGTGCTGCCGCTACCCTCCTGACGCTGAGTGAAGCCTCCGTGGGACTTGCGCTTCCTGGTGGGGCGTTGGCTGAGTGCGCTAACTGCTTTGGGGCCACCGATTGACTGCTGGCTTTAGGTTGGGTGACGCGCACCACCATATCTCTTCCCGTGTCAGCGTGCGCGCGCGTCCCCACCTTCTCTGTGCCCGATTTCCTCACGAAAACACAAGTATTGTGTGCAACGCGGCCACCATCTTGAATTGGGCCAGAATACATGCATTGTGTGCAACGCGGCCGCCATTTTGGATTGGGCCAGAATTAATATATTTTGATACAGAGGTTGTATTGTACAGAGTCTACCCGGTGACAGGCACACCAATTTTGTCAAGCCTGCACCTTACTTGTGTGACATTGGTGACAGGCACTCCTATATCTGCACTGTGTACTATATTTGTTCTTTGCTGGTATACACAAACTTATATTTTGGCAAACCTTGGCACATCGTTATACTAAACCTCTTTTAAACTTTATATAGTTGTGTGGCAGCAACTCACCCACGCAAATTCTCACAATGGATCGAATTTCTGCACCTTCACCTTTTTGCAAACAGCTGGCACTCCCCCTAAGATCTGGCAACTGTGTAAGGACACTTTTGAGGCTTATTTAGAAGCCATTGATGGTGATACCTTCACTTCTAAAAAAGGAAGGCACTTTTAGTCTACAATTTGGGTGCTGAAGGCAGGAATATTTTGAAAACTTTACCACTAGAAGTCGTTAGCACCCATGTCAGTGATTCCATGTTAATTGATGATTACGCATCTATCATCAAAACTCTTGACAGATTCAATCCCAAGAAAAATGTTGTATTGGAACGCCACAAATTTTTGTAACAAGCGCAGATTCATGGGGAATCAATTGATGATTTTGTCGCCTCTTTAAGAACGTTGGCCGCCACTTGTATTTACGGGGAGTTCAAAGATGAAATCATTCGTGATCAACTAATTGAAAGAACTATTAATAAGAAAGTCCAAGAAACACTACTCTCCACTGAAGATCCCGATCTTGAAACTGCCCTTAGACTGGCCAGGGGCATTGAACATTCACAATTGTGCATGGGAGAGATGAACGATACGGCCAAGTCGATGAGGTTAAACTCTTAAGTGCCTAACATGTTTCCAAACCTGCCAAGGGAAGCCCTAGTCAACATTCTGAAAAGACTCCCAATAAGGCACAGAATCCCGAGACACTATCCAGTAAGGCCAAATCCAACAGGTCTGAACTTGTGTGTTTTAGATACGGTAGCAAATTCCATCTCGGGAATGCAAGATTTTGTTTTGCTCTCAATCAGACTTGTTTCAAATGTGGTAAAAAGGGACATCTTGCACGGATGTGCAAAGCGACATCTTCTCACAAACCCTCCTTGCTCACTGTCAAAGCCATTGAGAACAGTCTGGACAGTTCAGATGAGGAGAACTATGAGTTACTAATGCTATCTTCTTCATCTGTGCACACTGAGGTGGAACTAGGAGTATCTGCTTTGCTGGAATCTCGCAAGAGAAAACCTCCAATTTGTGTGGTCGATGTGAACAATAGGAAAATCAACTTTTTGGCTGATTCTGGTTCTCCTTTTACACTGATAAACCAGAAGGATTTTAAGGAGTTGGAGGACATACAGTTACAGCATTCTAGTATAAAGATCTTCTCTTACAGGGGCAGGAGGGTGGATGTTTTAGGGAAATTTGAAGGAAGTTTGGTGTTCGAAGGGAACTCGGCCACTGGATCCGTCTATGTAGTGAAAGAAGGTGCAAATTTGTTGGGGTGGCACGAACAAGGGGAGTTAGGAATAATTTTGGACCCTAACCATCCTCACATGGTATTATCAAAGCAGACAACGATAGAATCCTGTGGTGTATCCGTGCCAATTTCTTCGTCCTGTACGGAGATAGTTGGACATTTGATGGCCGATGATTGGGTCCGTAACTATCCCGAAGTGTTTAGCGAACATTTTGGCAAGTTGAAGGGCTTCCAACACAAAATCATTCTCAAGGATTCTGCCCATGCGATTGCCCATAGAGTGCGGAAAGTGCCTCTAAGTTTGCGTAATGAGTTGAAATTGGAGTTAAAAAGGTTGTGTGACATGGGGATAATTGAGCTGATTGAGGGGTCTGAGTGGTTGGCGCCTATAGTTTTGGCGCACAAGGCTGACAAGTCCATGAGACTTTGTGTGGACTTACATGATCTCAACTCCAGCATTTGGGTTGATCGCCAACCCCTGCCGAACATTAACGAAATGTTGGCAACTTTGGATGGTGCGAAGTTTTTCACCTCCTTAGATGTTTCCTCAGCATACCATCAAATCGAGTTGAGTAAGGATTCTAGACATCTCACGTCTTTTGTCACGCCGGAAGGTGCCTACCGCTATATACGAATGCCTTTTGGCTTAGCATCAGCTTCTGCGGTTTTTCAAAGCCTAATGGGTAGTTTATTTGGCAACATCTTGGGGGTGGTATTTTTTCAGGACGACATTCTGATTTAAGGTAAGACGGAAGCTGAACACAGTGCCAGAGTGAGAGTGGTTCTGGATAGTGTGAAGTTGAGTGGTCTAACTTTAAGGAGGGATAAGTGTAAATTTTTCCAAGAAGGTGTTGATTATTTGGGTCATCACATTTCTGCCAAGGGTGTGGAACCTAAAATGAAAATTTTGGATGCCATACAAAATGATCCCAGACCTGTTGATAAGGATCAATTGCGTTCTTTTCTTGGGTTGGTAGAATATTACGCCAAATTTGTTGGGAATTTCTCTGACAAAATTGTGTGTTTGCGTGAGTTACTGAAGAAGAACAACAGGTTCGTATGGAGTGTGGAATGTGAAAATAGTTTTGAATGCATCAAAAAGGAGATTGTGTTGGCCCGACCTCTAAAGCCATTTAACATAAACGATGTAACTATTTTGTCTGCTGATGCTAGTGGTGTGGGTCTTGGTGCTGTCCTTATGCAGAGAAGGTAAGATGGCTCTGAGGAGATCATTGCGTTCGCCTCACGCGCATTGCAAGGGGCAGAAAGCACTTACTCCACCATTGAAAGAGAGGCTCTGGCTTTGTGGTGGGGTGTGCAACATTTCAGGAATTTCCTTTGGGGGAACATTTTCATCCTCAGAACTGACCACAAGCCACTTGTGGACCTTTTCACCACTAAAGGTGGTGGTAGAGCTACCCCACGTATTGCCAAGTGGCAGTATAGATTGCAGGAGTTTCACTACAAACTTGAATATGTGGCTGGTGCTAAGAACCTCATAGCTGATTGCCTATCTACGTTACCCCAGATCTACACTACTGAAGGGAAAGGATCTATTGATGATTTGGAGATAGTGTTTCTTGTATCTTCCGTAAATGATGTTTTTAAGGGTGCATTGACAGAGCAGGAATGGTTGAGTGCAGTTTCTGATGATGTGGAGTTTAAGGCAGTGGAAAACTTTATTTCAGTTGGTTGGCCCAATTGTAAGGACACCCTCACGGAATTAATGCCTTATAGGAGAGTGGGAGAAGAATTGTCAATGGTGGGTGGTATTTTGCGCAGAGGTGGTTTGTTGGTAGTTCCCTGTTGTTTGCGTAAGAGAATTTTGGACTTTCCTCATGAAGGTCATCTGGGGATTCGGGCCATGAAAAGGAGAGTGAGGGAAGATTTTTGGTGTCCAGGAGTGGACAGAGCTATTGAGCATTATGTGCGTGATTGCTGCATGTGTGTGCTTAGAGATAAGACCCAAGTTACTTGCCCTTCTCCTGTGGATCCGGTTATTGTCAAAAATACCCCATGGTGTAAACTTGCTTTTGACATTGCGGGACCTTTCGGAGTCACAGGTTGTTCTCCCAAATATGTCTTAGTATTGGTAGACTATATGTCCAAGTGGCCAGAGGTGAAGTTTGTTGATAACGTGACTACTGAGGTTGTAATCACATTTTTCAAAGATGTGTTTTTTAGGGAGGGATTTCCAGAAGAGTTGGTGACGGACAACGGGACACAACTGGTGTCCAGGGAGATGGAAAATCTTCTTGCAGAGAATAGCATCAGACATGTTCTGATGTCCCTTTACCACCCACGCAGTAATGGTTTGGTGGAGCGTTTGAACCGCGTGATTAAGGATCAGTTGCAATTGGCCTTTGTAAATGGGTTGCATTGGAGGCAAGCGGTCGAAGACATGTTATGGGCATTGAGGACTACACCCCACATCAGTACCGGTGTTTCTCCTTTTACCCTTTTGAGAGGTAGAGTGGCTGGATCTATATTGAACAAGGACTGGATGTCCAGGAAATCTGTCGAGGAAAGGAAGTTGGAAGGTGTGGTCGATGTGAGGGCTGCTGTGCAGAAGAAGTACTGCACCAGAGATGTGTGTGGCAGAGCATCCCCTGTGTGTGTTGGTGATTGGGTGAGAATTAAAAAACCTGGTTTCATTCGCAAGGGGTTGTCTTGTTTCTCTGCACCTGTTCGTGTCAGGGAGGTGAAGGATTGTGTGGTCATTTTGGAGAATGGTAGGATTTGGAACAAGAGTGTGGTTTCGGTGGTGCCCAAATCTAAGGCTGCTTATGTGAATCATAAATTGGGTGGACAGGTGGATTCCGGTCCGGCGCCTTGTGTGAGTGTGCCTTCCAATGATTGTGGACGAGCTGATCCTAGCTCTGTGCTCCGAAGTAGAGTGTCTTCCAGGATCAGGACAACTCCTGCTAGATTCAAGGATTATTGTAAGTTCTAATTGCATATTTATTTATTGATTTAAAAAAAATTTTTTTTTTGCCATCCTGCATTCCTTTTGTTGTTTCTCCTCATGCTTACTCTTCTGTTATTTCTCTTTCCAGTGTTTTGACTTGTTTTCCTCTTTTGTTTTGTGAAGGATGGGGGGTGTGTTGGGTTATGTGGAATATGGAATGCAGGGCCTCGAGGGTGTTCCCTGTGTGGAACTCGGGAGCGGGGAGGACAGCAGTTGCTGCCGATCGCTGTTGATGGACGGACGCCAATAAAGGAGCTCTTACCTTCACCATGAGTCTCCTCCTTTCAGTATCTTAAAAGGTCTTAAATAACAGGGTTGTAACTTCTTGGGGCCTTCCAAACACAAGTGCTTGACAGCCAACCAAACCTGATCTCCTACTGCATAGGAAGGGCCTGGACGTCCATGCTGGTCTACTTGTTTCTTCATGAGTTGTTTAATACTTGCAAATGTTCCCTAGTGCCTTTCCAGATCTGTTGTAACTTATGGAGGTGGGTTCCCACTGCAAGGATCTGCTGAACCTCCTGAGACAATACAATTGGCATTACTCTGGGGTGTTAATCATAATTACAATAAAAGGGAGACCTTCCAATTGCTGAGTGGTTACTGTTATTGTATGTAAAGGCTTGAACCCAACTACTGGTAACTATAGACAATAAACACTGAACGTACTATCCATAGATTGAATTGTTCATTCCATTTGTCCATCGATCTGTAGATGGTAGGCATTAGAGGTGTTGTGCAGGGAGCCGTGGAGTAGAAATCGAGGAGGAGTAAGTATTAAGCCAAGCAGGGACTGGGTGTTTGGGCATTGTATTTATGGGCTGTGCCTAAAGATGCCTGTCAAATGTTGCTGAAACTCGAGATCTCGAGTCCTGCCTATATCGCATGTCAGGTGGAAGGATGCCTGCAAGGAGGGGCCTGGCATTGTGGGATTTTTCAAACAGGTGCGTTTGGCTTTTAAAACCTTCAGAAATGTTGAAGCCCAATATAAGGTGATGGTTGGCTACAATGGAATGTATGTACTGGATTGCAGAGGAAGTGGCCTAGGGGTCATTTCATAGCACTTGCCTGATTCTGCTTTGGCAAAAAGTGAATGAAGTCTGATTCTTAACACATAGGCTCAACCATGGCAGTGGACATTTGATTGTAAGCTCTTACTACATACCAGTTTCCAGAGTAATATGCATACTTCTAACAGCAAGTTAATTAGCAATAATCCACCTTAATATGGATGGTATAGCATGGCTCCAAGGCCACAATTTGTGGTTTAAAACTCAGTTACACGACATAAAAGAGGAAGAATAAGTAGCTTAAGGAGAAACCTACAACCATCAGACAATTCTCATGCACGAAGGATTATGCTGAACTATTCACCCCATATAAAGACGCATATCTTCAGTCAATTAATATCTTTGCAGATATTTATCAAAAAGAAAATATAGGACAAAGCCTGTCAGAGGGCTCTTAGGTAACAAAGTAGACTCTTTGAGAATAGTGAAGACATGAGTCAATCCTTGGCTTTTAATGCCATGGAAAATATTAGTAGGAATTCAATCCTTTGTCCTAAAAATGTTGAAGCCCAGTAGTTTGCTGGGCAAGAAGGGATTCCATAGGTTTTTCAGGTATATTACTCGTTGTTCTGTGAAGCTTCTTTGAAATAAATAGGTTAATAAGCTAGATAGCATCTGGCAAGGCTGCTGGTGCAGATATGTTACCTTATTCAAGAAGTCAAATATCAATCATGCATAAACTATATACAGGATCTAAAGAAGGATACCTCAAATAAAAAAAAAAACAATTGAAACCAAACACTAAAAGAATTGTTGAGGCCATTAGACATGATCACCAACTAATAGACCCTCGTCGATACCAGACCGCATCCCGTATCGACTTCTTTTTAACATCCAGATCATTTAACATCTTAATGGCAGATATTGGGCAACCCCTTTTCTGATCATTCCTATATTAGGCTTGAATTGGAGATTGGCGAGGCGAGAAGGGAGCGATCCAGGTTGCAGATGGATCGTCTCCTCCTCCAAGATCAAAAATGGGTTGAGGGCTTCAGAGAATGGATTTCTGAATATTTTAGGCTTAACGAGGAGACGGCGGAACCCTTCGCGGTTTGGGGAGGGTTCAAGGCTGCGGCACGAGGACAAATAATTTCTTTTTCAGCTGCCCAGTCGAGAGCCCGACGAGCTAAAATAGCTGAACTACAGCTGGCTGTGGAAAGGGCACAGGTTCAGAGAATTGTGTCACGTCCACATCAACTGGAAGACGCTAGAAAGGCCCTGAGAGAATTTTTTATGTTAGAAGAGATTAGCAGTTCCCGAACTTACCAACAAAGGGATTACGAAGATAGTCAAATGGTTGGCAAACTGCTAGCTAGTTCTACAAAAACTAGACAAGAAGTGGCTCTAATCTCGAAGGTGATAGATCCCAAGACCAGAGTTGAAGCAACAAATAGTGATGAGATTGCGCAGGTTTTTTTGGAACATTTCCAGCAGCTCTACACTACGGAATATCTGGTTGGGGAAGGCATTATACAGGAATTCTTCGATAATGTAAATTTCCCAAGACTATCCAATTCTTTGGTAGACCAGTTAAAATCTGATCTAGAAAGTTCAGAAATCTTGGCTGCCTTAAAATCTAAGGCCGGAGCCAAAGCGTGTGGGGAGGATGGGCTCCCTACAGAATTTTATAAGGTTTTCGCAAAAGAATTGATTCCACCCCTGACAAAACTTTTTAATTATATTACAAATGGCGGGCAGGTGCCCTCGTCTTTTAAAGAGGCGATTATTGTCTGCTTCGTGAAAAAGGACAAGAATCCAAAAGATGTCAACTCCTATAGGCCCATTAGCCTCCTTAACGCGGATTATAAGATCTTAATGAAGGCCTGGGTGCAGCGTTTTTCATCTGCCGCACAGGAAATAATCCATAAAGATCAGGCCGGGTTTATAGCAGGAAGATCTATGGTAGCGAACACTGAATTTTTAATACAGGCGTTGGACTACTGTAATACCAACTTAACCCCAGCCTGTATCATGATGGTCGATGCTGAAAAAGCTTTCGACCTGGTAAATTGGAATACTTTGTTTTTCGCTCTTGGTAGGTTTGGCATCCCTCCCTAGGTCATTTTAATGCTTCGAAATATTTACCAGGGGGCCCAGGCCCAGGTGGTAATAAATGCAAAACGGGTGGGTACAGTAAAAATAAATTGGGGGACAAGACAAGGGTGCCCGCTTTCCCCTTTGCTGTTTATGTTTTTTATAGAACCATTAGCCATCAAAGTGCGAGAACATTTTGCAATTAATGCTCCAATCTCGGGTATGGCCAAACTAAAGCTATTTGCGGATGATATCATCCTATATCTGAAGCCCAATAGCCAGAATTTGGAATTGGCTATGAGGGAATTCAGTAAATTCGAGTTAATTGGGGACTATAAAATAAACCAAAACAAAACAGAAGTTCTTATATTGAATACCGATATAAACTTTCTCCCAGCCAACCTTAAGTTGCAAGCAGTAAAGCCTGACCCTATAAGATATTTGGGGATTTATGTTTCTGATCAATACCAACAGTTATATAAGTTGAATTATTTAAAAATGCAAGGTAAAATCAAGAAATTGTTGGATAGGTGGCTATTACTCCCTCTGACCTTGGTGGGACGAGTATCGCTTATTAAGATGTCCATACTTCCGCTACTCGTCTTTCTTTTTACTAATATACCTATTAAAATTAATATGGATTATTTTAAAGAGTTGGAAACCATGTTCCAACAGTTTGGGGGAAAAAGGCACCAAGGGTCAAGCTTTCATTGCTACAATTAACCATTGAACAGGGGGGGCTGGCTTTACCGCAGGTACGAACTTACTATGAAGCAGCCTTTTTAGACTTAATAGCTTGTATATTGGTTTCTAATGGGTTTAAAGATAATTTCTTTGTGGATAAAATGGTGCAGGAAGCCGGCTCTCAGACTTCGGTATTTTTAAAAACCTCCAAACTTCCGAAAAAAACAAGATATAAGACGTTGAAGGACTATTCCATCAGACTTCAATTCTTTTTAAGAGGCGGACTCCTCTGGGTTTCATTATTTAAAATTGTGAGAATGCAAGAATCTTGACCTTCAAATTCAATCTTGCCATTTGAGAAACTGGAAGGTTTGTGGGCTAGAAGAGCTAAGACATTTTTCAATCCAGAATAGGATAATTACTTGGCAAGAGGTGCTGTTGAGGAGTAGAGCTCAGACGAAGCCAGCTTTTTTTTTAGTATTTACAGATTGTTCACTTTTTAAATAGACAGAATTTTTCTTTTGGTGTACCGAACAATCGCGAATGGGAAGTTATATGTTTGCGAGGGAGTAAGGCTCTGAGAGCAGCCAACTTTAAAAGAATGGCCTTCTTATCCCGGTGGCTGGCCTACTTTACTCCGAAAGCACTTAATAAAAGGTATCCGGAAGCTGAAAATAGATGCTTTCGCTGCCAGGCAGACGGTGAAGGGGGCTGGCTACATATTTTTTTTACATGTCCTAGATTAGGGCCCTTTTGGGGGGAGATCTTCTCGGCTTTAAACAGGGCAATTAAGAAGAGGATATTGCCCGAGGTGGAGGTGACTCTGTTCGGAATTAGTAAAGACAGGACGAATTTGAGGAAAGCTGAAGAGACCTTTCTTTCTATCGCCTCCTTAGTAGCCCGCTCTTCAACTCTCCAGAATTGGAGGTCAAGGGAAGTTCCCACTTATGACAAATGGTTTAATAAAATGAAACGGACGAGGGCCTTTGAGGAAGCCTATGCGATCCGAGTGGGTGCTTCCACGAAGTTTAATGAAAACTGGAAGTTTTTAGGTAATTTGGAAACTCAGACAGATGAGTAGCACCATCTTGAAACGGAGGCCAGGCTTTTTATTATTTTGAAGTTTGGTAGAATAGGGAATATCTACACAATAGTTTGGAGGCATCTTCCGGTTCATTCTAGCACTTTAGCCTAGCACTTTAGCACTGTGGCACTTTATTTCTTTTTCATTATTTATTTTCACTTTCTCTCTATAGCTTTTAAAATATTTTGGTAGCTATATATGATAGCTTTGTTTAAAGCGGCTTTTCTGCTTTTATCTATTTAGTGGTTGTAGTTCGGAAAGTTGAATAAATTGATTTTATCCAATTTTTAACCCATTATGATTCCTGTCAATGTTTTTTCACATGTTATTGTAAAGTTCTTGATGCTCTGCTCAATAAAACATGTAAAAAAAAATAAAAAAATCATGCATAAACTTTTAAACTCTATAGATTTAGAAAAAGGAACACCACAATCCTGGAAAGATACACATATCTCAATATTCTTAAAGAAAGACAAAGATCCCTTGCTATGTAGTTGTAGTTCCAAACAGGCAGTTTCTCTCATCAACTGTGAAATATACACCAGAATTTTACCAAACAATTGGTCTTTATGATAACTAATTTAGTGGATGCCATGCAACATGTGTGTATCCCTGCTAGAGACACTACCTTGTACATTAATGTGGCAATATTTGTGTTTGACATGACTGCTACACTAGCTCATCCCACCAGAATGATCCTGTTGGATTCTGAAAAAAGAATTCAACAGGGTCTCCTGGCAGTTTCTTTGAGTTGTTATGATTGCCATGAGCTTTGGCCCCCCATTTCTTTTAAGGATGCGAGCACTCTATGATCGGTAATCCAGGATTGCCAGTATGGAAGGCCTCAAGGAACCTGTCAGGATTGTCCCATCTTCCTGCAATATTTTTGCTTTACATCTGTGTGAGAAGTTGGCCTGGTATATGATGTCCACTAATTAAAGTGGGCACCTTGCACCAGTCCAAACAACCCTCATGGTGATTTAAGAGGTCAAAGATAACCTTAGATAGCTATCCAAGTGGTAGCTGTGGAGAGCAGCCTTCAGGCTTAGTCTTGAAGGAATGTTAAGCAGCTTGTTTTACCAGAATGCAACCTTATTGTATTGGTTAAATGAAAGGAGAACCACACAGTAGTTATAAAAATATGTATTTATTATTATAACCCACCTTAAATACCTCACAGTATCTGCTACACACAGATAAACGCAAAGCACACAATACTGTAGCACAGAAACTATCGTAAGTAGCACTAATACACAGTGGACTCCCGGGGGAGAACTAACCATATACTAAAATAGTGGTAAAAGAACCACGACTCGAGTCAAGACAGTGTCTAGAGGATGTAGAATCGCTGGGACCCCAAGGAACCACCCAAGGTGAGTAAGTAGGGACCTCACGGAGGACGGGTGCAGTGTGAGAACATGACCGCGTGCTACGTACAATTCTATGGGAGAGTCGCGGTTGCAGTTTTACAGTTTAAAGACCCTTCCCAGTGGATTACAAAGAAACCCTTTGGAACTTAGAAGGTTGGAGAGCCACCCCACCCGTGGATACCAAAGTACCAGAGTTACCTATCCCAGGGCAGCCGGGTGCATAGGGTCGAAGTGGTCAGAAACCGCTGTTGTTCTCAATGGGAGCCTTCAAAGAAATGCCAATGCTGGGAAGAAGGGAAGTGTCCGGTGGAACCCACAGGTGGATTCTTGATGGAAGGAACCTGAAAGCAGAGGGGACAGAGTCTGGGTCACTCAGGAGTGACCAGGGGCTCGGTAGCCGAATGCCCACCGATGTTGGGTGCTTCAGGTGTGAAGATGGAGACCTTGGCTCTACAGCTGCAGGGACCAGGAGACATTGAGGATGACCAGGAGCCAGATACAAGCTGTCTCACGAAGGATGTCGAGTGGTGAAGGGTCGGTGTCCGGCGGGAGCACCAACAAGCCTTGGCAGCGGCAACCCACGAAGAAGGTCAAAGAAGGTTACGGTCTGGCCCAGCAAGGACCAGGGGACCACAGCAAGGGGAGTCAGGGCAGGCCTGGAACAACCAGTGGAACCCAAGAAAAGCAGTGTTGTCCCTCAAGTGGACCCACAGGCCGAAGGAACAAGAGTCCCGAGGGGACCTCTAGCAGTTTCACAAAGTAACAGCTTCCAGGGCACAGAGTGTGAGAAGGCTGAAGTCCTTTGTATGAAATGTGCACAGAGGTTGGGGCTATCGATAGCCCAATGCACTTAGTTGGGGAATGCCAACAAGCATATGCACTTGCAAAAGTACGCAGTGCACAGGGGTTTAGGTTATGCGGTCTCAACAAGATATACTGGCCTCAAACTTAGTGAGAGGGCAGCTCAACCTCAAGGAACATAGGAACCCACCTCCTGTGTTGCTGGAGCCTTTGGAGTCCGCAGGAGCTCAGGATCAGCAGACCAGTCAGTTGTGTTATGGTGCCTGCGAATGCAGGAGAGTGACTCCTTTACCCCAAGGGAGATACTTCAGTTGTCCTTGATGCTCCACAGGTCCTGCACAGAGCCTGTATGATGCACGGGCACAGACGATGCTTTGGACGGAGAGGGAGTCGAAGTCGGGCCCAGTCGAAGTCCAGCGAAGTCCAGAGTGTCCAGACGGTCGAAGGTCAGTGGTTTTTTGTTCTGAATCTTGTCCACGTCGAATCTAGGGTCCTACAGCCAGGTAAGCCCTTTTGTACCCATGTGAGAGGGTTCCACAGATTCAGGGGACCCTCCCAGGGGAGGGTCAGGACAGTGGGGAGGTTACTCCCATGTCCTTTGTCCAGTTCCGCGCCAGAGCAGAAGCCAACGGCTCCCAGGACTGGTTTGAACAGGACTATACACAGGGACACCAAATGTGCCCCTTGAGCAGACTTTCAGGCACTTTGGAAGTGCACCCACCCAGCCCCAATACACTAAATCCTGTCTGGGAGGTGGTCACACCTCCCTGTGACAGGATGCCTATTGTGCTGCCTTCCTCTGCTCGAGCTTGGCTCAGCAGCAGGAGGGTAGAAATGTGTCTCTGGTCGGCAGCAACCATTTTGTGCTGTCCGGGTCACGAAGGCTGGTACCGGAAAGACCAGGGACCCCACGAAGCTCGCTTCTGAAGGGTGGAATCAAACCTCCCACACCGGTTACCGGTGTGGAGGTATGATTCCAAGGTGTTTGATACCAAACACGACATGGTTTGTCGAAATAGCATTTTACGCGAGCATATAATGCACCTCTACCTATATATCTGGCTGCGTCACCGACAACCCGGGAGAATGGTCTCCGAAGGCTGCAGGGGTGCTCTGCTCATACAGGGGCACCCTCTCACGTAAAACCCAGCACCCTGCCTTCAGGATTGTCAAGGCCTGCTATAGGGGTGACTTATAGGTTTTAAGTGTAGTGACCTATAGATATAGTAAACCTATATCTAAAGGAAGTGGTGCATGCACCATCTTACACAGGCTGCAATGGCAGGCCTGCAGTTCCATTTTGCATGACCTCTCATGGGTGGCATAATTCATGCTTCAGCCAATGGAAGGCCTCTGGGGTCCCTATGCCCTGGGTACATGTGTACTGTATACTAGGGACTGACAAGGGTACCCCAGTATCCAATCTGGAGTGTACCTAATTACATGAGATAACATTTTAGGGAGAAAGCAGATAAACTGGGTTCCTGATTAGCAGGATCCCAGTCCGACTAGTCAAAAACAGTGTAACATCAAGCAAAAAGTGGGGGTAACCATAAGAAGCAGATCCTACTTTCCTACAATCTGGAGCCCTATGTTTGGATGTTTGAGCACTTAGTGACTGTCTATCCACTAATTATCGATAACAAACAAATTAATTTGTTAGCATATGCTGACAACAAAGCCATATTATAATTTTCATTAGATCAGGCAGCCTTGACAGAAGGACCCTTTACCTTAGTAGGCGTGTGCCTGGGTGAGAGGCTGAGCTTAAAATCACCTCTTTGAGAGGCTAGCAAAAGTGAGGAAACAAAAGCTTGATGTTCAGATACATTGCCA
The DNA here is from genome assembly GCA_963921515.1 of Calotriton arnoldi. NCBI lineage: Eukaryota > Metazoa > Chordata > Amphibia > Caudata > Salamandridae > Calotriton > Calotriton arnoldi. The sequence continues at coordinate 956,294 of CAWUFW010003335.1, forward strand.
TTCATCACTATTTTCAAGAGAACAATACTGGGGAACTCTTCCTCACCGTGTTATTTGATGTTGCAAAGGAGGTCAAAAAAAGGCACACTCATTTCACATAAAGCCACATTTCAGAGCAAGGAAAGAAGAGCTTGAACCCCAGATACGCGTACTTCAACAGCAGCATAAGACTGACTGCCTTCCTCGCACCTTCAAATCCCTACGTGAAGTCAGAGGAAAACTCAAACCGATTTTAATGGGCGGGACATACAAAAACGTGATATATATGGGACTGAAATATTATGAGAAGGGCGTAAGACTGATCGTATTATAGCCTTTAATCTGTAAGCTCTCCAGACTCATAATTTCATGCAAAAGCTGAAGGACCCTGATGGTGCGGTGGTGTTACATACCCCAGACATACTAAAGAAGTTCATTGAGTACTACACTGAATTATATACTAGGCTAGAGCTAGACCCACAAGCCCATGATTCCTATCTGCTACACAATGATTAACAAGAATGATAGTTTCGATAATGGTGTCTTTAAGGACCCTTGATGATTGCAAGACCAGTAATTCACTCCAGAGACGGTATAGGTTCAAAATGCTACAAGGTTTGCACTGGGTGGACATGACTGAGAGACAGGCCCAGGGAGGTTGTGAACTAACCACATTAGAAACCATATGTTGAACTTGGTCCTCTATGCAGGTTCGACCCTCAAACGTTATGCCTTCACCACTCCTATTTTTGGCTGATGTCGTTTTTGCTGGCCTTAGGACTCTGTACACTTTACCACTGCTAACCAGTATTAAAATACCTTTACTCACGCCCTAAAGCACTGTAAAATTGGCTTACACCTGATTGACCTACTTAATTTACTTATAAGTCCCTAGTAAAGTGATATACCTTGTACCCAAGACCTGTAAAGTAAATTCTGTTAGTGGACCCAAAGCATTTTTTTGTGCCATCCACTTAAGTAGCCCCATAAAAATATGTCTGAGATTTGCCATTGCAGCCTGAATGCAGTTTTAAACTGTCAATTTGACTTGGCAAAATAATCCCCTCGCCACACCTTAAGTTCCCTTTGTAGCAGACTTTCAAGCTGTGATCCCTATGTTATGCTGTAAGAAAAAGTTTTTGAAGAAAGTTTTTACTTGAAATTTGATATTATTTAACCCCGTTATCCCCATTTTTACTGAGTACACTGCTGAGTGTTGCAGGGTGTATGACTAGTAGCTGTGGTACTACAATTGATTCAGAAAAGGTTGGAGGTATTTTTAGACTTACGGTGTGCTGGTCTGTTAGCCACTGTTAGCAGGTAGGGTGGGGGCTGTATCACTGCCCGCTCTGTTCCGAGTGGAGTGCCATCTTTCCTCCACTCGGTAGGGCCGTTTTTGCAGGTGCCATTTTGGAGGGTCAGCGGTCTAGTTGTTAGACTGGCTTCCCCCTCAGCTATTTAATGAAAGACGCAACACAGACGCGCTGTGGACTTTCATGCTGTGATCTCTATTTTATGCTGTAAGAACGAGTTTTTTAAAGAAAGTTTTTACCTGAAATGTGATTTTATTTAACCCAGTATTTCCCGTTTTTACTGAGTGCACTGCTGCATGTTGCAGGGTGTACGACTAGTAGCTGTTGTACGATAATTGATTCCAAAACTGTTGGGGGTATTTTTAGACTTAGGGTGTGCTGGTCTGTTAGCCACTGTTAGCAGGTAGGGTGGGGGCTGGGTCACTGCCCCCTCTGTTCCGAGTGGAGTGCCATCTTTCCTCCACTCGGTCGGGCCATTTTTGCAGAAGCCATTTTGGTGAGTTAGCTGTCTAGTTGTTAGATTGGCTTCCCCCTCAGCTATTTAATGAAAGCTGCAATGCAGATGCGCAGCGGACGCTCGCAGTAGTGGCGCCGCTGACGTGCCACTGGCATGCCAAACGCAAGCCGTCTGCGCCCATGTGCATCTGGATCGCGGCCAGAGCCAGCCATGCTCCCCAAATCACTAGGGCCCAGACCATTACCTGGTCCAGAGACTCTTTTATGGCTCTCAAGGGGGATCCATGTAGCGGCGGGACCCACCTGGATCCTGGGGCAGGAAATATGAAGCTTTGTTGCAAGGCTTGTCAGTTTAAGCTGGAGACTCCAATGTAAATATCAAGGACCCCCTGTAAAATTGATTTCACAATTCCTAGGACAGGGCAGTAATGTAAAAGAAATACATTCCTAGGCAAAGAACAATATCACTAATATCGACTTAATCATACAACCAATTTATAAAAAATTATTATAAAAAATTCCCAGTGTGACGACCATGAACTACATCTATATGTCAATCTTTATTTTCAATTAAACAATCTTTGACAGTATAAAACCAATTTTATAAAAAGGACATCAAATTAATGACCCTTGTTTTTAAAAAAAAATGTATTACTACATCAATAGTAAATCAATTTTACAAAATATAATACAATAATACACATAAATTACAATAAAAATAACAATAATCCGTGGCAAAAGATAAGTCTTCTACGCGCGTTTCGGCGCCCTTTGCGCCCTCATCAGGAATGCCACAATTTACCTAAAAACAATGCTAATAATGAATGGAGGTCACACTGAGAAATTCACTTTTTACACAATAGGTTAACTATATACCTTCATCAAAAGATTCAATCGTGAAATTAATCTCAAGAAAAGATACATAAAATAAAGAAAGAAGAGTTAAAGAAAAAAGTGATTTATCCAAGTATAAGAATAATAAATTACAGTGAAGAGAAGTCTATATAGTCCCTTTTCCAGCTTCATAACACCTTGTGAAAAAATTGATGATGCTTACTAAATGAGTTATAGAGTTGGCTTTCTGCTTGATAGGAGCCAAATAATGCACTTTGGTGTGCTCAGCTAATTCAATCTGTAACAACCCATAAATTTTGTGAGCAATATTTAACATAATGAATTATCGTAAACTCATTTTGTAAGGAGATATAATAATTACCGTTAATCTCCAGATTGCGGATATACTGTTAATATTACTTTCAAGGCAGCACTTGGTGTTCGAACTCTTTATTTCTATTTTGTGATGCTATCCTAGTTGTTAGCCAAAATGGTCTCTAGACAAACGAAAGATAAAGAGCTATCGATTAGATCTATCATAATCGCTCTATAATGTATGTCACAACATATGTGTAACATATTAAAATGCTTACCGAATATATATTTCACATCACGTTGGCAATAAATGGCCAAACCGGTTATAAACACTTCTTATTTTTCCCAAGAAAACGATTCTACGGTTAAACGGGGAAAGGAGAAGGGAGGGAACAGGGAAATATCATCAAGGTCTACCTCTTAAACTTCAACTTTAAAAATAACGGTTTCCATATCTAAGTACCGCTTACCAATTTAAACCACATTGGCGAGGTTGTCGTCCAAACTGGTCTCGAGTGATTATTCAATATGTGCTCATTTTATCAAGGATCACCATCGTGTTTACGGTTTAAATACCGGCGGATCTCTTCTTTTACTGGTCTGCTGGTTCTGACGGGCCGTCATGACGTTCTGCTTACGTACGTTTCGTCTGCGTGATAGATTACCTACAATGTATTCAGCTAGCTAAAAACACTAGAATGCTAACTTCTTCATGTATCTCGATAACGATTCTTACTTCATGTTTTTGAATGACTAACTTTATTGTTTTTCGCTTATGCCGATTACATTTATATATTTATTCCTGTAAACTTTAATTTATATATCATCTATTGTCTCCTGTCTGTCAAATAATTATCGGCTGACTCTCCTTATAATGCCAATAGTAAAATAACTCAAAGAAGTTTTATAAATAGAGTCAACAGGAGAGTCTCCTACAGATTCCTAAAGGGAGGTTCTCATATTTAAATTTCTTTTGTTATAACAGACTGGAACCATTCATATATTAAATGGCATTTGCCCACGGTAATTCATTATTCAATCCACATGTAAAAGTATTAAGGGAAAAAATCCAATAGACCTCTCGTTTTTTGCGGATTTCTAAACTGCCTTTTTGATCTGCAATTTTAATTTTTTCTAAAATTCGCCATCTCATATCTTCCGGTTTATGGTTCAATTCAATATAGTGTTTCACTAACGGTACCGTCAATTTGGCAGTCCTAATTGCAGAGCGATGTTCTGTAATTCTAATATTAATTGCTCGAGATGTCTCTCCAACATAGCCTAATTGGCACAGGCAGAGAATTAAATAAATTACATTTTGGGTTTTACAATTCCACATTTGATTTGCGTGTATGGTATAACCATTATGAACCAAGGTTTCTCCTTCCATCACTGTTTCACAGGATTTGCATGATGAACATTTATAAGTTCCTTTGATCGGTATACTACCATCAATAGCTTTTGAATGGAGGCAACTCCTGCAGTTTGTGATTGAAAACGTGAGTGAACAATCATATCTTTAATGTTCTTATTTCGACGATGTGCGAACAAAGGTTTGGCATAATGATGTTCTTGTTCTGGGTCACTATTAATAATATGTCAATTTGAGTTGATAATTTGTTTAACTACAGTATTCAGAGTGGAGTGTTTAGTGACACATACAATTTGATTCGTTTTAGGGCGTGTGGCAGATCTCAATAAATGATCTCTGTCGTAAAATCTTGCTCGCTTATAGGATTCCCATATCAGCCGGTGGGGATACCCTCTTGCCAAAAATTTGGCTTTCATCACATTTGCTTGCACATCAAAATCAGATAAATTTGTACAATTCTGCCTCAGTCGTAAAAACTGTGAGAAAGGAATACTTTGTTTTTGATTACGAGGATGATAACTTTTAAAATGGAGAAGAGTATTTCTCGCAGTAGGTTTAACAAATAAATCCACTTCTAAAATACCTGAATTATGTCTGATTAATATATCTAAAAATTCAACTTCTTGAGTACTAATGTGTGCAATAAACTTGAAATTGGAGTCTGCTAAATTGAGCCATTGTAAGAATTCTTGTAAATTATCTTCCCCATCGGTCCAGATAAAAAAGATGTCATCTATATATCTGGACCAATGGGAAACAGATTAAAAAAATGGGACAATTTCATTATGAATATATTTAATCTCAAATAGGGCCATGTAAATATTTGCTATCGATGGAGCTACAGAAGCCCCCATACTTACACCCTTTATCTGTCGAAACAGATTCTCACCATACTCAAAAACATTTTCTGTTAATACTATATTCAGACATTCAATTAAAAAGATTTGGAACAGGGAATATCAAATTCATTGATGAACCATTTAACTGCTTCCCGAGCCTCTTTTTGTGGGATATTACTATATAGTGACTCTATGTCTAGAGTCACTAAAATATTGGTCTGTGGGTTAAATTGGAGATTCTCCACTTTATTAATCATTTCTCTTGTGTCTTTAATATACGACCGAATATTGGGGATAAATAGTCTTATCTTATTATCAATAAATTTAGATAAGGGCTCTGTAACAGACCCAATAGTTGATACTATGGGTCGGTAGGGAGGATCCATCACATTTTTGTGTATCTTCGGAATACCATAAATACACGATGTCTTGCCTTTAGAATTATTCAGGTAATCATATTCTTTTTGATTGATTTGACCTGCATTCAATGCTTGGTTCATTAAATGTTGGATTTGTGTAGCTATTTTGTGTGTGGGATTAGATGTTATTTTCGAATAAAAATTAGGATCATTTAACATAGATAACATCTTATGTTTATAGTCTTCAGTGTTGATGACCACAATCCCACCACCTTTGTCACAATTTTTTATTGTGACAGCTTTATTCTAAGTGAAAGTTTTCAAGGATGAAAACTCCTCTTTGTTTAAATTGTAGATGGGCTTAGGAATAAAGCGAAGAGCCTGAACAAGATGTTTCAATACTACATGCTCAAAAACTGATACTTCAGGTCCTACTTGGTCTAGTGAAGGTGTGAAGGTAGATGGTATAGATAATTCACTGTTTCTAGGTGATTCACTAAACAGTTGTTCATCAGAATCAAAAAATTTCCTTAACCTGATTTTTCGAAAAAAAGAAAATATATCCTGATATAGCTCAAATTTATTAACAAATGAATGAAGTACATAAGATAGACCTTTAGAAAGTAGAGTCATACTAGCAGGAACTAAAATGTGGGAAGACAAATTGAAAATCGGGATTATATCCCTTGTTTCCAATATTGTCTGTTGCGTGTTTCTAATATATGTTGATTCTCTGGTTGATAATGGTGACTCTGATAGTTGTCCCTGGGTTGTGGTTGGAACCTCACTCTCTGTCGGTCCCTGCGTGATCCACGCTGGGCCAAAAAAGGTTTTCGCATGTTTTGGTTAGGATTGAAGGAACTGTATGATCCCTCGGATTCATAATAATGTGAACTAATTTCACCCTCTGAGTCGGAAGTATCCGAAAAAGTTGTCACTTTTTGATTTCTAGAGGTACTCTCATTGATATATTGATTTTGTCTATAAAAGTTTTCCCCTAAATACGGGTATGTTCTTTCTAATGTATAGAAACGTTTATCTTTGACCAATTTATCTGTTTTCCGTTTCTTTAAGTAGTCTGAAAAAGATGTAAATTCTCTATATTCTTCAAATTTTTTTGTTACTTCTTCTAAACAATTAGATTTTTTGATCTTATCCTCTAGCTCATCTAATTCAATTTTTAAAGAGGCTGCCAATTCTTTCGCTGTTTCTATAATAAGTATCATGAGGTCCCTAGAACATCTGTTGGCAATCATGCTCCATTTTTCTAAAAACTGGCTGTATTGGACAAATAATCCAGGAATGTAGCGCACACGCAATCCTTGAGGTATCACACCTGCTTTTAGGTATTCTAACATGTATTCTCCATGCGCTTCCATCCTTAAAAGTTTCTTTTTCAGACCTGCTAACTTATTAATATCATCATCACGTAGCTTCTCAAAGAAGCGGAGACGGTGACAGGCGGACTCCCAGCGACCACAGTTCTCGATGGCAGTGGTCCGCAAAGTGCACTCGCAATGATTCGGGCACTCCCGGACAGGCGGGCCCTCAGCGGCAGCAGCACGGGCTGCGGCGGCCCGGGCTGGTGGTGGCGATGACTCTCGTCGTGCAGCTCCGTGGTGGGCTCGCGGCGGCAGCAGCGCTCTCCTAGCTGCGGCATCCTACGGGACCATTCACGATGGTGCAAGGTTGACAAAGACGTGGGCACTCAGCGGCAGCAGCTCTCTCTTAGCTGCAGCGGCCCACAGGACAAATCCCAATGATGCAAAATTAGCAAGGGTGCGAGCACTCCGCGGCAGCAGATCTCTCTTAGCTGCAGCGGCTCACAGGACAAATCATGATGATGCAAAGTTAGCAGGGGTGTGAGCACTCAGCGGCGGCAGCTCTCTCCTAGCTGCAGCGGCTCACAGGACAAATCACGATGGTGCAAAGTTAGCAAGGGTGCGAGCACTCCGCGGCAGCAGCTCTCTCTTAGCTGCGGCGCTCACAGGACAAATCACGATGATGCAAAGTTAGCAGGGGTGCAAGCACTCAGCGGCTGCAGCTCTCTCTTAGCTGCGCGGCTCACAGGACAAATCACGGTGATGCAAAGTTAGCAACGGTGCGAGCACTCAGCAGCGGCAGCCCTCTCTTGGCTGCGGCGGCTCACAGGACAAATCTCGGTGATGCAAAGTTAGCAACGGTGCGAGCACTCAGCGGCGGCAGCTCTCTCTTAGCTGCGGCGGCTCAAAGGACAATCCACGATGTTGCACAACTAACACAAGTGCGGGCATCCAGCGGCGGCAGCTCTCTTAGCTGCGGCGGCCCACAGGGTTTCAGCGAAGGTTCTGAGGATTCAAATTAAGGCGGGCACTCAGCGGCGGCAGCTCTCTCTTAGCTGCGGTGGCCCACACAGTTTCAGCGAAGGTTCTGAGGATTCAAAATAAGGCAGGCACTTAGCGGCAGCAGCTCTCTCTTAGCTGCTGCGGCCCACACAGTTTCAGCGAAGGTTCAAATTAAGGCGGGCACTCAGCGGCGGCAGCTCTCTCTTAGCTGCGGCGGCCCACACAGTTTCAGCGAAGGTTCTGAAGATTCAAATTAAGGCGGGCACACAGCGGCGGCAGCTCTCTCTTAGCTGCGGCGGCCCACACGCAGAGTTCACAAGGGTTACCAGTCCGCGTTCCTCACAGTAGGACTAGAGGTTCCGGATTACTCGACGGAGGCCTCACCTGCAAGTAGAATTCCTAGCAAGGGAATTTGGGCGGCTGACGGGGTGAAGTCTAATGTCCCTGAGACTTCAGCAGGAGGCGCTCTCAATTCAGGCCCTTGGGTAGTTTCTTCAGTAAGCTTGGTGAAAGTTTCAAAGTCCTTTCCTCTGTCCGCTCGGACAGAGTTTCGTCTTGACATCCAGAAGGAACACACTTGAAACAGGTTTCAGCGCAGCGTTTTATACCTAAAAAGTCTTTGTTCTCTGCAGTCACAAATCACTGCATCCAGCCAGAACCAAATCGGTGGGGTCGGGGAGCACTTGGTTTATGAGGCGACATCCTGCCCTTCAAGAATCTGGGGATCTGCTATCAGACGCCCAGTGGGAGATGGAGCCATCATTCACCTTGCCAGGCGCGGCCCTGCTCGGATCAAAGAGTCACCCCTCCCCATACTCTAAATGCCGATCTCTCTCTCCAGCCAGGTCACAACAATACACAATTAAACCGCATGATCCCACACAGACCTGCTGTGGGTAAGTCAAATGTAAATATCAAGGACCCCCTGTAAAATTGATTTCACAATTCCTAGGACAGGGCAATAATGCAAAAGAAATAAATTCCTAGGCAAAGAACAATATCACTAACATCGCCTTAATCATACAACCAAATTATAAAAAATTATTATAAAAAATTCCCAGTGTGACGACCATGAACTACATCTATATGTCAATCTTTATTTTCAATTAAACAATCTTTGACAGTATAAAACCAATTTTATAAAAAGGATATCAAATTAATGACACCCTTGTTTTAAAAAATATTTATTACCACATCAATAGTAAATCAATTTTACAAAATATAATACAATAATACACATAAATTACAATAAAAATAACAATAATCCGTGGCAAAAGATAAGTCTTCAACGCGCGTTTCGGCGCCCTTTGCGTCTTCGTCAGGAATGCCACAATTTACCTAAAAACAATGCTAATAATGAATGGAGGTCACACTGAGAAATTAACTTTTTACACAATAGGTTAACTATATACCTTCATCAAAGGATTCAATCGAGAAATTAATCTCAAGAAAAGATACATAAAAAATAAAGAAAGAAGAGTTAAAGAAAAAAGTGATTTATCCAAGTATAAGAATAATAAATTACAGTGAAGAGAAGTCTATATAGTCCCTTTTCCAGCTTCATAACACCTTGTGAAAAAATTGATGATGCTTACTAAATGAGTTTTAGAGTTGGCTTTCTGCTTGATAGGAGCCAAATAATGCACTTTGGTGTGCTCAGCTAATTCAATCTGTAACAACCCATACATTTTGTGAGCAATATTTAACATAATGAATTATCGTAAACTCATTTTGTAAGGAGATATAATAATTACCGTTAATCTCCAGATTGCGGATATACTGTTAATATTACTTTCTAGGCAGCACTTGCTGTTCAAACTCTTTATTTCTATTTTGTGATGCTATCCTAGTTGTTAGCCAAAATGGTCTCTAGACAAACGAAAGATAAAGAGCTATCAATTTGATCTATCATAATCGCTTTATAATGTATGTCACAACATATGTGTAACATATTAAAATGCTTACCGAATAAATGGCCAAACCGGTTGTAAACACTTCATATTTTTCCCAAGAAAACGATTGTACGGTAAAACGGGGAAAGGAGAAGGGAGGGAACAGGGAAATATCATCAAGGTCTACCTCTTAAACTTCAACTTTAAAAATAACGGTTTCCATATCTAAGTACCGCTTACCTATTTAAACCACATTGGCGAGGTTGTCGTCCAAACTGGTCTCGAGCGATTATTCAATACGTGCTCATTTTTATCAAGGATCACCACCGTGTTTACAGTTTAAATACCGGCGGATCTCTTCTTTTACTGGTCTGCTGGTTCTGACGGGCCGTCATGACGTTCTGCTTACGTACGTTTCGTTTGCGTGATAGATTACCTACAATGTATTCAACTAGCTAAAAACACTAGAATGCTAACTTCTTCATGTATCTCGATAACGATTCTTACTTCCTGTTTTTGAATGACTAACTTTATTGTTTTTCGCTTATGCCGATTACATTTATATATTTATTCCTGTAAACTTTAATTTATATATCATCTATTGTCTCCTGTCTGTCAAATAATTATAGGCTGACTCTCCTTATAATGCCAATAGTAAAAAAACTCAAAGAATTTATATAAATAGAGTCAACAGAAGAGTCTCCTACAGATTCCTAAAGGGAGGTTCTCATATTTAAATTTCTTTTGTTATAACAGACGAACCATTCATATATTAAATGGCATTTTCCAACAGTAATTCATTATTCAATCCACATGTAAAAGTATTAAGGGAAAAAAATCCAATAGACCTCTTGTTTTTTGCGGATTTCTAAACCGCCTTTTTGATCTGCAATTTGAATTTTTTCTAAAATTCGCCATCTCATATCTTCCGGTTTATGGTACAATTCAATATAGTGTTTCACTAATGGTGCTGTCAGTCAATTTGGCAGTCCTAATTGCAGAGCGATGTTCTGTAATTCTAATATTAATTGCTCGAGATGTCTCTCCAACATAGCCTAATTGGCACGGGCACAGAATTAAATAAATTACATTTTGGGTTTTACAATTCCACATTTGATTTGCGTGTATGGTATAACCATTATGAACCAAGGTTTCTCCTTCCATCACTGTTTCACAGGATTTGCATGATGAACTTTAATAAGTTCCTTTGCTCGGTATACTACCATCAATAGTTTTTTGAATGGAGGCAACTCCTGCAGTTTGTGATTGAAAACGTGAGTGAACAATCATATCTTTAATGTTCTTATTTCGACGATGTGCGAACAAAGGTTTGGCATAATGACGTTCTTGTTCTGGGTCACTATTAATAATATGCCAATTCGAGTTGATAATTTGTTTAACTACAGTATTCAGAGTGGAGTGTTTAGTGACACATACAATTTGATTCGTTTTAGGGCGTGTGGCAGATCTCAATAAATGATCTCTGTCGTAAAATCTTGCTCGCTTATAGGATTCCCGTGCAGATGCGCAGCGGACGCTCACAGTAGTGGCGCCGCTGGCGTGCCACTGGCACGCCAAACGCAAGCCGTCTGCACCCATCTGCATCTGGATCGCGGCCAGAGCCAGCCATGCTCCCCAAATCACTAGGGCCCAGACCATTACCTGGTCCAGAGACTCTCTTATGGCTCTCAAGGGGGATCCATGTAGCGGCGGGACCCACCTGGATCCTGGGGCAGGAAATATGAAGCTTTGTTGCAAGGCTTGTCAGTTTAAGCTGGAGACTCCGTCAGAGTCAGAAGGGGGAATAGCATCTATCTCTAGGCTCCACTATGAAACAACATCTAGGGTGAGAGCCTGCCTTATCAACTGCAGATCTCTCTTGAAACATACGGATGACATCTGGCTGTCACTAAACTATAATACCTGGGACTTGATGTTCCTCACTGAAACCTGGCTGAAGGAGGGGTCAAAGCCTGTCGTGGCTTTGGCGGTTCCCCCATGTTTTCAAATTATTTGTGCGAACCCGGGTGGAGGAAGGGCGGGGTTGCTATTGTCTTAAAGGACAACTGGGAGATCCCTACTTTGAGATTGGAGCAAATTGGCAATATTGAGGGCCTGACCTTTTGCCTCAAGCTCTCACCAACCTTTTTCTTTGCTGGCCTGTTGATTTACAGGCCACCTGACTGCCCCCATAGCCACATGATGGAGCTCTGTAAAACCATTGCTTAGCTGACAATACATTATGCCAATGTTACAGTACTGGGGGATTTCAATCTACATGTGGATGATCAAAATTGCTCTAAGGCATTCCAGCTGATCTCTACATTAGGCAGCCTTAACCTTACTCAGTAGGTAACTACCTACACACAGAGCAGGCCATACGCTAGACCTACTCTTTTCCAACAATCAAGATGTTAGAGTGGATGACCCGCTTTCACTTGTATGGTCGAACCATTTCCTGGTCCCTTTTTCTTTCTGCTTCAGGGCTAAGTCAGGCAAAACCAGAAAGTGGTGGATAATAGGAGGAACTGGAAAAATGTAACTAAAGATAATTTAGGGCGGGCTCTTCAGGAATCGGTGCCCCAGTTATCAGGTAACCCCGATCGTGATGCATATTACTTTAACCAATGGGTCATGAATACCGTAGACACTGTGGGGCAGATTTACAAGGCCCTTGCGCCACTTTTGCGTCATTTTTAACATGGGAAAAGTGACTCAAAAGTGGCGCAAGGGGCTTGTAAATCTGCCCCTGTAACTCCAATAAGGTCAGTCACTTCCAGAAGAGCTAAACCCTCAGCCCCATGGTTCTCAGCAGAACTGAGGGTGGCGAGTAACCATTTTAAGAAATTAGAGTGCATCTGGAGGAAAGCTTATAACCTTGAAGATAAAAATGCTTATAAGGAGGCTCTGAGAATTTTTCACAAACTGAGGAGGAGTAAGATGAGGGACTACTTCGCTAGCTGCATTGAGCTCTCAGAAAATTCAGTTAAAGAAATTTTTAATATCACTAAGTCCTTTATCACGCCAAAAGCCATGAACAGCATCTTTTTTCCCTCATCTACCCCCTGTACGAGCCTGACCAACTTTTTTGAGGAAAAGAACCAGAAACTATACTCCTTGTTCCCACGGAATGAGGGGCCATTGGCTCACCAGGAGCTATTGACCGCCGACTCCCGCATTTTATGTTTGGAATTTCTCACTATTTCTCTGGAAGACTCACTGGCGGAACTTCTGAAATGCAAATCGGGTTCACCTATGGACCCGTGGCCTTTTTAAAGTGATGGCCCCATGGCTCAATCCTACATTAAACCAGATTTGGAAAAAAACTGGGCATTTTTCCTAGTGCCTGAAAACAAGCATTCTTACAGCCTCTACTGAAAAAACCTAACGCAGATCCGAATATGCTTAGCAACTTCAGACTGATTTCTCTGCTGCCAGCCCTGGCGAAAATTCTAGAAAAGGTAGTTCAGAAACAGCTCAGTTTTTGTAGAAATCAATAACCTCCTCCATGACTCTCAATCAGGTTTCCGAGCAAGATATAGCACGGAAACCTCACTGTTGGAAATTTCCAAATCAGTGCGAGAGTCTGTAGATAGCGGGGCTGCAGCCATGGTAGTATTTTTGGACCTGTCGGCAGCTTTCGACACAGTCTCACATCGGATCCTGCCAGAGCATCTATGTCATCTAGGCGTGGGGGGAGTGGCACTCTCATGGCTATGGTCCTATCTGGAAGACCGCTCCCAACAGGTCTTTTTACAACCGTTCTTGTCCTCACCAAAAACTTTGGTGTGTGGACTGCTGCAGGGCTCGGCTTTGAGCTCACTGCTTTTTAACCTTTATCTGGCACCTTTAGCCACTAATATTTCATCCTGGGGCGTGAAAGTAGTCTCTTAGGCAGACATCTCCTTAAAAAAAAACTCCCTGGTGGCATTCAAAAGAGCTCAACAACACCATCCAATCTCTGGTGGCCGGAGGAATTGAACCCCCCTCCAATGCCTGCCGAGTCCGCGAGAAATCTGGGTATCAGGTTTGACACTGATCTCTCTTTTACAACACACATCCGACAGGTCTCGGCCACTTGCTTCTGGAAGTTACGATCATTGAGGAAAGTCTTACGATATGTGCCCGAGGAGAGCCAAAAGATCATCATACATGCCCTGGTTACCTCCCAGCTGGACTATGCTAACAGTCTTTATATTAGGCTCCCGGCTTATCTGGTACACAGACTTCAGATTGTTTAGAATGTGGCAGCAAGGCTGATCTACAGGGTGCCCTTTCAACATCATATTTGCCGTCATCTGAGATGGTTACATTGACTACCGGTGAGCAAGAGGATTGAGTTCAAGGCATTGACGCTGACTTTCAGAGCCATAAGAGGCTTAGGGCCCTGCTATCTTAAGCAGAGGCTTGGTCTGTATTATCAGGATCGCATATTGAGATCGAGACAATCGTGTCTGCTCTGTGTGCCACGATATGTCAAAGAGAGCCAAGGGGGAAGGTCCTTCTCGGTCAGGGCAGCCAAACTCTGGAATGCCTTGCCCCCTATATGCACCGGATCAAGTCAGAACTAGAGTTCAGGAAAACCTTAAAAACTCAACTTTTCTCACAGATTTAGCATTTCTACGCTGATTTTTGCAGTCAGTCTGCACTAGCGCCAGGACACCTCCGACGAGGTAGCTGTTGCTCTCCATAAATGCATATTGATTGATTGATATTGCATATAAGTCACTCCTAACGGAGGTTCTTCGTAAGCCATAGTGCACGATCATTAAAAGATTGGACATGTACCAATACGTTTTACATGGTAGTGAAAAACTCCTAAATTAAATTTTCACTGTGTGAGTCCTACCGCTCCCATAGGATAACATTGGGTTGCTTTATTACATTTAATAAGTGCTTAACTTTGATTGGGAACAGGTGAACAGTTCATGTTTGGTGTCTGAGAAATTGTAATGTAAAACCCTCTTTAATTGTAAAGTCGGATTTTAAATTACAATTTTAAAAATGCCACTTTTAGAAAGTTGGCATTTTCCAACCTGTTCCTGGGTCACATGACTGGAAGTAGTTGGCATTTGGACTTTGCTTACTCCGCTCAGGCAGCCACATAATAGAGGGATTAGGTGGGCCTGGATGGGCCATCCCTGGCAGGATCTGGGGGGCAGAGTTGGACACAGACTCACTTGCAAATGAATAGGCAGGGCCCGGTCTTCACACAATGGATTTGCCACCACTTCATTGTTCATGCAGTCAGCTTTGAGCCAGTTCTGGGGAGGCAGGAAACTTCAAGCACTTCAAAGAAGGCACAAGGTTTAAAAATAGGACCTTCAGACCCACTCTTCAGTTCACTTTCTGGACCTGCAGAACAACTCTCAGAGGACTGCCTGCTGCTGTGGCCTGATGTATACTTCAGAAGACTGCTCTGTTGCCTGGAGCCTGCCTTAAACCCTTAGAGGCCTGCCCTGCTGCTTGAGCCCCGTTCCACTGCTGAACCCAGGACTACCAGAGTGACTCTAAGGGCTAGTTGGCTGGCTTCCATATCAGAGCCTCAGGGACAGAAAAGGTTCAACCATCTTTTTAAAAAAAATAAAAAAAATCTTTTTAGGGTTCAACCATCTTGAACCCGCACTCGGACCCAGTCTGAGTGAGTTCTAACCCACCCAAGTGGTGCCCTGCCAGTTCTGGACCATTGGTGGTGGTGTTAAAGATGCCCACATAGCCAAAATCCAGACTTGGAACCTGGAAAATGTTTGGCTAAAAAATGCTCTAAGCACCTAAATAAATGTAAATGTCCAGTATTGGTGAAGCGCGAACAATTACCCAAAGGTGTCAAGGCGCTGGGGGCCGTCGGGAAGATTAAGCAAGCTATTGCCCAGAGTCACATGGTGCTGGGCTGATCTGCCGCCGGTGATCGAACCGTGAGCCCCCGGGTTCCGGAGTCAGTCGCCCTGGCTGCTGCGCCACACCTTTTCCAGGTCCCAGTCACATAGAGGAGACTGGGACCAACCTGCTTGTCTCTCCACCCAAGGATGTATCACCAGTTGGCATGATTTCGCAGCAGTTCCTGCTACGTTCTTCTACACAGCAGCAAATCCTGTTCAGAGGGTATTCCACAAAGGGTATCCGGCCTCCTGGAACTTCTTTCCACTACAGCCTCCAGCTACATCCCACTGAAATTTTCGACTTCCAACAAAGAGACTTAGTCCGAATGTAGAAATCTTCAACGTGACTTAATCCAGGGGCTCCCCGACCATGACATCTCCTCCTCGGACACGGCCTGCAGCGTTTCCCCACTGAACTTCTGTCTTTTTTTTCAAATTTCTCTAAGTCTGATGTTAAGCGCCAACCGGGCCCAATCCACTTTTTGTATGAGACTCGTGCTCCATCGCGGTCGGCCATATTTTTGTACTTTGACCTGGTCTTGCGGGACTAGATGTACGCGGTTGGCGCATTGATTCTTTAGGCACTAGTTTTTGCCTTAAACCTTAAAGGTTATAACTCTGGTTCTACTGTTTGGAGTTTTGTCATTTTGGTGTCAAATAATTCATTAAAATGTACTCTATTGTTCTAAATTGTTGTGGGATTTTTCTTGTGTTGTTTTTTCACTTTATTACTATTTGTGTACTGCATAAATAATTTATTTTTTGCCTCTAAGTTAGGCCTGAATGCTTTTATGCCAAGCTACCAGAGGATTAAGCACAGGTTAATTTAGTAAATTTAGTGGTTCATCCTGACAGGGATTGAGGCTGTTGCTTGAGGTGGGTTAACACCCCCACTCCACCAACAACCCAATTTCTTACACCATATTTGACCAAACTTCCACTTCAAAGGACGTCTCTTACCTATACCAGGCATTGAATGGAGTACCTTATCCTGTGAACCATAACTACATGTCCGAGAGGAAAGAAGAACTACGGTGAGACACTGGATAAGAAATATGGGAGGCCAGATTTTATTTGAGCAGTGTGGCGTGCTCCCGGCCTGGACACAGGAGTAAATTGGAAAGATATTGCTTCAGCAGCTCGTCTAGAGGTCCATCAATTTGAAGGGCAGCGTGCAGATTGTGAACTAACGTTACTTGTGATGGTGAACTCAGAGTACCTTACTAATGTGGTGGAGCAGCTTGACGATTGGTTTTACAAGTATTCTGTTCAGAAATTAGTGATAGTAATAATTAGTATTGAGAGTCACAAAACTCTGCAAAGATGACAGTTTGATATTGAATGAGACAATGCTGCAAAGCATCTCCCTAGGAAGAAACGTGATCTGTTATGTGACTGATCCCATCAACAGTTACTTCCCTGCCCCTGCTGGAAACTGCTTGTGTACAGTGGCAGCTGGGGGACATTGAAAGTGGTGGGGTATAAAAGTCACCTTTGACGATCACAAAGTGAGCAAAGTGAGCTAAGGGGGCTTCAGGCTAAAGGACATCGTCCCCACATTCACTAGGCAAATGTATGCAGATGGGATTTACATTAGCATAATCCCTGAACATTACTCTGAAGGGCACATTGTAATAGCTATATATTGAAAACGTAAGTAAATGATGGATAACATTTAGCATTTTGTCATCATTTACCCAGATACATCATGCATAGCCTAGTGTCCTTTCTCTTGCACATTCATTGCATACCAGTTTAGCTACTTGAATAATGCTATAGCATGGTAGAGAGACAGTACAAGATTCAGGTGTGGTTACAGAAGTCTGTGAGCGAAGAACTAGCAGCCGATGCAAAAGACAACTCACTTGTTCATGGCTTCTAGGCAGCAGTGCTTCAGACAATCTAAAACAAAAAAGGACATGCTCTTGGCATTAATCTTGCACGCAGATGTATACAAAGGCACTTTACACGTAAATAGCAGGGTAATATTTTAATGTTTCTTTTAATTTTAAGGTTCTGCTAAGGCACTACCAATATTAATTCAAATGAGCTCGTTTTGCCCATAATGACTTTTTATAACTGATGTAGAAGTGGACTGTAGTTTTGTGCCCCACCCTAGTGGTGGAGACTGTCAAATGAAATAATTGTGTGTGCGCTTTTATGACGCAATTGTGTTAGAAGCCTCGTGGGAGTAGTTTGTCCGCACTGTAATACACCAAAAGCTGGTGAAATTATAAAACATTATAAAAAAAAGCAGTGCGTTTCAAATGTTAAACACATGGATCAATGCGATCTTAGCTATTCAATCTGAAAAAATAACCCCACTGATGAGCACTTGTTTGGCAGGGCGGCCAAAGGTGCCTTACCTGTCTGCAGTGTGTTGCATGCTCCTGGGGACTACTGGTTCACACACAGCTCTGCTGTCAGCAATAGTCCATGCCATCATGCATATACTGCCTGAAGGAAGGAAGCCAAGAAAAGGATAATTAAAAACACATGGCCAATCACTGTGTGCTTTAAAATAAAGTGTCTCCATAATTGGCCAAGCTGTACGCTCTTCCTGCCCCTGCGCTGTCTGGCTCTTCTGTGCCCGAGCTTGGAGCTTCCTGTGTGCCAAAGAGCCATCGGGCGATATGCAAAATAACCAGGCCAGTTGGGGTAAAAGGCCCCTTTATTTGGACAGGTATGAAGTTTCAGATTTTACAACAATATGAACAAGGCCTCTCTAATACAAAGTCAATATCCTAACACCCCTCGCCTTTAAGCGATTCCCCACAATAAAACGTCCCAAACATTGTTCTAACCAACCATCCTCCCCAACACCTTTCTTTCATCCCCTGCCTTCCTCCTGCCTCATACCTCGCTCCCCTGTTTCCCTCTGGCCGAAGCTACTCTGAATACCCCCAACCCTTCCTGCCTGTCTCGATCTCCTTAAATTCTGCCACCAGGACAAGCGACAAGTACCCATTAATAAGCCTCAATAAAAGCCCCTTATGTCCTAATGACCCAAGTTTATAGGGAGGGTGGGAGGGGACAGTGTTGAAGCTGAAGGAAGTGATGACTGACACGAAGAAGTCAAGACAAGGTAAGATTTATTTGCCTCTTCAACAGGAGCGGGGATCCCAGCCTGCTGCCTCCATCAACCGCCTCACCGAGAATGCCGGGCCTCCCTGGAATTCCAAAGAGATTCCACAGATGCCACGGCAATCCCACAAACACACCGAAAGGAGGATACCAGACTGAGTACACATCACAACATATCCACTTACTTTACAAACATAAGCAAAACAAAACAAGAGAAAAAGCATTTCAAGAAAACGCACTAAACATTACAGAATCATAATACTTTGCAAACCTAGTACATTACAAAATCATTATACTTTGCAGGAACAGAACAAAAACATGGTTGTCTTCTTGCTCCAGAAACCACACAACGCCCTGCCTCAGAAGGAACCTGTGAGAAATCTTCACTAAACATAACCCCACAGACATCACCTTTTTTACCATACAGAGCTACTCTCCTCATGTTCCATTTTTGACCATTCTCTAACACAGCATGTCACTTGTGTACCTTCTTCACCTTCATAGGTGCAGAAAATGTGTTCACTCCTTGCTCTCTTCTTCCTAACTTCACCTTGATCAGATGCCCAATCTCTATCTTGCCACCCTTAACAGAATGCTTTTCACTCACGCCATCACCACTCTCTTGCATCCACTGAGGGGTGAGCTTAGTCTTCGGTATTCTACCCCTCATTTTGATAAATGGCATTTCATTATTAACCCCATGTAAAGTGGTATTGTAAGACCACACCATGTTGTCAACGCTTCTTTGGACATCTTGATTCCCTTGAATGGCCATTTGAATAGTGCCTTTGATGACTCTATTTCATGCGTTCAACCATGCCGTTTCCCTGGGGTTTGTATAATGAAGTACACACATGCTTTATGCCATTCCCCTTAAGGAAACTCTGCATGGCATGGGAAACAAGTTAAGTGCCGTTATCAGTTACCATGATGTTAGGAAAACCTTCTCTCTTGAAGATCAGATCTAAATTCTTAATCACAATACCAGTAGTGATGTTTCTCAAAAACTCCACAATAACCCACCTTAAATAGACATCCACCAAAACCATGGCAAAACGTTTGTCACCTGGAAGAAAATCGATGGGACCAATGAAGTCCAAACACACCTTTTCCCATGCTACACCACAATGTCCTCCAGAAATGGAACCCATAACTTGCGAACCTACTTTAAGTCTTTTCTCACTCTCTTTGCACAGACTACAGTTATCCACCCACACTCCTCCTCAAGGCCTGGCCACCAAAAATTATCCTTAAGACATTTCTTTGTGATAGTCTGTCCTAGATGCCTTTTATGTGCCAAAAGAAATAACTTCTTCCTAAGTGCACTGGGAGGAATAAATCTCTTACCCCTTAAAACTAAGTCATCAGTCACACCAATGTTGAGTTCTTCTTGCAATTTAACATAGTTCCGTAAGGAGGGCTTAAGATTACCTTCACGCCTCTAACCAGACCTGATGGAATTAACAAACTCACAATAGTCAGGATCATCGATGACTGCTTGATGCCACTCATCCTTAGAGATGGATTTGAACTCATTGACAAATGCATCCTCAACGCCAGCCACTACACAAATCAACTCCTCTTCAGACTCTATACTCCTCCACATAAAGTGGTAATCTCGATAGACAGTACGCTTGGACATTCTTCCAACCCGAGATGTATTCAAGCTTGTACATGAACTCTTGCAACCTTGCGGCAAACCTCATCAAACGCGAAGAACCTTTACTTGCCCCTCCAGGACTTAACATTCTGATGAGGGGCTTGTGGTCTGTTCTCAGGGTGAAGTGTGTTCCCCACAAATAGGTACGAAAATATTGGACACCCCATGCTGCAGCTAAGGCCTCTTGTTCAATGACTGCATAAGTACGTTCAGAACTACTATGCGTGCGTGACGCAAATGCCACAGTTTTCTCAACAACATACTTTTTTTGCGATAACACAGCACCAATGCCATGGGCACTAGCATCCACAGTAATGTAAGTATCTTTACCAGGTTCAAAGGGGTAAGAATACCAGCATTGATAATTTCATCCTTAATATTTTGAAAAGCTTTAACTTGTGGCAAATCCCAAGAGTATGGTGCCCCCTTCCTCAACCACTCTCTTAAAGCCTCTGTTTTGTGTGCAAAATTACTAACGAACTTTGAATAGTACTCAATCAAACCCATAAAGGATTTTAGCTGTTCTTTCGTGGTGGGTGTGGCGGCCAACCTGATGGCTTTCAACAAATCTTCTTTAGGTTGCACTCCACCCTCAGAAATTGTGTAACCTAAATATTCCACCTCTTTCAACATGAACTTACATTTGTCCTTTCTTGGGGTTAAACCTGCCCTGTTTAAAATCTCTAGCACATTAGCCAAGGTTTTGTTGTGATCAGCTTCGGTTTTACCAGTAATAAGAATGTCATCTTGAAAGTAGTGAGTATTCCTCACACCTTTAAATAGACTATGCATTATGCGCTGGAATACACTAGCAGCCGATGCAAGGCCAAAAGGAAGCCTCTTAAATTGAAATGCCCCCTCCATGATCAGAAAGGCCGTCAACTTCCTTGAGTCAGGATGTAACATAACTTGATGGTATGCTGACCTTAGATCCAGCTTAGTGAAGAACTTAGCTTTATCCATCAAGAGCACCATCTCAGATATGTTGGGTAGTGGAAAACTATCGACAATGATGTTTTGATTAAAGCACCTGAGATCAACACGTAAACGTTGTTTACCATCTTTTTTCTTGGTAACGACTACCGGAGAAAGCCACTCAGAGACCTCCACAGGTTCAATAACATCTTGTTTCTGCATATCACTCAACATCTCCCTAACCTCATCATGAATGGAGATGGGGATCTTCCTTAATGCATGCCTGACTGGGTGAGCATCATATTTGAGTTTAATTTCATGCATGTAACCCTCTAGTTTTCCTAAGTCTACTCGAAAGACTTCATTGTACTTTGACAAAATAGTGTCAATTGTAGCATAACCCTCCACTACCATTACTTGCTCAGAAGATCTGGGATCTTTGATAACATGCAAATCATGCTGTTGTACCCAGCCTAAGATAGTAGGACCATCATTTGAGACATACACCTTTCCCATTGCACTCCTTCCCTTGGATTCGAATTTAGTTTCCATGACACCTTTAATGAAGATAGCCTCGCCACTGTACCCTTAAGGAGAAATGTCACTGTTAGTGAGTGACACGTTGGGCCAACATTCATTAAAGATACGAAAGGGAATAATGGTGAACATAGAACCAGGATCAACCACTAATTCTACAGCGACCCCATTCACAAGAAAAGTAGCCTTAGGTCTTTGTAACTTGTTTACATATTCATCTTCCGAATCCACACATAATAGTATGTCTGGTGCAACTCAATCTTCATCAATGAAAGCAACTCAGTTTCTTGACAGGTTCTTACAAACTCTGCTCAGATGGCCCTTTTTCCCACACTTTCTACACATTTTATCTCTAGCAAAGAAACCCGCGTAGTCCGCGGCATGACCCATACTGCCACATCTATAACATCCATTAAATTTGCCCTTGTTATCGCTTGGTGGCCTAGTTTTGAACTTGAAAGAACTGGGTGTGTTCTGTTTAACTTTGTGCTCACTGTCTAATGAAATATCTTTTTTAGTTACTGCCTTTACTGTGTCTTCTTTTCTTAACTCTAAAGTATACATTTCTTGCATGCACTTATCAGATTCCTCTACGACCTTAGCAATTGAAATGGCCTCAAGCAAAGTAGGGTTTCTAGCAGCCCAAAGTTTCACTTGCATTCTCTTATTCTTTCACTGCAAGATTAATTGGTCTCTAATTAACTGATCAGTCATGGCGCCATAGTCACATTCAATTGCAAGCTCACGTAGCCGTGTGACCATTTGATCAACTGTTTCTTTTTCCTTCTGAGGTAGAGAATAAAACTTGTGACGTTGCAGAATAATGTTGATTTGTTTGCCAAAATACTTAGCAAGTCTGTTTTTTGCCTCAATATATGGGTTTTCAATAGGTTCACCATCAGCACCCATAACCTCATGTAGGAACTTAAAGACAAGTTGACCCTCTTTTCCTAAAGAGTTTAATAATAAAGCTTTCTTCCTAGAAGCTTGAAACCTAAGATTATCAATGGCTTCTAAATAATTTTCAAAAATGCCAATCCATTCTTCCCATTCTATGGATGGTGCATCCCCTTCTGATAAAAAGATTGGCGGTGGAGACACCATCTGACTTGCAGCCATGACGTACGACAAAACAACAAAAAAAACAAAGTGAATGACTGTCAAAGCAGTGAAGAAGAAGAGTTGAAAATAATGGTGTACGGATCACAGGATCAGCACAAGTAATGATGAATGGTGTGCAGATCACCAGAGAACTCAACAAATGGTGTGCAGATCACCGTGTGGATCAGCACAAATAATGATAAATGAATGGTGTGTGGATCACCGTAAAGATCACCAATAATATTGTTGAACTTGCAGCAGAAGATTAGAGGGGTACTGAAATTGGCACAACGAAATAGTAAGGTGTGCAGATCACTGTGTTGATCTGCAAAACAATTTGAGTAGAAATGCGATGAAAGCGCATGAACAAGGTCAGAAGGAGTCAGAGAAACAGCTGTGTGAAGCGGCATAGATGCACGAAGAAACAATGTATCCAATATGGCCACACGTCAACATAGCGCGTTGACGTCTGAGTGGAGATCGGAGAAACAGCTGTGGAAAGCGGCATAAATGTACAAAGAAACAATGTATCCAATATTGCCACACGTAAACGTGTTTTAACTCTGAGTGAAGAAAAAGTGGTGAAGCTACCAACAGGCAGTCCCAAGATGGAGTCACTTCAGCGTATGCATATGCGTGTTGACGCCACAACTTGGTGAAGGGTGGAGCGTTTGCTAAGAAAGGTTGCTTAGCAACGTGAAGAGCGAGACGCGGGAGGCATGCGCGAGCATACAACGGCTCGCTCGAGAATATAACAAAATAAATGAGAACAGTACCTTATCACAGTGGAAGATGGACTGAGTCTCATGACGAACACCAAGGAGATCCCACTGAGACAGCAACGTGGAAAGCCAACGATGAAGAGACGAACGGGTTGAAGACGAGTACGTGGTGAACAACATCGTGGATTCACTCCCCGCTGCCAAAGGGACGCTGCAGGCAATCATCGCCAAAATGTTGAAGCTGAAAGAAGTGATGACTGACACGAAGAAGTCAAGACAAGGTAAGATTTATTAGCCTCTTCGACAGGAGCATGGATCCCAGCCTGCTGCCTCCGTCAACCGCCTCACCGAGAATGCCGGGCCTCCCTGAAATTCCAAAGAGATTCCACGGATGCCACAGCAACCCCACGAGACACGCCAAAAAGAGGATACCAGACTGAGTACACATCACAACAGACAGCATTTGAATTACCAGGTCCTACCTCACCGCCTGTGCCTGACTGTGCTAACGAACCCCAACGGTCATGTTCTATCCGTCAAGCCAGCGCGCAGCCAATCGAATGCAACACCTGTCCTGGACTGTTCTAAGTGCCCGAAACTGCCCGGGCATGGACATTCTGCGAATGCCACCCCCAGGAGCCCTCAATGCTGATGTAGCTCTTATGAAATTTACAATGTTAAATAGCATGAGAGCTGTGCCTGAATTGGATGGACAAGGCAACACAGCACCCCACTGAAGAAACGGAGCACTGTGTTAGCTGGCGCAGCCCCTGCCTATGCTGAAAGGCCTGAAGTAAGCATGTCAGGCTGGCTGAGTCCGGAGACTGGTCAGTCTGTCATGCGCACTTTTAGTGAAGAGCGCTGCAGCTCCCTATGGCAACAGCCACGCCCCCTCCCTTCGTGATCGCACAATGCAAGGTATTGCAGCCCAAACTGCCTCCATATGAAGCCTCACCAAACGTGAGTTTTTATCTGCACCAAACATTATAATTCACAGAGGGCTTAAATCTATTTTTCCAGGGTGGGTTGCGGATAAAATCAGTGGGTCAACTCCCTTCTGCCCCTTAAGAGGAGCCGCCACTGCTTGTGCGTTTGACTTGTCGATCTACTCTGAAAAGGATCTGGAGGTTCTAGAGAAATGTGAGGAATGTGGCCCTCAGCTTGTTTCTAATTCTGAAGAAGTCCGTCTTCGATCATTCACCGCCAGAATCCACAAAGTTAACAGCATGGTGGCATAAAAAACAACAGATTCCTTTAAGCTGAAGATTGCAGTTTATATAGTTATAGCTCATTATTTGTACGCTGTAACAATGAACTGCAGTGTTCCAACAGGCTATCCATTGCAAATAACAGTTCACATTAAAGTGATCAAAAAAATTCACTGAAAGGTCTAGGTTTGCACATTAGTTTTAGTTGTTGCTGCTTGAGTAAGGATTACTTTTCTCCTTGATTTGCTTTTCATCAGCAACCAAGTCAATATTTAATGTTCTCTTTTTGTGTCTCACACTGGCCCCAGTGACATACTTTTGTGAATGATGAACCACGGCCTTTCAATTATGTTTTAGAGGTCATTTTACATGTAGTATGCTTGCTTTACAAGTTGCACAAATGTTCTACAGTAAGCAGAGTTGATGACTTCTGCTGCTTTAGAACATAATTGTTGACCTGTTATTACAAGCTTGACGGTTCATGAAGCACCCAAAAGTCTGGAAATGTTGCTGAATGCAACACAGAACACCCTAAAATGTTCACACAATAGTGAATTTATTCATGGGCTTCGAGAATATCCGTGCTAATGTGTTCTCAAAGCTGACTATAAATGTTGTTTCCAAACTATAGTGCACATAATATATTACCCATTTTCATATGTGTGTTTTATTGTGTATCTGTATTTATAGAAATACAAGGGCCTGGATGCAGGCCATGCCTTGCGCCCAACTCCAAGCTGCATACGCCTGCAGACCAGGCCCTGCACCCTACCCCATGCCATGTGGTGCAGCATGGGGTTGCTTGCCTGTGAGGGGTTGAATGCAGGGCCTGGCAGCAGCCCAGTGTGGTTGGCCACAGGGTCAGGCAGTGTGCGGTGTGGTGTTGGCTTTTGGTATGTTATTGTATTGAAATAAAATATTCATTTAGGTTGAAAAAACTCTTGAAATTCACTGAATAAATTAAAGATTAATGTGACACTATGGTTCGAAATTGTAGTTGTATCTTACTTTACACAAAAAAACCTTAGAAATTCACAGAAAAAAACAAAGGTTATTGTAACATCATAGTTAGGTGAATATTTCTGTGACAAAGTCATGTTTTAAGCTAAAAAATATACTGAAAATCACCAGTTATAGTTATCTCAATAAACTATAACTCATGCCCTAATGTAGCTATAACTTGCGCCCTTACCATGCACCGCCTATGACTAGCCCCCCACTACTTATGACCAGCCCCGGGCAGAATTTTAATTCCACAAGCAAAATTGGAAATTTTGGTGATTACGCATTACTCTTGCAATGTGGAGTTCCCGCCAAAATCCGCCAATCGCCATGTGGCGGAATTTTGTTCCTGTTCGAGCAGCGAGATGACAATTGGAACAATGCCAGAATTCAAGCTGGCGAGTGAGATTTGGCCTCCCCAAGTGTGATTTCTCGTTGCTAGGAGGACTTCTTGTGAGATTATATGAACGCAGGTGTTAGAGGGCTGCTTTCAGAGTAGATTTTCTATCCGAGCGGCAGCAAAATGAACTTGAAAATATATTTTCTAGTAGGTATAACAGGAGCAGAATAAAATTGGCATGTGCTTGTGCACTGCTGTGTGTCGTTCAAGTTGATTTTTTAGTGTGGAATGCACTACTGTCAATAAAATTAGGTAGTATGGTTAGAACAAGTGTACCCCGATATGTAAACCTGGGGTTGACATATGTTTAAGGAAGGACAATGGTTCAATGTTGGCCACGTTGGGTCCAGGGCAAAAGGTTGATCCCCAAGGGGGACACTGTGATTCAAGTTAAAACTGGGCAGTTCATCATACTGGGAACACAAAAGTTGGGGAACCTGGTAGTGTAAAATAGACAATTTATTTTACACAAGTTTTAACTTAGTGCTTTAAATAGTATTCAAGTGCTCACACAAAGTGAAAGGTGGGCGTGATGTGACAAGGTGATAATGCATTAAAAACATAACATCGCATTGACAACACACATTGGAACTCCACGTGAATATATACAATGTGGGGAGTTTCTGTTGTAGGGGTCGACGGCGTTTCGATCTTAGGGACTTAAGATCATCTTCAGGACATATAGTGAGCAGCCTGAAACTAAAGGGAAAACAATGTATAGTTACGATAGGCACCCTAAGATTGGACTATTAATCAGGTATTCCCAGTGTGTGGCGCGAGTGAGTTACGCGGTGGCTACTAGATGAACAATCCATGTGGGGTGGTGCGCACGGGGCACCAAGTGCTTAGGGGAGGTCGCATTAACGAGCAAATTCTGAGTCATGCATAAGTATTGGCAGACTTACTCTCTAATTGCTGTAAGGCGGTACTGATCAAGGAGAGGACGTAAATGTATTCTCAACAGCGAGTCAGGAGGAGCAGCTTGCGTGAGTACGGCTGTTCCAATCTGAAAGGAGCCAAAGGGGGATTCAAAAAAGGCCAGCGTGGAGAAGTTATGCCAGAATTATTAAGGGGGAGCGTGTACTCACTGACGAAGTATGAGTGAAGGCGCAGATAAAGGGCTACTTCCGTCTGGATGTGGTGCCGTGGCCTGTAGGTCCGAACTAATTCTGGGACTTGATGGGGGCCGTATGCGGGGTCACGGCTGTAGAGATAGAGAGAGAGCCATATGGGTCAGAGGGGGCCAGGTGAGCAAGGGAGGACGGTGTGAGTGACTCGGGTAACTGCTTACTTGAGCGTGTCTTAATGAAGGCGTGGAGGGGGGACTGTGGAGCTGAATGAGGTAGGTTTCCAAATGAAAAGCAGTTAAAATGGAGGTGTTCTCTTTTTTTTTATTTTAAAGATATATTTCATTGGATGCTGTCAGTAAGTAAGCGAATACAATTAGGTAGTACTATGGATGCATTAGTAAGGAGTCCTATTATTGGATGTTGTTTAAAGAAAAGGAATGTAATACAGACATGGATATGCATCTGAATCTGTGCAGTAAACCACACCTGCTGTATCTCATGTGGAAGTAGCATGTTCCTTCTAGAATGTGCTGTGAACTTTTGTCCTACTAGTTCCACTGGGACGCTAGATACCATGAGCTAAGTGTGTATTGGGGGAAGGGTGTTAAAGAGACAGATAATTTTTTTTAAAGTTGAAGAGTTATGACATAGTTTAAGTAATATTAAACTTTAATTTCAAATTGAGGACTATGTAATAAACTGTTGTGCAGTATCTAAATGTTAAAAAACTGAAGCTAAATATAGGTTTGGACTCCCATTTTTGTTCGTGATTACTCTGTGATGATTGCAAAAACATCGCAAACATGCGGAGACAGGAACCTTGTTTTGGAAGAGAGGGAAAGGTTTAACAGATGCTAATCATTCACAAGTGCAGATAGAATAGTCTAAAATGAAAGACATGATTTCATTTGCTGCCTTTATCACGATCATAGAGTGGAAAGTTGAAGAGGTTGCCATTTTATGGTTGTTTTGTATGAGAGTGGCGTACCATTCTCAGTTTTAGAAATCCTAACTGTGTCAAAACTATTTAAAAGAGAGCTAAAACAACAATATATCTATGAACTCAATTCACTGGTATGTACATAACTTTTTAGGGGCATATTATCAAGGGGCCGCGATAAGATTATCGCCGCTTTAGCATCCGTTTTCGGGCGAAAAGCGGCGATAATATTATCGCCTTATTGACAAGGACACGCTAGCGCGTGTTTCCTTGCCTTAGCGCCCGTTGTCAGCACGCCTTGCATCGCATCGCTAATGAGATGCAAGGGGGGCGTGCCTGACAAAATCCCATGTGAAAATATCGCTAACCCAGCTTCGCGATATTATCAACGAGGGGTAGCGATATTTTAAATCGCGTTAACTATGCCTTAACGCTGGAATTTAACGTCTGTTAAATTCCAGACTAAGGCATACCTAACATGGGGGGTGGATTGTGTGGCTAAGACCACAGACACTATCATCAAGGATATCGCTGTTTTCCATGGAACATCGCTGGAAAACCAGCGATGTTCCATGGAAACCACCGCTATCGCTGGAATAATTATCGCCATTGCGCTAAGCGTTGTTAATACAGCGCTAGCATGGCGATAATTTCCAGCGATAGCCGGCGATAACAATTCTCACGCTAAGAGCGGCCAGCGATAATTATCGCTGCCGCTTGATAATATGCCCCTTAGTTATTTAAAAATAATTACATTAGAAATGAAGATGTATATGGGAGTTTGATAAAAAAGAGTATCACAGTGATATGAAAAATACATATGAGATGAACAATCAGAGTGTATGTATTTAAGATGTTAGTACAAAATGTTTTGGGATGTAAGAGAAAAATGAATTAGTGCCGCTTTATTCCATTGCGTAGTTTATAGAAAAATAACAGTATAGAAATTTTCAAAGTTGTAATGAGGAATGTATTTAAAACTACAAATGTTTTAAATGTTTAAGCATCATGTAGCGAATGGATTAATCTATGGTATTTGCATTCTGGGAGTTGTAGTACTTTTGGTCACATTATTAAACAGGAGCATTGTAGTCATAAGTAAAACATAAGAAAATGTTCTGCTCCTGTACATGTATTATAAAGTAGTAATATTTGTTAAGTATGTATTAGGAAGTGTTTGTCAATGCGGTTTACTTATATGAGTGGTTTGCATATACCTAGATGGTGTGATTTTATTTTGTGTGGTTCCAGATAGTTATATGTACGGTGGGACTCTTGAGTTTATTTAAAGATGTTTCGAACTATATATTTTTGGAAAGATAGCTTGAAGGTTTATATCTATTATGGAATCACATATATGTTTACATGGTGATCTATGTTCTTTAAGGCTAATGAAAATTCAATGTATGTGGTGAGGGTGGTGTATTTCTTGAAACATGCTCTGCTTAAAATTGAGGAGAGCTTATAGTGCAGAATGTCTGTTGAGAGTTCTTGTGGTGCCTTCATTTGGCATGTAACTTTTCTTTGAGAAATGCTGAATGTATGTTTTAAACACACAAGAAAAATTTGAGAAATGATGTAGGTCTGCCATTAAGAAAAGATTTTGTGCTTTGAAAAAGTGAGATTTGTTGTTTTCAGTTTTAGAAACTTACTGATGCATGTGCACGCTGAGTAACATACCAATGTATGCTCCTAGAGAGCCATGTATACAATTATATATCAAGTGTGATATCTAGACTTTTCTGACATATAGGTCATTAGAAAAGGATAGATACACTAAAACAGACAGTTTGATACTGACAGAAGGAGTTAAACAATTAGTTACAGATATAGTCACAACTGTTATATATCTGACAGCAATGGAGATACTTTACAGTCATCCAAGAATTACTCAAGCACTCATCCAATTACTCAGCCACTACTCGGGCAGTTATCAAATCACTCACGTACTATGTATGTACTTATTCCATCACCCAGGCACTACACATGCATTCTTCAAATCACGAAGGCACTAATTATGTACTCATTGAACTACGCAGGCAACACCCATGCATTCATCCAATCACCCAGGAACTAACCATTCACATATACAGTCACCAAAGCTGTACCTATGCAGTTATTCAAACACCCATGCACAACCCATGCACTCATCCAAACACTCACTTATAACATGTGCACTCAACCAAATACTGAGACACAACCAAACACTCAGGTACTAGTCATGCACTCATCCAATTATGCAGGAAGTACCATTGCAGTGAACTTATCACCCATCCAGTATCTATGCTCTCATCCAATTACTGAGACAATACTTTTACACAAATATAAATACCACAGCAGCACACTTGCTTTTATCCAATCACTCAAGCTTTAACAATGGACTTATACAATTACTCAGACATTAGTCATGCACTCATGTAATCAGCCAGGCACTACTGATGCAGTCATTCAATTTTCCAGGCAATACGCATGTAGTTTTGTAATCACCCAGGTACTACCTGTTCAATTAACCAAAAACACATTGTCATCAGTCATGTACTCATTAAATCACTGAAACACTACTCATGCACTCGTGCAATCTGCCAGGTGCTATGTTTGCACTTAAACAATGACATATGCACTATGCATGCACTGAATAAATCACGTATATACTACGCATGTAGTCCTGTTATCCCCCAGGGACTAGAGAAGCATTCATTTAATCATCCAACCACTGTCTATGCATGTATTTAATCATTGAGGCATCAGTTATGCACTTATCTAATCATTCAGGCAGTACTCATGCACTCATCCAAACACCTAGCTAACAGCAATATAGTCATGTGAATACACAGGCACCAACTATGCAGATATGGAACCACTGATGTACTTCTTACATACTCTGCGAATCATCCAGGCACTACCTATATTCTGAGGGAATCACCTAAGCACTATCTATGCACTCATCCAATCATCCAGGGAGTATTTTTGTACTCAACCACAAACACATGTATTTACAAGTTTTATTGAGGAATATGTATTCTTTTAGACCCATCTGGTGAATTATATATGTAACCTTATATGTAACCTGTCAGACACTGTTTGCATGTACTCAGAAGAATCAGTGATCGATATGCTGTGATACAGATTAATGTGCAGATTTTTATATCAAAATTTTAATCTGACACATCTAAGTAGAAAAGTACTGAAACGCTACAGTTACCAGTGACACAGTGGTAGAGAGGCACAGAAATAGCTCTTATGCTATATTTTCGGATTTACAGTAGTGAGACACTGTATGTACTTTTACACTTTGGTTGATGTTTATTTTAAAATTTACTACAAACGGTATAAAGTGGTCTTTTATAGTGTATAAGTGAGAACTAAGATATTGTGTAGCTGTGTTGTAGGAGAGGGCGCTATAATATTAAAAGGTAAATAATAAATTACATTTTGTGTTTTGGTTTGGGTGTGGTACATTGAAGTAAGTGCTTGTAGTTATGTAGCTAGGTTCATCCAAAGATGTAAAACTGCAACAGAACATAAAAACTGTTTTTTTGTATTACGTGTAAGCCACTAGTAAAGTTGTTGGTACATTGGCTAGAATAAAAATTCACATATACTTTTATTTTTTTACAGAACAATAACTGCATTACTACAGACAGGATGCCCACATAAACTTGGAGGAAAAAGGAACAGAAGCAACTACGGTATCTATGCAGAACTGAGAGACAAACAAGGCAAAATGAAGAAAAAGTGGGGAAAGAAAAAAGAGCTACTAGTAAGAGGACACAGTCGTTTCTTAAAAATATATGTGGACATTTCGAAACATTACAAGATATTTAAAATAGAATTCAAACTATGAGAAAGAATAACAGTGGACAGAATCTATATAACAATAACAGAAAAGAATGTAACAAAGATGGACACACCTTAACCAGGAGACAGAAGCAGTTAAAGGAAATCAGAGCCAAGGTGTTTCGTAATGGAGTAGTTATAAATCTACTGAGAACTATGAAAAAGTATAGAAGAAGGATGGAGGCACGGAAACAGAAAGAACGAGTTGAGAGAGTAGTTGATAGGGCCTTTGCTTTGAAGAGGAAGCTATTCATTTTGATTATAAATAGAATGAAGACTTGACAAAATGGTGTTGTGCATAAGGAGACAAAACCAGAAAAAAAGATTAGTGAATTGAAGTAACTTTTGTACAGTTTTTAGTGGAGAATAGATACAGGGCTGGACTGTTCCCATGAAGCACAGGGTCAGACTGATTTGCATATGGCCATATCTGAACTGGGGTGGTGGAGTGAGCTAAAGAATGATGATGGATTAAACCCAGATCAGTTGACTGGGGGTGAGTGTTTGATTTGCTCAAACGCTCCGTCCATCATCCCCTTTGGTATTGCTTTGTTCGCCCTAAGTTGGCAGGGTATGCCCAGACGTGGGTCCCTTGCTCACTTTGCCACTGGATTCAAGCTAGCCTGGCTGATGACGGCTGAATGGCCAGAAACCGGTCCCAGGATGCTTGTTTCCGGTCCAGGGAAGACATGGCTTGGCAGTTCGGGCTGGACTGTTCCCATGAGTCACAGGGTCAGACTGATTTGCATATGGCCATGTCTGAACTGGGGTGGTGGAGTGAGCTAAAGAATGATAATGGATTAAACCCAGATCAGTTGACTGGGGGTGAGTGATTGATTTGCTCAAACGCTCCGTCCATCATCCCCTTTGGTATCGCTTTGTTCGCCCTAAGTTGGCAGGGTATGCCCAGACGTGGGTCCCTTGCTCACTTTGCCACTGGATTCAAGCTAGCCTGGCTGATGACGGCTGAATGGCCAGAAACCGGTCCCAGGATGCTTGTTTCCGATCCAGGGAAGACATGGCTTGGCAGTTCGGGCTGGACTGTTCCCATGAGGCACAGGGTCAGACTGATTTGCATATGGCCATGTCTGAACTGGGGTGGTGGAGTGAGCTAAAGAATGATGATGGATTAAACCCAGATCAGTTGACTGGGGGTGAGTGTTTGATTTGCTCAAACGCTCCGTCCATCATCCCCTTTGGTATCGCTTTGTTCGCCCTAAGTTGGCAGGGTATGCCCAGACGTGGGTCCCTTGCTCACTTTGCCACTGGATTCAAGCTAGCCTGGCTGATGACGGCTGAATGGTCAGAAACCGGTCCCAGGATGCTTGTTTCCGGTCCAGGGAAGACAAGGCTTGGCAGTTTGGGCTGGACTGTTCCCATGAGGCACAGGGTCAGACTGATTTGCATATGGCCATGTCTGAACTGGGGTGGTGGAGTGAGCTAAAGAATGATGATGGATTAAACCCAGATCAGTTGACTGGGGGTGAGTGTTTGATTTGCTCAAACGCTCCGTCCATCATCCCCTTTGGTATTGCTTTGTTCGCCCTAAGTTGGCAGGGTATGCCCAGACGTGGGTCCCTTGCTCACTTTGCCACTGGATTCAAGCTAGCCTGGCTGATGACGGCTGAATGGCCAGAAACCGGTCCCAGGATGCTTGTTTCCGGTCCAGGGAAGACATGGCTTGGCAGTTCGCGCTGGACTGTTCCCATGAGGCACAGGGTCAGACTGATTTGCATATGGCCATGTCTGAACCGGGGTGGTGGAGTGAGCTAAAGAATGATGATGGATTAAACCCAGATCAGTTGACTGGGGGTGAGTGTTTGATTTGCTCAAACGCTCCGTCCATCATCCCCTTTGGTATCGCTTTGTTCGCCCTAAGTTGGCAGGGTATGCCCAGACGTGGGTCCCTTGCTCACTTTGCCACTGGATTCAAGCTAGCCTGGCTGATGACGGCTGAATGGCCAGAAACCGGTCCCAGGATGCTTGTTTCCGGTCCAGGGAAGACATGGCTTGGCAGTTCGGGCTGGACTGTTCCCATGAGGCACAGGGTCAGACTGATTTGCATATGGCCATGTCTGAACTGGGGTGGTGGAGTGAGCTAAAGAATGATGATGGATTAAACCCAGATCAGTTGACTGGGGGTGAGTGTTTGATTTGCTCAAACGCTCCGTCCATCATCCCCTTTGGTGTCGGTTTGTTCGCCCTAAGTTGGCAGGGTATGCCCAGACGTGGGTCCCTTGCTCACTTTGCCACTGGATTCAAGCTAGCCTGGCTGATGACGGCTGAATGGCCAGAAACCGGTCCCAGGATGCTTGTTTCCGGTCCAGGGAAGACATGGCTTGGCAGTTCGGGCTGGACTGTTCCCATGAGGCACAGGGTCAGACTGATTTGCATATGGCCATGTCTGAACTGGGGTGGTGGAGTGAGCTAAAGAATGATGATGGATTAAACCCAGATCAGTTGACTGGGGGTGAGTGTTTGATTTGCTCAAACGCTCCGTCCATCATCCCCTTTGGTATCGCTTTGTTCGCTCTAAGTTGGCAGGGTATGCCCAGACGTGGGTCCCTTGCTCACTTTGCCACTGGATTCAAGCTAGCCTGGCTGATGACGGCTGAATGGCCAGAAACCGGTCCCAGGATGCTTGTTTCCGGTCCAGGGAAGACATGGCTTGGCAGTTCGTGCTGGACTGTTCCCATGAGGCACAGGGTCAGACTGATTTGTATATGGCCATGTCTGAACTGGGGTGGTGGAGTGAGCTAAAGAATGATGATGGATTAAACCCAGATCAGTTGACTGGGGGTGAGTGTTTGATTTGCTCAAACGCTCCGTCCATCATCCCCCTTGGTATCGCTTTGTTCGCCCTAAGTTGGCAGGGTATGCCCAGACGTGGGTCCCTTGCTCACTTTGCCACTGGATTCAAGCTAGCCTGGCTGATGACGGCTGAATGGCCAGAAACCGGTCCCAGGATGCTTGTTTCCGGTCCAGGGAAGACATGGCTTGGCAGTTCGGGCTGGACTGTTCCCATGAGGCACAGGATCAGACTGATTTGCATATGGCCATGTCTGAACTGGGGTGGTGGAGTGAGCTAAAGAATGATGATGGATTAAACCCAGATCAGTTGACTGGGGGTGAGTGTTTGATTTGCTCAAACGCTCCGTCCATCATCCCCTTTGGTATCGCTTTGTTCGCCCTAAGTTGGCAGGGTATGCCCAGACGTGGGTCCCTTGCTCACTTTGCCACTGGATTCAAGCTAGCCTGGCTGATGACGGCTGAATGGCCAGAAACCGGTCCCAGGATGCTTGTTTCCGGTCCAGGGAAGACATGGCTTGGCAGTTCGGGCTGGACTGTTCCCATGAGGCACAGGGTCAGACTGATTTGCATATGGCCATGTCTGAACTAGGGTGGTGGAGTGAGCTAAAGAATGATGATGGATTAAACCCAGATCAGTTGACTGGGGGTGAGTGTTTGATTTGCTCAAACGCTCCGTCCTTCATCCCCTTTGGTATCGCTTTGTTCGCCCTAAGTTGGCAGGGTATGCCCAGACGTGGGTCCCTTGCTCACTTTGCCACTGGATTCAAGCTAGCCTGGCTGATGACGGCTGAATGGCCAGAAACCGGTCCCAGGATGCTTGTTTCCGGTCCAGGGAAGACATGGCTTGGCAGTTCGGGCTGGACTGTTCCCATGAGGCACAGGGTCAGACTGATTTGCATATGGCCATGTCTGAACTGGGGTGGTGGAGTGAGCTAAAGAATGATGATGGATTAAACCCAGATCAGTTGACTGGGGGTGAGTGTTTGATTGGCTCAAACGTTCCGTCCATCATCCCCTTTTGTATCGCTTTGTTCGCCCTAAGTTGGCGGGGTATGCCCAGACATGGGTCCCTTGCTCACTTTGCCACTGGATTCAAGCAAGCCTGGCTGATGACGGCTGGAATGCCAGAAACCGGTCCTAGGATGCTTGTTTCCGGTCCAGGGAAGACATGGCTTGGCAGTTCGGGCTGGACTGTTCCCATGAGGCACAGGGTCAGACTGATTTGCATATGGCCATGTCTGAACTGGGGTGGTGGAGTGAGCTAAAGAATGATGATGGATTAAACCCAGATCAGTTGACTGGGGGTGAGTGTTTGATTGGCTCAAACGTTCCGTCCATCATCCCCTTTTGTATCGCTTTGTTCGCCCTAAGTTGGCGGGGTATGCCCAGACGTGGGTCCCTTGCTCACTTTGCCACTGGATTCAAGCAAGCCTGGCTGATGACGGCTGGAATGCCAGAAACCGGTCCTAGGATGCTTGTTTCCAGTCCAGGGAAGACATGGCTTGGCAGTTCGGGCTGGACTGTTCCCATGAGGCACAGGGTCAGACTGATTTGCATATGGCCATGTCTGAACTGGGGTGGTGGAGTGAGCTAAAGAATGATGATGGATTAAACCCAGATCAGTTGACTGGGGGTGAGTGTTTGATTGGCTCAAACATTCCGTCCATCATCCCCTTTTGTATCGCTTTGTTCGCCCTAAGTTGGCGGGGGTATGCCCAGACGTGGGTCCCTTGCTCACTTTGCCACTGGATTCAAGCAAGCCTGGCTGATGACGGCTGGAATGCCAGAAACCGGTCCTAGGATGCTTGTTTCCGGTCCAGGGAAGACATGGCTTGGCAGTTCGGGCTGGACTGTTCCCATGAGGAACAGGGTCAGACTGATTTGCATATGGCCATGTCTGAACTGGGGTGGTGGAGTGAGCTAAAGAATGATGATGGATTAAACCCAGATCAGTTGACTGGGGGTGAGTGTTTGATTGGCTCAAACGTTCCGTCCATCATCCCCTTTGTATCGCTTTGTTCGCCCTAAGTTGGCGGGGGTATGCCCAGACGTGGGTCCCTTGCTCACTTTGCCACTGGATTCAAGCAAGCCTGGCTGATGACGGCTGGAATGCCAGAAACCGGTTCTAGGATGCTTGTTTCCGGTCCAGGGAAGACATGGCTTGGCAGTTCGGGCTGGACTGTTCCCATGAGGCACAGGGTCAGACTGATTTGCATATGGCCATGTCTGAACTGGGGTGGTGGAGTGAGCTAAAGAATGATGATGGATTAAACCCAGATCAGTTGACTGGGGGTGAGTGTTTGATTGGCTCAAACGTTCCGTCCATCATCCCCTTTTGTATCGCTCAAAACACTGGCGGCAGCACGGACACACTGTTATAGTTAGTTGCATTTCACTGAAGCCTTCTGCTCAGTATACTGCCTTGCACTTTGCACTTTTTAAAATTGTAGCTTGTGTTTTGAATTTGATGTGTTAAGATCAGTTTTAGCTCGAATCTTTGAATCCTGACTACTGCGCCGCATTGAGACATCTTCTAAGATGCTTCAAGATAGAAGCTGATAGGACTGGGGGAACCGATTAGCTACAGAGGGGCGGAGTCAGTAGAGCTCCGTGGCCTCAAGACACTGGAGGCATCACGGACGCACAGCAGACGCGTGCAGTGGGAGAGCCAAAGGCAAGCCCGTCTGCGCCCGCCCTAGTCCGGACGGGGCCAGTGGCCAGCCATTTTGCCCATAAGTTAATCTACACATCCAATGAATTAAAATACCTTGCTTCACAAGGTAAGCAGCAGCTTGAACATTCAGTTAAAAACAAACTCAATATGCTACGTCTCCTCAATTCAAACCCAGAAATGAACACACTCACCCTACAGCCAGCCAAATATTTAAAGAGCCACACAAACACTACCCTTACATCCAATATCCAATTAATAATGGACTTAATTATCACATATCTAAATACTCGCTCTATGGTTAAACACCAGTCAGAAATATTCAACTTTTTAAACACAAAATCACCAGACATTCTATTTATGACAGAAACATGGCTAACGGACAATCCCATCTCCGTCTGTCATCTCCTTGTGTTTGCTTTGTTTGCCCTAAGTTGGCAGGGTATGCCCAGACGTGGATCCCTTGCTCACTTTGCCACTGGATTCAAGCTAGCCTAGCTGATGATGGCTGTTAGCCCGAAACCGGTCCAAGGATGCTTGTTTCTGGTCCAGGGAAGACATGGCTTGGCATTTCGGTCTGGACTGTTCCCATGAGGCACAGGGTTAAGACTGATTTGCATATAGCTGTTTCTGAACTGGGGTGGCGAAGTGAGCTAAAGAACGATGATGGATTCAACCCAGATATGTGACTGGGGGTGAGTGTCTGAAAAGTTTCAGTGCTCCGTCCATCATCTCCTTGTGTTTGCTTTGTTCACCCTAAGCTGGCAGGGTATGCCCAGACGTGGGTACCTTGCTCACTTTGCCACTGGATTCAAGCTAGCCTGGCTAATGAGGGCTGTTAGCCCAAAACCGGCCCCAGGATGCCTGTTTCTGGTTCAGGGAAGACCTGGCTTGGCAGTTCAGGCTGGACTGTTCCCATGAGGCAAAGGGTCAAGACTGATTTGCATATAGCTGTGTCTGAACTGGGGTGGCGAAGTGACCTAAAGAACGATGATGGATTCAACCCAGATCTGTGACTGGGGGTGAGTGTCTGAAAAGTTTCAGCACTCCGTCCATCATCTCCTTGTGTTTGCTTTGTTCACCCTAAGTTGGCAGGGTATGCCCAGACGTGGGTCCCTTGCGCACTTTGCCACTGGATTTAAGCGAGCCTGGCTGATGACGGCTGAATGGCCAGAAACCGGTCCCAGGATGCTTGTTTCCGGTCCAGGGAAGACATGGCTTGGCAGTTCGGGCTGGACTGTTCCCATGAGGCACAGGGTCAGACTGATTTGTATATGGCCATGTCTGAACTGGGGTGGTGGAGTGAGCTAAAGAATGATGATGGATTAAACCCAGATCAGTTGACTGGGGGTGAGTGTTTGATTTGCTCAAACGCTCCGTCCATCATCCCCCTTGGTATCGCTTTGTTCGCCCTAAGTTGGCAGGGTATGCCCAGACGTGGGTCCCTTGCTCACTTTGCCACTGGGTTCAAGCTAGCCTGGCTGATGACAGCTGAATGGCCAGAAACCGGTCCCAGGATGCTTGTTTCCGGTCCAGGGAAGACATGGCTTGGCAGTTCGGGCTGGACTGTTCCCATGAGGCACAGGATCAGACTGATTTGCATATGGCCATGTCTGAACTGGGGTGGTGGAGTGAGCTAAAGAATGATGATGGATTAAACCCAGATCAGTTGACTGGGGGTGAGTGTTTGATTTGCTCAAACGCTCCGTCCATCATCCCCTTTGGTATCGCTTTGTTCGCCCTAAGTTGGCAGGGTATGCCCAGACGTGGGTCCCTTGCTCACTTTGCCACTGGATTCAAGCTAGCCTGGCTGATGACGGCTGAATGGCCAGAAACCGGTCCCAGGATGCTTGTTTCCGGTCCAGGGAAGACATGGCTTGGCAGTTCGGGCTGGACTGTTCCCATGAGGCACAGGGTCAGACTGATTTGCATATGGCCATGTCTGAACTGGGGTGGTGGAGTGAGCTAAAGAATGATGATGGATTAAACCCAGATCAGTTGACTGGGGGTGAGTGTTTGATTTGCTCAAACGCTCCGTCCTTCATCCCCTTTGGTATCGCTTTGTTCGCCCTAAGTTGGCAGGGTATGCCCAGACGTGGGTCCCTTGCTCACTTTGCCACTGGATTCAAGCTAGCCTGGCTGATGACGGCTGAATGGCCAGAAACCGGTCCCAGGATGCTTGTTTCCGGTCCAGGGAAGACATGGCTTGGCAGTTCGGGCTGGACTGTTCCCATGAGGCACAGGGTCAGACTGATTTGCATATGGCCATGTCTGAACTGGGGTGGTGGAGTGAGCTAAAGAATGATGATGGATTAAACCCAGATCAGTTGACTGGGGGTGAGTGTTTGATTTGCTCAAACGCTCCGTCCATCATCCCCTTTGGTATCGCTGTGTTGTAGGAGAGGGCGCTATAATATTAAAAGGTAAATAATAAATTACATTTTGTGTTTTGGTTTGGGTGTGGTACATTGAAGTAAGTGCTTGTAGTTATGTAGCTAGGTTCATCCAAAGATGTAAAACTGCAACAGAATATAAAAACTGTTTTTTTGTATTACGTGTAAGCCACTAGTAAAGTTGTTGGTACATTGGCTAGAATAAAAATTCACATATACTTTTTTTTTTTTACAGAACAATAACTGCATTGCTACAGACAGGATGCCCACATAAACTTGGAGGAAAAAGGAACAGAAGCAACTACGGTATCTATGCAGAACTGAGAGACAAACAAGGCAAAATGAAGAAAAAGTGGGGAAAGAAAAAAGAGCTACTAGTAAGAGGACACAGTCGTTTCTTAAAAATATATGTGGACATTTCGAAACATTACAAGATATTTAAAATAGAATTCAAACTATGAGAAAGAATAACAGTGGACAGAATCTATATAACAATAACAGAAAAGAATGTAACAAAGATGGACACACCTTAACCAGGAGACAGAAGCAGTTTAAGTTAAGGAAATCAGAGCCAAGATGTTTCGTAATGGAGTAGTTATAAATCTACTGAGAACTATGAAAAAGTATAGAAGAAGGATGGAGGCACGGAAACAGAAAGAACGAGTTGAGAGAGTAGTTGATAGGGCCTTTGCTTTGAAGAGGAAGCTATTCATTTTGATTATAAATAGAATGAAGACTTGACAAAATGGTGTTGTGCATAAGGAGACAAAACCAGAAAAAAGATTAGTGAATTGAAGTAACTTTTGTACAGTTTTTAGTGGAGAATAGATACATACTTATAGTACAGAGCCTTTCTTTAATGAAGAAAGCTATCTCCAGGATAATAGATTAGTTCATGATATTAAAGTGAACAATGTTGTGTTATAGCGAAAGAGGTGATGG
This sequence comes from Calotriton arnoldi, assembly GCA_963921515.1. NCBI lineage: Eukaryota > Metazoa > Chordata > Amphibia > Caudata > Salamandridae > Calotriton > Calotriton arnoldi. Next base: position 997,149 of record CAWUFW010003335.1, read on the forward strand.
TACTTAGAAATATAGAACAAGTTATTGGAGAAGAGGTACAAGGAAGGTGGAGTCAGGTGCCTGTATACGAATGAATGAATGAATACACATTTATATAGCGCATGGCTACCCATGGGCATCCCAGCACTTTCTGTGGCGCCTATTTAGAATGTAAGCAGATCAAGGGAAGAGGGAAGAGGAAAGTTTTAAGCTGCTTTCTGAATTTACGGTGATTGGATTCCAGACGTATGTGGTCGGGGAGTTGGTTCCAAAACTTAGCTGTATTATATGAGAACCACCGACCACCAGTTCGTGATCGCTTGATCTTGGGAACTGCAAGTAATCATTTGTTGTCGGATCTCAAGGCCCTATTAGGGCGATAGAGTTGCACCATAGAGTGAATCATTGGAGAGCCTTTCCCGGAGATAGCTTTATGGGCAATGCACATTGCTTTGAATTTAATTCTTTCCTGGATGGGGCGCAAATGCAAAGTAGTAAGGGCTGGTTTGGCTGAACTACGTTTGGGAATGTTCAGTAATAGGTGGGCTGCGCAATTCTGAACAGTTTGCAGTCTCTTAGTCGTGTTCTCGGGGGCTCCCAGATAGACTGCATTAGCATAGTCCAGCCGTGAGAGTATCAGTGCCTGAACTAATAACCGTCTGGCAACAAAAGGGAGAAGAGGAAGAATCTTTCTGATCATCCTTAGGAGTCTATAGCAGTTGTCTGCGACTTTGTGAGCTTGTTCCTTAAAGTCCAGATTGCAGTCAAGCCACACTCCCAGACTCTTGATCTGTTTTTTTGGGACGGGTGGGGGGCCTAGGCAACTAGGCCATAGAGAATCTATATTAAGGGGGCAGAGTGACCAAGGAGCATAAGTTCTGTCTTTGCTCCATTCAGTTTTAAAAATGACTTGTCCATCCATTCGAAAATCTTCTCAAGACATAGGGTTAAACCAGGGTCAGATTTGTCCTGCTGGCTGAGGGATACCACCAGTTGGGTGTCATCAGCATAAGTGACGATCTGTATCCCCCATGGACACACCATTTCTGCCAGAGAACTCATGTAGATGTTAAACATGGTAGGACTTAGGGAGGATCCCTGAGGGACACCACACATAAGAGGAATCTGCTTTGAAGCAACATCCTATTCATAAATTGTGAAGAGTCTATTTTTAAGGAAAGACTGAAGCCAGTTCAAGGCAATTCCAGCCACTCCCACCTCCCTGAGACTTTGGATCATTAGTTGATGGTTAACAGTATCGAAGGCTGCGCAAATGGAATTGTAGTAGTATTTGTAATATTCAACAGCAATCCATTGATATACTTATCACATTTCTATGTATCTTTCCAAAGCGAAGTTTAAAACACAAAATAAGTACTTTACAAGGATTGGATCCTTGCAAGATTAGAAAGCATACAAATTTGCAAGGACACTTACTAGCTTGTTTATCAAACAAAAGTGTGCCAAAGCACCTTTCATCATTTCAGGATGTTAGCTGTACATCAATCAACAATGCAAACTTTAGTTAGGAGGCTGTACTATGTGAAAACTCCTGTTTTAGGTTTAGGAGAAATGAATAGAGCACTTTTGCATGGTACTGTGGCAGATATAGAAAAGGTTTGTGATGATGTGCAGTTTCATTTCTTTGGTCCTGAGCAGGATTCGAGGGAAAATGAATGGTTGTAGATATTACAGTTGATAGTTTTGAAGAAGAGATTACAAAATTTAACACAGTGTGGTCTGTTTGTATATGTTGTCGACGCACACACTACAAGATTCAAACACGGACTATTGACTTGTATTTTAAAAGTGAACACGAAAATAATTATAACTGGCAAAAGTTGGCTGTGTATTTGTTTCTAGAGGAACGCTTGACTTGTCCATATGGCAAGTTATATGTAAGTACTGTTACAATAAACAAGAAGATGATATAGTGCCTGCTAATGTAGAAAAACTATGAAGGACCAAAAATAAAAAATAAATCAACATTTATGATTCTGTGCAGCATTGCGAAGGGCTGTTATGGACTGCTGTCCAGCACTCACTACAACTCCACAATCCATACAGTATGATGTCATCCCGGAATACTATGGAGCCAAATCTTGAAGTTGAGATTGGACCCCTGAAGGGACTCTCTGCCCCGGTGTTGTTGTGGCTGCTACAGAAGGTGAGGTTCCTTCAGCCTCGCGTTGCCTTCTTGCTGCTTTTAGACGATTGCCATGGTATGTTTTTAGATAGTAAAGCATGGATGTAGTCCAGCAAGAATGTCTTGTCACATATTGTGCATTGTGCAAATTTGGCAACTGTTTTTGATTCGCCCGACGGCATCCTGAAGAAATTCCAGGCAATGCTTGATTTCTTCTGAGGAAGCCCCTCATCTCCAGAGTCACCAGAATCCCCCTTTTGGACTACCTGGTCCACCTGCTGTTCCACCTGATGTTCCACCTGGATGAGTTGTCAAAATATGCACACAAAAAACACTCCAACAAAGGCTAGTGAGCTGCTCACAATGAACTCCTCCTAAGGAATGTTCAAAATAGCTAAATGGGCATGTTCTTCCTATTCTCATAGTTGAAAAGTGTATCATCCCATCATATTCCTTTATTTCCTGGTCACATGATCTTCGCAATGATTGCCATCTTTGCGAAAACCGGAAATTGAACACAATGATATTTTATTTGAAAATAAGTGCTCAAACATAAGTGATAATCAACTGATATTAAACCCCAAATGTGGATCATACAATGTAATATGTATAAATATGTGTTATACATAAAACACACATTCATTGTGGTTACCAACGTCATTGTGAATTCTCGCATCGCTGTGATCATGCAAAACACCAAGTAAAAGGCTTTTAATTGATTGAAAAAAATGTTTAAAAAGTTGGGTTTAGAGAGTATATAAATAAACAACTTGTGTCAAATATTAATTAAAATAGGTGTAAGTATGTGTTCTCTAGTTTTAAAAAAAACATGCGCACTTCGCAACTACTGACAACACCGCGGTCTACAGAGTCACCGCGATATATAAAACACCACATTGAAGAGGTTTTTTCACAAAACCATCATACAAACTCAAATATAAATTCTACATTACTAAACAACTAGTGTCTGCTTTTAAGTAAAATCTGTCTATATATATATGTTTAAGACTTCCTCAAAAACATTTGCCTTTCACGACGTCACCGTGGGTATCACTTATTAATCCACTGTAGAAAATACAAGGTTATAAAAATATACATTATACAGCCATTATAGATAGAAAATACAATTTAAAACCTTAAAAATTCAAATAAAATATTCATAGGTTACATAGATGTATTAGTTAGGAAATAGAATTTGAAAAACCTTAAAAATTCACTGAAAAAACAAAGGTTACAGGGAAGTTATAGTTAGGAATTATAATTTACAAAAGCTATAGCAATTCACTGAAAAAAACAAAGGTTACAGGGACATTATAGTTAGTAATTAGCATTGAAAAAACATTCGAAATTCACAAAAAAACTAAAGATTACAGGGACGTTATAGCTAGAAAATGGAATTTAAAAAACCTTCGAATTTCACTGAAAAAACCAAAGGCTACAGAGACGTTATAGTTAGGCTCAAGTTTCACTCGTACAAAACCAGGGACTTCAGCAGTTATAGTTAGCTGAACTAACTATAACTCGTGCCCCTCAATGCAATGCTTATGACCTCACATATTACATCACTCATGACATAGTCAGTGACATCACTAATAACATCACTGATGTCATCTCAAATTACATAACTGATGATGTATATATATATATATATTCACTGAAAAACCATAGGTTTCAGGCACGTTATAGTTAGAAATTAGCATTTAAAAAGCCTTAGAAATTCACTGAAAAACCATAAGTTTCAGGGGCGTTATAGTTAGTTGGACATTTCACTCGTACAAAACCATAGAAATTCCCCCGTTATAGTTAGTTCAGCTAACTATAACTCGCGCCCCCGCAATGCACTGCTGATGACGTCACATATTACATCACTCATGACATGGTCAGTGACATCACTGATGACATCACTGATGACATCTCAAATGACATCACTGATGACATCACTGATGACATCATCCATGTGATAATTTGCTGCATCTTCTCACACCCTAATATAACCTTTGATACACCCACTCTAAATTACAGAGTGCCATTCTCAAAACCATAGACACTCCAACACCAATAACTACATACCCACTCACTGATTCTTAGGTTTACACACACATCCACTCACTCACCCGTACAGTCACTCATACTTATGGTCACTCAGTACAGGACTATCATATGCACTCATACACCTATATAGACGCTCACACACCACCACTCATCCATAGAGGTACTCACACACCTAGTCAGTCATGCAAATAATTAATCACACTTCCATTTACTCACCTATGCAGTTATACACACACCAGCTCACTTACTCATACAAATACTAGCACATTCTTACGCTCTTATACAATCAGTGATACAAGCACACACTCATCCATACAGCCACTCTCACAATCACACACTCTCACTTATAGCCATTTATATACTCCAACACACACATATACTGCCTTTCACATATGTAGTTACTCACACATGTACCACTGAGATATACATTCACTCACTAACACACCCATACACACACTCACCCACCCATACAGTCCATCACAGAGGCACTCTTTAAACCATGCACCCAGTGAATCACCCACTCACACATCTATGCACAGAGTCACACACACCCCACCCACACAAACACTCAGGCACCCATACAAATACTCAGACAACCAATCAATAACCCATATAGACTCTCATGTAGCTATTCACAAACCCATGCAGCCACTTACACACCAACAGACAGACGGATACAGACATTCACACAGTTTAGTCACTAACCCATGCATTCAGTAAGATGCGTTTAATCACTCACTTGTAGAGTCAGTCACGCACCTACTAAATCATCCATTCAGACACTTATACACCCACTCATTCTTCAATACGCCTTTCCCTATATATATTAAACATATTTAAACTTTACAGAAACACACAGTCACTGGATGATGTCATCAGTGATGTCATCAGTGATGTCATTTGAGATGTCATCAGTGATGTCATCAGTGATGTCACTGACCATGTCATGAGTGATGTAATATGTGACGTCATCAGCAGTGCATTGCGGGGGCGCGAGTTATAGTTAGCTGAACTAACTATAACCTGGGAATTTCTATGGTTTTGTACGAGTGAAATGTCCAACTAACTATAACGCCCCTGAAAACTATGTTTTTTTAGTGAATTTCTAAGGTTTTTTAAATGCTAATTTCTAACTATAACGTGCTTGAAACCTATGGTTTTTTCAGTGAATTTCAAAGGTTTTTTAAATGCTAATTTCTAACTATAACATGCCTGAAACCTATGTTTTTTTCAGTGAATTTCAAAGGTTTTTTAAATGTTAATTTCTAACTATAACGTGCCCCGCCCCCTCCCTTTACCACTGTGCAAACGTGCCCCGTGGCGCGTTTTAAGTTGGGGGATTACGTCCCCTTGAATCCTGAGGGTCCCTGAGGTCCAACTAGCCCACCAGGTACCTCCAGTAAGTGCCACAGAGCTGCGTTGCAGAGAGATGGCAGGCCTCTGGCGCTTCTTGGAGGTACCTGGTGGGCTAGTTGGCCCCCAGGGGCCCTCAGGATTGAAGGGGAATTAATTCCCCAACTTAAAATGCACCACAGGGCGTGTTTGCACACATGTTACGTCAGGCCCCGCCCCCTCCCTTCACCACTGTGCTAACGCGCCCCGTGGCGCATTTTAAGTTGGGGGATTAAGTCCCCTTGAATCCTGAGGGTCCCTGGGGTCCAACTAGCCCACCAGGTACCTCCAGTAAGCGCCACAGAGCTGCATTGCAGAGAGGTGTAAAAAGGGGCATGGCCTGGACCACCTCTCTGCAACGCAGGTCTGTGGCGCTTACTGGAGGTACCTGGTGGGCTAGTTGGCCCCCAGGGGCCCTCCAAATTTAAGGGGAATTAATTCCCCAACTTAAAACGTGCCACAAGGCGTGTTTGCACACATGTCACCTCAGGCCCCGCCCCCTCCCTTCACCACTGTGCAAACGCGCCCCGTGGCACGTTTTAAGTTGGGGGATTAAGTCCCCTTCAATCCTGAGGGTCCCTGGGGTCCAACTAGCCCACCAGGTACCTCCAGTAAGCGCCACAGAGCTGCGTTGCATAGAGGTGTAAAAAGGGGCGTGGCCTGGACCACCTCTCTGCAACGCAGCCTTGTGGCGCTTACTGGAGGTACCTGGTGGGTTAGTTGGCCCCCAGGGACCCCCAGTATTGAAGGGGAATTAATTCCCCATTGCAAAATGTGCCACAGGGCGCGTTTGCAGAGTGTTGCTGGGAGGGGGCGGGGCCTCCGGCACGATCGCGGTGTTTTGTATTATTATATTATTGTAGAAAGGGGGCTGTCTGGCCCCCCTTCTTTTTACTTTTTTTGAGCCCTGGGGACCTTATCCCCCAGGGCCTTACCTCCATTTAAAAAAAAAAAAATTAAACGGAAAGGGGGCCGCGTGGGCCCCCTCCCGTGGCCAATTCCAGCCCGGGGACCCCATCCCCCGGGGCATGGCCACATAAATATATATTTTTTTATGGAGGGGGGCTGCGTTGCCCCCCTCCTGAGGCCTCTATTGGCCCCGGGGACCCCATCCCCCGGGGCCGGCCTTTATTTATTTATTTATATTTAATTTTTTAATTTTGGGGAAGGGGCCGCGTGGCCCCCCTCCCTGGCCAAGTCTGGCCCCGGGGACCCCATCCCCCGGGGCCTGGCCTCTCGTTGGGGACCGTGGGGGGAGCCCCAATGCCCCCACGGTCCCGCCGGCTCCCCGCGTCCTGCGGGAGCCGGCATAGCTTTTCCACAAGGAGAGCTGCTAACATGCAGCTCCCCTTGTGGAAAAGCAATCTGCTTTGCTTCATTGAAGCAAGAGCAGGTTTCCTGCTCTCGCTTCAATGAAGCAAAGCAGTTTGCAATGACAGGGCGGGAGCCGCGAGGCTCCCGCCCTGTAATTTCAAACTGCAGTGTCCCGGGGGTGGGCACCCCGGGACACTGCAGGAGCCGGCTCTGGGGGGTGGCGGTCCCCAGGGCCATCACGGGCTCCAGGAGGGTGGCCGCGCGGCCCCCCTCCTTCAATTGCAAAGCCCCAGGGAGGTGGTGGTCCCCGGGGTCCGTTACGGACCCCTAAATTTGAATATTAGTGCCCCGGGGAGGTGGCGGTCCCCGGGGCAGCGGGGGGGCCGTGTGCCCCCGCAAAATAATTAATAAAAGCCCCGGGGGTGGTGGTCCCCGGGGCTAGGGGGGCCTTGGAGGCCCCCCACACATAAAATAAACAAAGCCCCTGGGGGTGGCGGTCCCCGGGGTTGCGGAGGCCTGCCTGGGCCCCCACAATTTAAATTTTGCATGCCCCCGGGACTTGGCCCACCCGGGGGCTAAATAATAATGAAGAGCGGGAGCCCGCGCTTCGTTTTTTAAAAATTTTCGGCCGAAATTCGCGCTGGGTGCGCGAATCTCGCCGATTTTGTTTTTGAAAAAAAATGCTTTTTTTGGCCCTGGGGGTCCTTGTGGGACCCCCTGAGCAGGCCTAGGGGGTCAGGGTGTTTCTACCCTGCCTCCTTTTCCTTTTTTTCACATTTGTTTCCCTGTTTTCTTGTGCCTAAGTTACCGAGGCACAAGATGGCTGCCAACGCTTCCTGGTTTGGAGTGTTGACAGCCAATTAGAATAAAGCTCGTGGTTGGGAGGGTGCGCGGATCCTCCGTGCCTCCATATATCGAAACTTTTATTTTTTGATTTTCTCAGCAACTACTGAACGGATTTACACCATTTAAAAAAAGGGCGCTTTCTGAACCAAGCACTACCTTTTTGCCAAATTTGGTGTAATTCCGTTCAGCAGTTCAAGCTGTAACCGTGTCTAAACTTTCCTATGGGAAATTGATTTTTTGACCTCTATTTTTTGCATTTCTCAGGAACTACTGAACGGATTTACACCATTTAACAAAAAGGTCTCTTTCTGAACCAAGGGCTACCTTTTGCCAAATTTGGTATAATTCCGTTCAGCAGTTCGGGCTGTAGTCGTGTCTAAAGTTTCCTATGGAAAATAACATGGAGAAAACACGTTTTGGGACCCCCCTTTTTTCTCGGCCCCCGCTTGCCGAATCACCCCAAAACTTTCAAGACAGGAGCTGACCGGAGCGGGCTACGAGTTTTGAAAATTATGCGAAGATTCGTCAACCGGCGCCAAAGATATTGAGAAAACCAAAAACAAGTTTCCTATGGAAACTAGGTCCTAACTATAACTATCTACTGGCGACCGCCAGTAGATAATATATCAAACTTACCTATGATGTAAAGTACTACTGATGTGTAAAACTTACCTGTGATGTAATGACTCCCATTGTAAGACCCATGATATAATGGCTCCTGATTTAAAGCTTGAAATGTAACTGTAACATACCAACCTGAGGCATAACATGAGTGTGACAGGGAAGACTTGGTCTCAGGGCGATGAAGATTACTGGTAAATAATTGGGTCCTTGTCTATTTTCCTCATCCCAGTCTAGATGGACCCATGCTTAAAGGTTATTGCTGCATGACTTCAATAATGACAGAAACGGCAAGAGAAAAATTGCACAAAAATGAAAATTGGAATGAACAAAACTAATAGCATTATGAGTTGACTGTAGGTTGTGGGCAGAACTTACGCAGTTAGCTACAAACTTTGTGTGATTCTGCAGAGTTGTGTGAGTGGCAGAATTCTGGTCCACCGACCCCGTACGTAATGCTTGTGTAAAGTAAACCATTTGGCCTCCTGCTTCAGAGATCCAGAGGGGTTTACCTTGTTGCCCCTGGGGTGGGAAGTGTTACATTGCGTCCCTTTGTTTGGGAGTGTGTTATATTGCAGCACGTTCCATACACCAACTTCAAGTGAGCAACTCGGCTCTAATGTACTAAATAACAAGGGCCGTGCGGCTAAAACCACAGCAGCTTTAACAAGCTCCGGTGGTTCACAGGACCAATTCAATCCTAAGGATTAGATGTGTGTGCAACCAAGCCAAGAAATGGCATACTGGATCTCAGGGACTCTTTTCCCAATATGATAGTGTGGCCATTCGTGCATCCTACACTGCGCTATGGGGGTGTTGCATCACTGCAGATAAATCTACCCGGAGTTCAGCACTTAAGCATGTCAAAAGAATAAGGGGCAAGATGTGAACTTAAGGCCCACACACAAGACTCTCCACCATCACAAAGGGCTGCAGCATGGTACTACAGCACATGTATCTGGTTACAGATAATGCACATTTTTTCTTCACTGACATTTTTAATAAGGCATAAAATTACCTGCAAGAAGCAAAATAAGGGGGCGTGCCCATGCCGGCGCCCATGATGGCCGTTTGGAAGTGAAGCTTCAGCTCCTGGATGACCTTAAATCAATACTTTTGGCCATAATTTCCCATCCACGGACATCGGAGAAGCGGCGCACTCCACAATAATGAGGGAACTATTGAGGTTGGCTTGCATGCAGATGCAGAGATGCATGCCATAGGGAGAGATGCCTGTCCTGAGCCTCTGAGGCCCCATGGTAAAAGGGACCGCGGGTGAGCCTGAGGCAGGGGCTACCATTCCCTGCTGGTTACTCCCAACAACTACCCATTGTTTGGCACCTAACCTCCCACCAACTTGCGACTCACAGATGTTAGACTGACCCTTGCCGATATTGTCCCGATAGGGCTGCTGCGTGCAATGCATGGCTGTGGACCATGCACCAGACGCAGGTGGGATCAGCGGCTATGTCGGGCTGCAGGAAGCAATATCACCCTTGCCCTCCTGCCTTTGGGCACCAGCGAGGCTCTGTTTACCCTCGACAGTGTGGGGCGGTTGGATGCCTCTGTGCCGCTCGGTGCTGGACATCACTGGTCTCCTCGGAATGGGGGCAGGGCCCAGCGGCTTCATGACAGCTGGCACCCCCTCAGAATTGCCTTTGCTGCTTCTGGGCACGGCTGTAGGTCTCCTGGGACAGAGGAGAGCACAGTGACTTGCCCAGCAGGAGGAGGTTGGCTCCTAGCACTGGAGTGGTGGTATGGTGAGTGCCCCAACTGCCACCTCTCTGCAACTGGCACTCGCGCTACTTCTGGCCCCTCATCATTCATACTACACTCGCTCCAACCATTAATCCCAGGGCCAGAATAAGGAACTAGCTGCATTTCCAGAGTCCACCCCCTTGGGGCCGTTTCCCAGCCCAACGTTTCAGCTTCATTTACTTATTGCAGCCTACTTTTGCTGGGGGGCTGTGTCCCTGTGGTGGTGTCGTTTGGAGCTGGCTGTTGAGTGATCTCCTGGGGTGGAGTGCCATGGTACTGGCTTCCTGCCTGCAGCCTACCTCCCACAATTGTTTGTAGTCCAGTTCCTCCCCTTGTATTAGATGCTGCAGCACACCTCCTTACTGTGCCTTGCTGACTGTCTGACTGCAGGCTTGGTGACTAGAGCGCCTGGAGTCCCACAGAATTGTTGTCCTCCGCCAAGGCTTTGGCTCCACACATTTAACTTGCTTCTCTGCACCCACCTGGGGGCTGATGTAGAATGGGGTGCGGAGACTCAAAGCAGAGAAAGCTGCCTTTCTAATGCACCAGGGAGCAGGATAGATCTGAGACCACAACGGATATGGCCGACGGGGCAACCGGGGCCCCTGACAGGTAGAACGGCACCAACGCCTTTATGGCAGAGATCCGTCCCCGATTTCACGCCATGGATGCACGATTCAACACCCTCACTAGCAGGCTGGATGGCATGGGTGAGCGTCTAGTTCGACATCAGGTCCGGTTAGATGGCACTTAAGAACACCTCACGACATTGGAGGACAGAGTGGCGAAGACACTGAAGCGGCTTGACAAATTAGGGAACCTCCTTAAAACAGTTGCTATAAAAAAAGAGGACTTGAAAGCCAGATCATGCCACAATAACCTATGCATAGTGGGAATTGCGGAGTCAATAGACACTGATAAGATGGACCTATCTGTGCAATGCCTCCTGACAGACCTTTTTGGGCATGAGCAATTTACATCTACCTTTGTAGTGAAGCGAGCTTTCTATCTCTGGGTCTGTTGCCACCTTTTGGCACCACATTGATACCTATAATTGCCTGTCTATTCAATTTTAGGGACCGTAACACTGCACTCCAATTGGCGTGCGAGGCTGGGCAGGTGCAGTATCAGGGCGCCAGGTTCTCCTCCTTTCCTGACTACGTTGGTGGTGCAGGAGGCAGGGCACAAGTTAACAAACACCAAATTGATGCTCAGGAAACTGGGCCTAAAATATGGTATGCTTTTCCCGGCCTGTCTGTGGATCGACGTCAACAGAAAGGTTCAGCTCTTCGACACCCCCGCTGACACCGAGGCTTTCTGCAAGCAATACACCAGAGACCACCCGGCACTGCACCTCTGCACTCCGGAATGCTCCCCATCAGACCTACATGATACCAAAAGCTCCGATTTATTCCCCCTGACTGACATGTCGCAGGGGGCCACAGCATCACCCTAACTCAGGAGTCTGCATCCTAGCTAAGCATCTACAATGCTCTTAAAGCCTTAAAGTCTTTCCTCTTTCTTTCATTCCTTGTCCCCAATAGTTGTTTCTCCCTTTTTCTTTTCAATATGTCTTGGCCTTAATGTGCTCTCCAATGTTTCAATGCCCTGTCATGTTTGTGCGGTGTAGTTACTGCCAATCCGTTGGACCTGCGCACTGTTCGGACAACATAAACTAAGGACTTGGTGTCAGGACTGATTCCAGACACCCCGCGCAGGATATGTTGGCCTATAGACCAGCTAGCTCACAGTGCCACCGAAAGCCCCCCTAACCTACCAGGGAGTGAATAGTTTCTGGCAGCCACTGAACATGACAGCCCTGATTCCTCAGGAATCGTGGAAACAGTACAGAACCTTTCGCTCAGTCACTCGTGCTTACTTATTCTCGGAGAAATATACAGAGAATACTCAGTGGAACGTTTTCAATAATATTTATTGAACCAATGTTATTCTTGCATAAAATACGTGTGCTGCAATGATTAGTAGACAGAAGCAGATAAACGTGATTAGAAGCACCAAAAGCGTGAAAAGTAGATGTAGTTCTACCATGGTGCTAAACAGTTGTATATATGCAGGCATAAAAACAAGGTAGTAATCTAGCATACTCCTACTATGCAAACCCTACTCTAAGTGTACCTAGAATGTGTGTAGGTGTAGAGCCAAGAATCCCCCAAGGGACGATCCAACCCCATTACCTGATGGGATAGAGTGAAGAATCATGTCTTAGTCACAAACTGGACACCCCTCAAGAGATGTCAGGTTGCTCCGTGGTGATTTCTCAACATGCAAGGAACCTCGGTGTCATCGGAAGTACCTCCTCTGCTAATCTATCGGGATGCTCATCTTTTATAATAGAAAGCAGCTTTGCGATTTACGCATTAGATTAGTGATGTTGTGGATTTGTAGATAGCCCTGTCGCCCCGTGGATGGAGATAGTGATGCCATTTGTACGTAGTAAGGAACAAGACCTTGTACATGATGTTCAGGGCATTGTGATAATGTTGTGCAAAGCTAGATGTAAAACAAGTTTAGTTTCAGAGAAACTAATCCAACATTGGCGTGCGTACAAATGTATGCAAATGGTCACAGCTTGGAAATGTTATTTGTGAGGACAATGTAGGAAATAAGCTGCTTCAGTACATGGGCCAAACCCGGGAATATAACAGTTGCCGCAGTGTTGCCTGCTCCCTTGGTGTACACCGCATCGCAGTTCTGGGCGTGATGTTAGTGGGGGGTGTGTCAGTGGCGGCTGCCACCAATCAAAACTAGTAGGGCGGTGGCAGGAGAAAGGGGATGAAGAGGAGGGGTTGGGAAAGAATAATAATAATAATTAAAATTAATTACCTGCCACTCCGCTTTGCTCCTGCTGCTGGCCGCCTCGTTGCTCCTGCTCCTCCTCCGGAAGTGGATGGGCCTGGAGGCACAGGCTCCCCACACAGTCCTGACTGGATTGATCTGAGCTGCCTTGCTTGCCACTCAGACGGTATCTGGGAGCCTGTGGGGTTTCTTTAACCCGGCTGTCGAACACAGCTGGGTTGGAGAAATATAAGTGTGCATGTCTGTTTGGCCGACCTGAGACAGCCGGCCAAACTGATATGTGCACTTATAAGTGCACAGTACTCCTCCCTGCCATGCCCCGCCCGCACCTTCTGTCAGACGTAAGCAACTCGGACAGTGATAAATAAAATTATAATAACAATATGACAGCACACGCTACATTTTCTGAATCTCCTTCTCAATGCATCAATGTCACTTTGCACTACTGACTCAGGATCGAATTGCCTTTCCTCGCCAGGAACATCAGGGGCATCAACAACCCTCGCAAGGGCAAGCTAGTGTTACAATATCTCACCTGCCAAGGTATTAAGATAGCATTTTTGCAAGAGACCCATCTTCCCCCCTGACATGTCACACACTTTCGCATCATCAGCGGGCTCACATAGGTTTTTCTCCACCTATAGAACATATTTACTGGGATCTACATTTTAATACACCGCTCGGTCCCCTTCACCCCTGGAGCTCGCTTTGTCGACGTCGGAGGCCAATATGAGGCTGTGGTTGGGCTGCTTGTGGGGCCCAATGTACTGTTTCTCAATGTTTATAACCCTAATGTCGATACTCTGGAATTCTTTCATGACTTGCAATCCTTCCGGGGAGAAGTTGATGCTGACCATGTCATACTGAGGGTTGACCTTAATATGTTCTGGGACCCTTTACTTGATTCCACTGCCGCAGCACCTAGCGGTAATCCAAAATTCTTTAAAGTCCTCAGTGACATCTGCGATATTTACTCTCTCCGAGACGCACAGTGCTTCCAACATGCAGCACTCCCAAGATACACATTTTACTGGGCGCCCCATAACACATGGTCCTGCATAGATTATTGGCTACTGTCTTCCACGGCACTTCCCTGGTTGGGTGACGTCTCCCATCTTCGGCACACACTCTTGGACCATTCCCTGGTTCTTATGTTACTGGTTGTGGCATTTAGCGGTGCCATGGAGCGCAGCTGTCATTTTCCCTATAATACCCTCTATGATGGTTTTTTCATGAAGACCTTCGCGCTGCCATAGTTGACTACTCTGGGAGGCCTCCAAAATTTACCTATGCAGGATTTGTATCCCAAAACACGCAGGTGCACTGCGCGATATCTGAAACACCTTGTCACGAGTCGAGGCTGCCTTACATGACTTAGATGATGCTGTGGTGCAGCGACCTTATGACCTCCAGTTAATCCTTTGTGCGACCCTAACGGGCATGTTTCAGGAGTTTGCTTATGGATAGGTGACGCATATGGGGAAGCATGCTAGTGCAGAGTTACAGTGTGGCGAATGTCCGGGTCATGCGCAAGCACGGCTGCTTCTCCTGAGGCGGGGTGGTGGGTACATCCCGGTACTGCTGCTTGATGAAGGGACACACAGGACGGATAACAGTGTCATGCTCAAGGAGCTCCTTCATTATTACACTCATTTGTACACCTCCCGATATGCAGTTGATGGGAGAAGTCGTCGAATATCTATCTGAGATTGCCATGGTCTGGCTCACAAACTTGCATTAGCAGTTCCTCAGTGAACCCATTTATATAGAGGAAATCATAACCCCCATCGAATCTCTAGATGGCTCCAAGGCCCCAGGCCTGGACCGCCTTATGGGACTTTTCTATAAGACCTATAAACACCTCCTAGCACCACACCTATTCGCCATGTATGCTGAATTGCTGGATGCCGGGGTCCTGCCCCCTACCCTGTGAGAAGCTGTGATTATGATCCTTCTGAAACCTGGCAAAGGCCCACTTAGCTGCACATCCTACAGGCCATTGACACTTCTAAATTCTGATGATAAAATACTGCCCAAAATTATTGCGACCGGCTGTTGCTTCTACTTGAGACCATTATCTCGCCCTAACAGTCAGGCTTTGTCCCTCACCGATCCACCTCCCTTAACGTGCAGGCACTCTTCTCAGTGTTGAATAGAATCTCACCTGAGGTTCCAGCAGCGGTGGCACTTTTCGATGCCCGAAAAGGCCTTCGACTCTCCTGAGTGGCCTTTTTTGCTTGCTACACTACAAAAACTGTGGCTGCCACATGGATTTACCTCCCTAATCAAACTCCTCTACTCTGTATTGCTGGCGTGCCAACTGCTCCCTTACCGACCCATTTGCAGTTGCCAGGGACACGAGACAAGGCTGTCCGCTGTTCCCATTACTATTTATAATTGCCATGGACCCGTTGGTTTGGTATCTTCAAGCAAAACACCTCCATCGTGGCCTACAGTTTAGATCTGGTCCTCTGCTCCTGTTCAAGTCACATAAAGTACTCCCCTATTGCCTTATGCATATATAATTATAGATGGAACCTAAATCAAATAACTATAGACCCTAAATGAAGACAACAGAGTACACCACCAGGCGGTGGGCAAGGAAGCAAGTCCTTCTTGTTTTATATACCCTCACACACCCTAGTGGTGTCATGCTTCATCATCGGGTCACCCTGACGCCTAGAAGTCAGGGTGGGCTCAACCAATCTTTCAGGGAGCTCTTAGAAATATGTTTTTGGCCAGGGGGAATAAAGATTTAAAAATCTCAGAGAGATCCCGGTGTCCCTTTATTTTGGATCTCACTGAAATATTAAAAGAAAGTAAAATAGGGTCTTTGGGATATTATGGTCCTAGGACCCTAATGCCAACATGTTTCAGTCCATAAACAGCCCCCTATGGGTGCTGGACTTTCTTCAGGGCAAAGGTATGACACCCCCTGGGAAAGAAAAGAAGAAAATGAGGGTGTGAGAATTTCCCTACCCTAATTATAATAAGGGCAGATAGTAGATAGCTGCTCCTTATACTACTCTTCAATGAAAAACAGAGTTGATTGCTCCATCCCTTCTTGGGTGATGTAATGTTTCGCGTCGGGCCTCACAAATACGGGGTAGTCTTGTAGTCACACAGCCTCCAAAGATCCTGCCCCGTGGTACACCTACTCGGTCTGGGTCCCACCGGCCTCTGCTCCTGTTGCCATACACCGACAATATCTTACTTTTTCTTTCTCAATCAGCAGATAATTGAGCTCCCATTGTCCATCTGGCCTCTGAATAAATTTCGAGAAAACCAAATTTTTCCCACTCACAGAAGTTGCGACGCCTGTGCAGTGTGAATAGCCACTGCGGTGGTGTGCTGATCAAACACCTAGGCTTCCACGTCCATCAGGATAAGGAGCAGGTTCTCCAATTAAATTATGGCCAGCAATAAATAGATTGATGATGCAGATCGAGGGGTGAATACGTCTCCCGCTATCCCTGGTGGGCCGTCATTATAAAAATGATGGTTCGCTCTTGTTTTTTTTATATCTTTTTCTTAATATACCTATCCCTCTAACCAATGCCTTCTTTGCCACGCTGAGTAGTTTGCGCCTGTGATTTATTTGGATGGCCCGCTGGCCCAGAGTGGGGGGGGCCACTTTGGTTCTCCCCTATGAGCAGGGAGGGTTCAGCATGCCACACTTGTAGCTGTACTACCTAGTGGCACAGTGCCAGTGCCCATCCCTTGTACCACAGAGATGCCCGGCTCCCATATGATAGGCCAGACGGCAACTAGGCGGAGAGAGCACAGCTGCACACCATTCTCCCTCATGGGATCCCACTGATCCCCACAGCTATCCAGACACTTTCTACTACTTGCTGGGCATGGCGCAGGCTCTTCAGAATTTTAGGTGGAGACCGTTTATATTCTCCTTCCCTACCCATTACAGATAACCCATGGCTGCCTCCTGCGTAGGAGACTCTTGTCAAAAATTCCCTGGTGCGACATTCACTGCACACATTTAGGGATCTTTTTCCAGATGGTCATGTTCTCTCCAATGCTGATGATGTGCATTTTCAAGTGGCAAGCAGTATGGACCATTTTGCATTGTGACGCATACATAGTGCGCAACATGCACAGATCCCCTCTTATCGCCCCAGCGGAATTTACCCCACTAACTGTAGTGATCGATGACTCAGATGGAGGGCACCTAGTTTCCAAACTCTGTCATACCAGTCTGGCTCTCCCCCCAACCCGGGACGGGCATCTTCGGGAACACTGGGAGCGCGAATTGCAATGGCCCCTGCCAGATCAAATTTGGTATTAATGCTATCAGCAAACAAAACTAATTTCTCCTAATCACAGACATAAACTTATACATTTTAGATTCTTAGGCATGCTTACACTATACCTAGCTCCCTGGCTATTATTGACCCTACACGGTCTTCTTGCTGCCCTAAATGCCATATGGAGGATGCTGATTTGCGTACCTGGCTTGGACATGCACCTACATGAGAGGTACTGGACGGAGGCTTTTACAGAGCTCTCATGAATGATGGGGTCCAATCTAATGCCCGACCATCTCCTGACACTGTTAGGATATGTTTGAGATGTATCTGAGGGGGTTTGTAATTTTCCGCTTTGCAGCTATTATTAGCGAAGCGAGTAAAAATCGACCTGCATTGGGGTAGTGGGCGCTGTCAAACGGTTAATGGTTGGATACACAGCCTTTCCTTTTGTGACACCACCAGTGCAATCTATTCTTCGCTACAGCCGCCCTCAGCCAGGACCAGAAATATATGGTAACCACTATGTGAGCATTTGCTACGATGTGACAAGCAAGACTCAGAAGGCAAACCTACTGTACAGTAATGGATAGTCTCATGGAATGTATAGTGTTTTGTGAGCTTTTGATACTAACATGCCCATTATGATGATTATATATTCACTACCTGGAGTATCTTTTTATTACTTTTTTCTTTATATTTTCCTCTCGTGACACAAATGCTTTGTAACGTGTGGTATTTTTGCTAAATGAATCTCAATCTGACATAGGTGGTCCTTCCAATGATGTTGCCTTTAAAATCGAGCATGTCTATTTTCCCACATTAAGTGGTTGTTGTATGTATGTTGTTGTATGTATGTTTTGTGTATAATCCAAACATTTTAAATAAAAAAAAGAAGAAAAATAATTAATCCAATTATTTAATTGCTTTATTTCTGTAATTAGACTGTTTATCTTTCTCTTATTATGACATTGGATTTGCAAGTTTGCAAGGCCATTAGGAGCTCCCCCCAAGCCCCATGTTCAGGAATTATTTAATATGCAGAGTCATTTTCTGCTGCATCTCCCAGCTGGCGATGGCTGTAAATGTTTATAGTGGCATGCACTAAAATATCTATTCCCCCTGACGATCGACTGTAAAATACCTAAGCTTGAGATTATTGAGAACAATAAGAACTGCTGCTGATGAGATTGAAGAGCAGACTGAAATGTGGATAGAAAAAATATTCACATTCAGTAGACAGCTCCTGTTGATTGTAGTCTCTGCATTAGACAGTAGCCAGAAGACAAACGCTTTAACAGGAAACTCGGGCCAATCCCTTAGGTAAGCGCAGTGACACCACAATGGTCCAGGAAGATTGGCCCCAATAAAACACATATGGCTGGAAGGGTGCACGCATTCCCACAAACACCATAAAGTCAGATGTCACATGAAGTTAGGAACACACAGACAATCAGGACACAGCAGCACACAGTACATACAGTGATCATCGAGTCTAGCGACATTCAAACACGGCTATATAGGATGTGTAGAAAGGGCACCATAGGGAAGGATACTGTTTGGCCCCGAAACTATTCAGAGGAAAGATTCTTAGAGGTAGCAAAACCATCAGACTAGTGCACCCATCCTTTTATCTGTGGTGCCAGGGTGGCCCTTAGCATATCTGGGGCCGTCTTCTTTAATAACAAAAGGACCTCAGGCATGGAATTCCAGTGCAGGTCAATCCATCTCGATGACACAAAGGGAAATTAATCTCATGATGGAGGGTTGAGCAACAGCTTAGATACCCCATGTCAGGAAATCTGGGATACTGAGGTGGGTGGATATACATGGCTGGAAGGTAAGCGGTAGCCTTTAATTGTACAGATTCCTTGTGTTTCAGAGGTGAAGGAACAAATCCACACGGCACAAATGAAAACTGTGGCACAGTCCTGCACATTCTGGACATGCAATGGGGCACCTTCACACTGATGGATACCTTTTGGCAGTGCGGTGTGTTTCCCTACACTCAGCTCATCCCTGGATGGTGTGGCCTCTGCTCCCTTGTCACCATACACACCCCGACCATGGTCATTTCTGGAGAAGAACTGTTGCATTTGTACCAACACCTGCTAAAGGAACAAGACGTTCCTGTGACAAAAGGCTCCTGAAAATATAATTGCTGATTATTTTGGTCGGGCTCAGTACAAGGACATTCCGGAAGAATTCAGACTGTTCTCTGATGCACAAGTATCCGCGGGAGGCTCCATACCCTTCTTCACCTTACAAACAAAAGCGTATGCCCGCTGGTTGCAGATAACCAGTTGGGAAATGCTCAAGATGATGAACAGCACTGAGCTAGGCCTTAAATCGATCAAGGAAGAACTGAGAGCCATCCGCCTCATGGTGATGCAACATCAATATGTTTTGGACTTAATTAAGGCAATGGAGGGAGGGGGGTGTGCCAAGACCGGTGCATCCTGCTGCACATTTATACCAGGGAATGACATGGACAACGGGACTCTGACTCTTGCCATCCAAGCACTGCACTGCTTACAAAGAGACAAACGCAAATACACATTTTCCATACATATTAGAGAGAAGCAGTGACACAATGAAAGAGGACTTAAGCTGTGATTTATCCATCAATGTTGATATTGATAAAATCAATGCCTGACTCTTGCCATGCAAGCACTGCACTGCTTACAAAGAGACATGCATGAGGAGGGAGGTGCCCCTGAGCAGGAATGGGTTTCGAGTTGGTTTTCCTGGCTCCCCCAATGGCTGTCTGGACTGTGCACATCACTGCTTCCTATTTCTTAGTGCTATTGTTTTCGTGTGGTTTCCTTCTGTAAAACGCAGTTCTCAAATTGGTTAGAATGAAAGTAACTAGGAAAATAGTAATAGTCAAAACTGAAGAATAACAAGTCCCCAATAATGTGACTGTCATGAAGTATGGGTTAGATAATGTAGTTGAAAATTCAATTAGAGGTGGGAATGTTAATATTGATAAAATTGATGCCAACGTTTATAATGATACATTCATATATAAGAACGAAATCATACCTCTTTCATGAACTCTCCATCAACCCTGACACAGAAATACGTGGTCAGGCAAGCGCTGAGACCAAGGTCTGAGATTACTGATTGACAGGTCACAGGTGGGGTAGCACGTAGCTGACAGACAAACGTATGAACAGGAAACTCAGGTCAATCCCTCATATAAGTGCAGTGACACCACAATGGTCCAGTGAGCTTGGCCCCAATAAAGCACATATGGGCAGAGGGATGCGCGCATTCTCAAAAACACCTTAAAGTCAGATTCCACATGAAGTTAGAAACACACAGTCAATCAAGACACAGCAACACACAGTACACACAGTGATCACTGGCCCCTCATGCTGGACATCTGGACATATTACCCACTGGCCCCCATTGTGTCCATGCAAGGCTGAGGCCCAACTGGATTTGTTATCAGGGGCCTTATTTTTGACTCCAAAGACAAGATTCCTTATTCTTTTACCAAAAAAGGATCAACTGAAGCACTCTACGACACCCAAAGAAATGCATAAAATCTTGGTCAGATTGATTGGACTTTGATCCCCACAGCTCAGACCCACTTCTGTAACTGTGCCCCCGGCTCAAGTGTTTAACTACACCAACTGTTTCTGTTTTGCTAAACGTCCCTTATCTTTTGCTTTGTCAAGATAAATTCATAATCGAGCAACATCTCCATCTGAGATTCTCAAGTGAGTTACTACTACAGCCAGGTCAAAGCCGTCATCTGCACAGTTTACAATCCTGGCCCTATGGACGAGAATAACCGTATAAAGCAGGCCACTTAAGGAAACAATGGATAATACACACAGCTTTGAAGCCATTGCTGTCGTGGCACGGTCGTGTGAACCCACCTGAAGCTGCTGATAGTTGTCTTGCAGCTCCTCCCAGTCCCGTGTATACT
Organism: Calotriton arnoldi; assembly: GCA_963921515.1. Taxonomy (NCBI): domain Eukaryota; kingdom Metazoa; phylum Chordata; class Amphibia; order Caudata; family Salamandridae; genus Calotriton; species Calotriton arnoldi. Next base: position 1,018,276 of record CAWUFW010003335.1, read on the forward strand.
TGTGCATGGATGTAGTAGAGGTCATGGTGGTGACTGCCTAGTTCATCCTCCCAGCCCACCATAGCACCACAACCCTGATCTCTTCCAGTAGGCAGGCTTTGCCAAACCAATGGCCGAGCGAGAGTGGTAGACATCTTTGCTGCTCCACCCACTGACATACAACAACAACAATACATAAGGTCGAAGAGGGAGGAGCATAGGGTATGCATTGCTTGAGCTCGGTTGGTGATTTTAGCAAGTTGGCGAGATTTTTGTCAATGGGGTGGGCAGTAAACTCTGCCACCCAATGATTGGAAGAGTTTTTGCCAAACTCCACGCTCCAAGTGAAGCACAGAGTGGGCAAATTCCGTGAACTCCGCTGGCGCAGTGGAGTTTACTACCCACCTCTAGATAACAGCACTTAAAACCTATACATCAAATTTACCTGAAAAATGCTTCCTATCTGAAAATTATATTATGACATGAATATGTTGGGAGAGGCCCATGTGGCTCCTCAACAAATGCCTTTCAGTGAAGCTTGATACTAGTCTATTTGGGTGACTCTGCTCGCCCCCTGGCAAAGGGATTCCTCTAGAGTCATAACTCCTGGGTATAGTTTAAAAAATACACTTGTTGAAGATACAAGAAGAGAGTGGTTTATCCTGTCCTGTCAAGCCAAAAGTAACAAAAAGTGGTCTTTCTCAAAGAAGTGGTTCAAACTAAATAAATAGACAATGCCCTATGAACATCTTGTTAATGCAAATAATTTTCCTCTTCAGAAGTTGGATTGGGAAAAAAAGAAGGAAGAACAATGTCTTGAGAACAATGAAAAGTTGAAGCAACCTTTGATAGAATAAATTGTGAGGAGCAGAGTACTTTCTTTTCTAAAAAAAAAATCCAAGGAAAGGTTCTTCACATATTAAAGCCTCAAGTTCACAAACTCTTTAACCTAAACAAATAGTGTAGTATACAAATAGATAGACACAGATAGTATCATCTAGTATTCCTCCTTGGTGCATCTGCGCTTGTGTGCAGATGTTTGTGTTATAGTGACCCTGCAGAAGTTGGGTTGTTACTGTGCCACACTCTGTCTGAAAGCAGATAAAGCCTTACATGGTGCTCATGTGCAAAGCAGCAGAAAGTGTGCTTTATACTGCCATTACTTAACTCCTCCTTCTCACCTGTCTTCTCTCCTCCACCCTGCTCCTCATTGATAAATCTCACTGTGGTGGGGGCTGCGGGTGATATCACTGCCCCTCTTGTTTGTGCCATAGAAGGTTATACCATTGGCTCCCTGTTGCTCAGTGTCAGTGGGGGGTGAGGGAGGATATCCTTGAGTCTCTGGTGCTTTCCAAACTCTCTATGGTTGTTCCACCTTGTTAGAGGTCAAAACAGCCTAAAAGAAAATCTGACTTTAATAATGATATGTGAGTGAGCAGGAGATGTGAGAGGCTGCAATGCTGCTTGGATCTGCTCTTGGTGTACCAAGTGTTATGGATGAGTGAGAGCTGTATATTGCCCCTATTATAGTAAGATACAAGCCTCCTGATCTTACATAAGGTCTGCTTTCATCCCCACTAACTGTTAAGGGTCAGGTTCTGTGATTTAGAGAATCCCTTATCTGATCAAAATCCCTCTTTGACAGTACAGCCAAGGTAGCCCACCCTAGGGGTGTGGCTATCCTTCTGGGGGTGTTTTCCTCCTGACTATCTAGTTTTGCAAAAGGGCCTGGGGTAGATGTTGGCTTTTCCTACTCTGGGAGGAAGCCGGCTTGCATATCAGAGGCAGTGGGTGCTTTGAAGCTCACCGCCTTGATGTGCTACTTCACTAGCCATCCTATCAGGGAGGAAGGTGACACCCTCCCAGGCCTTTGTTTCTGCCTCCTAAGAGGGTGCACACCTCCTGGCAGGTGGCCAGATTCCTGTCTTGGTGGCAGCAGCTGTTGGCTGTCAGTTAGGGCTCAATAAAGGCTAGGGCAACCAGGTGGGCAACCTCTAAGGTAGACACCTGGGTGCATGTCACATTCAATCCAACTGTAGGAAAAGGTAGGGTTTGATGAGACAAGTTGTTTGATACCAAACATGACACTTTGCAATGGGACAATAATGGAGCAGGCAACCTGGTAGGGCCTGGGTGCCAGCCATGTTATCGTATGGCCCCCTTGAACACTTACCTTAGCCCCTAATGGAAGGAGGCTACTATAGGCACATATAAGCTTGCACTTATATGTCCATACCTTTAATTTAATGCACCGTCTCCTGGGTTCAGGAGGCCTACCTTAGGGGTGACTAGCATATATTAGAAATAGTGCTGTGACCTTACTAATAATGGTAAGGGCCTAGTCGAGTTTGAGCTGTTTACACTGCTACTGCAGTCTGCAATGGCAGACCTGCTGTCATCTGTTTACTTGGGCCACTCAGGGTGGCACAATCAGTGCTACAGGCCTTGGTGATCCCTTTAACTCCCACACCCTGGGTACCACTGGTACCACCTACCAGGGACTTATAAGGGGGTTAAAATCCTTACCAATTGGTGTAACCAATTCACATGCATCATATTTTAGGGAGAGAGCACTGGCACTGAGGCCTGGGTAGCAGGCTCCAGTGCACTTTCAGAGTCATAACCATCAGTATTGGGAATAAAAGTTTAGAGCTGACGATACAAAAAGGGCACTTTCCTACATGACCATCCACCCCCAGACAGAAGGTGATGAGCGAATAACCTCCACTCTGGTATTTTTTATCATCTAAGTGGAAGAACCTGGAAAGGCCATCTGCATTGGCAAGGTCACTTCCAGGTTTGTGCTCCTCTGTAAAGTCCATACTCTGTAGGGGAATAGGCCACCCCAACAACTTGAGATTTTCTTCTATCATCTGCATGAACCATCTGAGAGGCCTGTGGTCAGTTTGAACTGTGATGTAAGTCCCAAACAAGCCTTAGCTTATTCAGGGACCAAACCACAGCAAAAACTTCCTTCTAAATGGCACTGCTCTCTGGGGAGGTGGGGAGGAGTCACCTGCTGATAAAGGCAACTGATTGATCCTGATCCTGGCCCTCCTCATTTGTTTGTGACAAAACTACCCCAATCCCATGTTCAGAAGCATCTTTTTGGACAATTTACTCCTTTCCATTGACTGGTGCCTCCAGAACAGGAGCTGAGTTCATAGCCTCTTCCAGAGTGTCAAAGGCCTTTTGGCATCCTGAGGGTCAGCAGACCTTTGGAGGCTGCTTTTTGGAGGTGAGCTCAGTGAGAGGTGCCACAATGGTTCCACACCCTTTCACAAACTTCCAACTACAAGTAGGAAACAGGCACCCACCAGGATTAACATTCAGAAAATGTCTGAGAGAGTGTGTATAAGATCTGACAATAATGCAGAAAGCTCAGTGCAGAAAAGAGAAGGAAATCACAGGTTTAATTGCTAGGAGGATGCAAGGGAGTCACAATTACCAACAATTTGGATATTAGAAGGTTTCAGGGCCTACGGCCAATAATAATTGTGTCACTAGAACTCCTTTTCTCTGTGTGGACCTTTTTCAGCATCCACAGATTAGAGAGTTTGACCATGTCTGGGTGCGGTACCAGAATATCATAGTCAGAATATTGTCTGCCATAAAAGTCCTGTCGTAAATAACATTTACTAAAATATTGCTCCACTGGAATTAATAATAGAAAATATATACACCTAAAGGGACCATAGTTTTGTTAAAGACATCTAGGGTACAATATTTGTGCTCATTGGTATTTCTGTTCATGATACGTGGACATACAACCCCCTGCTCAGGCCCAACTTTCCTCTCAGCCATGTCTTATTTCCTTTCACTTCCCACTGTTATTTGGATTTTAACTTCAGAATGTGTGTGAAGAGTATATTTGGGTGATTTTAATAGGACTCTAAGCCACACACTTATAACTAGTGGCATGCTTTTATGAAGCATAAGGATTTTCTTGTTGGTTCTATTACTAGGCAAAGGAAAGTTAGAGGAAATTTCAATCAATGACTTAGACCTTGATGTGATGCTTGGTGTTGACTTTTCTCCATGTGCAGGTGTGATACACAGGTAAATGCAGGTACTTGTTGGTTTTCACATGCATTCTTTCCTTCTATTGGTTTCCCTTGGTCATTGACAGAATTCAGCATAGAAATGTTACTATGTCCAGATGTCCACCTTAGTCACTTCTGATTTATTAAAGGGCATTACTGCATACATATATACATACATATACACATACCAGAGTACTCATTATGAGTGGCCTATGGTTTGATGGGATGTGATAATTAGCACATTGATACAATACAACATAAATTTATTGATGCAATAATTATCAGTGATTACGTGTTTTGCTCTTGGAATGGAGCGTAACATGCAATTTTCTACCAGACATTTTTCATCCTGTATAAAGCACTGATTTACAGACATAGTAAATGCTCATGTTCTTTGATGTTAATTCGTATTTATAAGTACAGTTCCCATTCATCTGAAGCCTAAATTAAATGTTTGGGAAATATGTCTAGAAGTTTGAAGTAAACAGGAGAAAATAGGAGTACTCCAAGATAATTAAGAAAATATGAATTAACATTCCAGACTACCAGCAAACTCCCCTGAAGAGGGTCCTCTGGGATGAAGCATGAATCCTCCAGGGTGTTAGAATGATTACCGGGATCAAGGAGCTTCACTTGCTTCCCGACCCTCTGACATAATCTGCAAACTCTGATGCATCACAGCCAAACTAAAGCCTTCAACACATCATAATATTTGGAAAGCAACACTGAGATCTCTGTGGTCTTCACAATATCCACAGTAGTGACATCCCCAGCTTCGGAAACAGAAAGTGCACGATGGAGAAAACTAGCTGATAAAGCTTCACCTGCTAAGGCATCAATTCACACAAATAATACCCAACAAACTCCCTCCCTCTGCCACTTCAGAACCTCCTCACAAACCATTGGGTCCTCACTTCATTAGATCTACTGCACCCACTCGGGGTCCTCCAAAGGAATAATCCTGCAACCTGAAACTAGGAACTGCATTTTTTGCACTGCCTGCCATCCATCCCCAGACTAAGAACAACATACTGTAGCTGTGTAGCCAGGTTTATGCTTTATAGGTACAGAAAGACATATACACACAAACATACCTCTCTGCAGTGATGGAGCAAAGTTAGTGCAGTGATGCAACAAACATTTAATTCTTCAAGGATACATTTCTCTAAAGCACTAGCAAGCCTTTATTTCCTTAAAGGATGCTTTTCAAGACTATGCTAGAATGACTGAGTGCCCCAAGTGACATTTTGTCTGAACTGTGTGTGCAAGAACTTTGTGGACAAGAACATCCCTGGAATACACTCTCTATGGGATTCATAGAGTAAAAATGAAGATTTGCAAGGTGCATGGCACAATATGAAGGTGAGATAAGGATGTTTATGAGTAATATTTATGAGGAAGTTAAATCAGTGATCTTGGGAATGATTTAAGGAAGATCTGTTTCTGTTTAATTGAAATCTGTCTCTGTCCTTTAATCAGGTGGACCCCCAAAAAACAAAAGTTAGGATCACTCCGGTTCCTGAGATGTTTGACGAAGGTCACATCAGGATTTAAGAGGATCATCTGGCTCAAGTATTAGCTCTTTTGTAGTGTTCCTGTTTTCCCCAGGCCCCCTTGCTCTAGGGGAACAAATGCTAGAGCACTGAGCAGGTGTGGTTTCTCCATATGAACATAGGGGCATTGACCAGCTACTTGCGAGCCATTCCCCACAAATACCTTATTTATCTGTCTTCTGGCAGGCAAGGTGTACTGTGTTCCTAGGCATGGTTTACTGCACCAACCAGCTGGGGCTGTGTGTCTGAACTGCGCATGTCAGGTTGGCTGGTATTTTGTTATGTATAGTTCAGGCTTCCCCAGTCATTGCTGTAAGGGAGGTGGGAAGCAGAGACACAGCCCTATTGGTCTCCGATGGAGCGCTGTGTTCACATGTCCCAGCCAATACTTGTACTGCTCTCATGCTGTTTGCTTTTATAAACAGAATGAGAGCAGTGCTTGTATTGGCCGAGATTCATGATGCCTACTTTCACTTTCTGCATGCCCGGCATGCTCAGCGCTTCAGAGCAGCCTGGCAGCATGTGCGGTGTGGGTGGATTTTGAAGAGTCAGCCAGCCAAGCAAAGAGGAACACCGACTCTGAGGTAAGATTATTTCTGTAAATTATGCTCAGTTAAAGCGCACGCTAGGCCATTGAGTGTTTCTGAATCATTTATTACACTAGTGCCCCGAGAACTCCGTATGCCTGCTGGTCTTTGTGTGAACATAAAGCATCGCGTGTTCACCCACCGAGACCGACGCACTCTCCACATTGTCACTAAATGCCAGATGGGCTAATGCCCCATCATTTTCTAGAGTTGTCAGCCACCACTGGCACTAAGAGTTATTTTCTGGGGGTTGGTGGATTGACATTTCTCTTGCAGGAGAAATGGCTTTCAGGTGAGTGGCCTTGACACCGGCTGCCAGTGACAATAATCCAGTAACTCCTAGGCCAGCGGTGGAAATTCTTGACTCTTCAGGCAAGAACTGGGTTCTGTTTGTGCAGTGAGCATCGGTCCTGTAAAGATGCTGTAGGTTGGACAGACAGCAAGATCACATGCGCAGCATCAGTGAAATGTTGGGGGAACCATGCCGGAGATCATGATGACATTGACAGTATCTGGTGTCCTGCGTTGCACAGTTCTGCATGTTTATTGATTTTAATCATGTGATAGGGAGGGACCAATAAAGTTTATCCATCACCCTTCCCTACAAACTTTCACTACTGCCCCCAGGATCCTTGTGATTCTACCATTAGGAAGGCACACATATCTTCTTTCCTTAAGGTACTCCAGGGGACGCCCACTGTCTCAAACTTGCACATCACCAGAGTGAGGAGGGTCTTGATGATGAGACATGTCATCTCAGTGAGTGAGGGCCTTCGTCCTCTTTTGGGAAGATCCCAACTTGCGCATCTTCCATCTTGGTTGCAAGTCCAGTAACCTAGTTTTCCTATGCCAGGTAGTTTGTTGTTAGCTGGGATTATTGTGCCATGGCTGAAAATGGGTGTTATGTGTCGTATGTAATTTCTATCTGTTTAAACTATGTTCCAAAGAGTGCAGGCCTTGCTGTATGTCAACATGTGCTTGTTTAGTGCGTTTGAATGGACGAGGCCTAGCATTTATTGCCTCACTCAATGCTTTATTGTGTAGTTCTATTTCTACAACACAGAACAGAGGGTTTGTAAATAAAATTCAGATGCATACTTTGAATTATCAAGAGAAAAATGAGTCAATTAAGGCAATGTCAAGTTTATTAGTAAAAATTAGATTTATGCATTGCATAATAAAAGCTGAAGATTTTTAGTATGTTGCATACAAAAATCCAGTACTACTTGCAATGTTAAAATGATGTCGAAAGTGCAGTGCAGTGTAGACTACATCATTAAAAAACAGAATCATTGTAAATTATCAGGCTCACATATATTAATCAAAATATGTGTAATAAATACACCTTCAAGAGTTGAATTATTATCAAATAACGGACACAAATGGGTTAGTTAAAAATGTGCAATTGTGAGGAATGAATGACATCACTGAAATCATTATGAGTGGACAGGTTCAGGAAATAATCAGGAAATGATTAGTTGCATTTAAGAGTCTAGTTCAGTAAAACTTCCCCGAATTATTAGCTTGTTGGTTCTCACAAATGTAAGTTACTACTAGTAAAGTTAGAGTTTTGGTCTAAGTTTACCTTTGTGAATACAGAAAAGTAGTAAAGTTAGACTTTTGGTCCAAGTTTACTTTTGTGAATACCGAAAAGTAGTAAACGTACACAAATGTGTAAGTTTACCTTTGTGAATCAGGATCTAAATGTTTAAAGACATCTGGCAAATAAATTATATACACTGGATCCACATTCTCTCAACTTCTTAGCAACTCATTATGAGAAAAGCAGTTTTTGATGCAGGAATACAAGGGGGGCTGGAACTCGATTCTGAGTCGTACAGAGAGCAATGATGTCAGCAAAACGCTTAATTTAAATTACAAATATATAAACAAGAAGCTGAACCAACTCCATGTTGGAAGCAATCATGTGAATGTTAACTAAATGTGCACACTTAGGCTAACATTGACACACACACTCTCAGAGTTTCATAACATGATTTAAAATGTTATTTTGTATAGCTTGGTGATGAATACACTTCTTTCAGCATTTTTAATGGCTTTTCAAAATAATATCCACTGAAAGAAGGATGCATTGAAATGCACCAGGGAAGAGTTGTTAGATGTTCAATGAATACACGTGGGACTAGGTGTTGCTGGTAATTTTCCTGGGCTTTGGGAGGGTATAGCCGTTGGTGCTGAAATGTGTTACGTTAGATATTTGCTTGAGCCTGCTGGTGAAAGTGTGTCTCTCAGCTGATTTTATTCAACTTTCCTTTGAAATAACAGATAACTGCTAATGAGTTTTTATTGAAGAGCTTGGCGTTTACAGTATACGGTCACCAAAATTCTGCTAGTGCGAGGGGATGAGCCCAGGATTGGGATTAACCTTCAGACCTAGTTTTATCGGGTCCTTATCTGTAGATATTTGTGGGCTCATTTCCACTGCAGTTTACCATCTGCTTGGAGTAGGTGGTAAACTGCAGAAGAGAAAAGTTACCAGGTGGGGTGCAAGATGGCCTTTTCTGAAGCTTGGGGCAACTGCCAAGTGGTGGAGGGAGCATCTGCCCCTTTCCCCATTGTGCAAGAGAAGGGCGGGCGTGGACTAGGCTCTGCAGATACCCAGAGCCTCAGCAGCTCTGCATCTAGGTCTTAATGCAGGCCCAGAAATACCAGGTCTAATATTTGCATATCTAGTCGTTTTGGCCCTGGAAATATCTTCCCGAGGTTCAGGGTTATTGGCAATGAACACCAAAGTGGCAACATGTGTTCATCCTGTAGAATTTCAGCATTGTGAAAATGTTTTAATTTATACAAAATGTACATTTAGACCATATGTTAGACAACTGTTACCTATTCATTAATGTAAGGGGCATTATGTATGAGCGAAGGAAAATGTACTTTTTTAAATAAAAGTCAAACATACCATAAGCCCAAGAACAGCCTTTTGCAGTAATTTCATGCTGCACTGGATGACAACTAAGACTACGGGCTTCCCTCATTGTACGGAAGTACTGACCCTAAACAAGCAAGCCTAAAAGCAAGATACTTTTAATCCATAAAACATATTTTACTGTATGCCCTTTCTAGATCACATCAGTCTTTGTTTCTTGGACCTGCCTGACAAAGGTGCCTAGATTGCCTTGATAAACTTCTTAGCACATTATTTTCATAGGCTGTGATGATAAAACCAGCATGTGTGGTAAAGGTTAACTGCCTCAATCAGGCACAGCCTAGACTAATGCCTTAAGAGTCACTGTCAACACTAATTGTGATAAGACTTAACATCACAAAGGCGGGGGTTGGTTTTATGTATGTGGAGGACATGACCCTCTCTGCAGGGTCACCACCAAACTTTTTGCCTTCACTCCTCCTATTTTTGCTGAATTCACTTCTGCTCGCCTGAGGACTCTGTGCACTTTACCACTGCTAACCAGTGCTAAAGTGCTTGTGTTCTCTCCTTAAAACATGATGATGTTGTCTTACACTTGTTTGGCATCAATAATTTACTTATACGTCCTTTGTAGAGTGGTATATCATATATCAAGGGTCTGCAGCACTTATTGTGCCACCCACTTAAGTAGTCCTCTAAAACATGTCCCTGGCCTGCCATGGCTACCTGAATGCAGTGTCACACTGCCATGTCGAATTGGCATTTACACCCCCTTACCAAGCCTTAAATCCACCTCTTATTACGTATGTCACCCCTAAGGTAGGCCTTATGTAAAGATCCTCCAGAGACAATGGTATTAAGAAGTGAAAAGCTTTATTTAAGTAGGACTTAACACCCCAGCCTGCTAACAGCACCTACAGCAAAGCTCAAGTCAAACTGACAGTGAATCAAACACATACATTCCATAGTGAACCTTGATGCTAGCAAGATTCCAACAGTATGATGTCATTTTACAGTATAAGAAAGCATAGCACAGAAACACATTTACAATGGCTGAATGTAAGTTACAAAATATGAAGAAGAGAATACAACACATCTCCCTTCTGATAACAAGAAATATATTTAATGCTGAACAAAATCATCCAAATATTTTGGTTTAAAATGTGGTCTGGTATTTTTTTCTCGCTTCACGACATCTCTACAAGTTTTCTTTTTGAGCGAGTCATCACTTTTCACAGAAACATCAGAAGGAACTACGACAAGTTTGGCAACCCTGTTTAAATTCCAGATTCTATGGTCTTCAGCTCTAATTGCATTCTTGAATACTTTAATTACTTTCATTGGTTGTAGAAACTTAGATCCAGCAAGAACGTGACCCTTACGAGGATTACGAATCCTGACCAAGTCACCAACCCTTACAACTGTTGTTTTTACAGCTTTCCTTGTGTCAAACATTTCTTTATTCATGTACATTTTCTTAACTTCTTTTTCAATGCGTTCTCTGTCACCCTCCTCAAACATAGAATCAGAGGATTCTTTGGATATCCAGGAAGGACATAACATTGAGAAAGCTTTTCGCTTGCGAAATCGCTCGAAAGGAGTCCTACCTGTCATAGAATGAGGAGTCAATCTATAGCTTTTAACCTTGTTTTCTACTTCAGAATACCAACACCTGTGATTAGACAAAGCTCTTTGAATGGTTTCTTTGAGTACTCGATTAAATCTCTCAACTATCCCATTTGTCTCAGGGTGATAGAGGGAGGACCTTTTGTGTATAATACCCTTGTCATCCAAAAATTTAAGCATTTCTTTTGAGGTGAATTGAACACCATTGTCAGAAAGGAGTTTTGAAGGGAAACCTCTTTCAAAAACATTATTAAGAAATGTTATGATATTCTTTGTTTCTACTGAGTTCGTAATCATAACCTCAGGCCACCTAGAGTAAACATCAAGAAGAACAATGAGATACTTATCCACACTAGTGTGCTTTATGGGGCCTAAAATATCAATAACTACGTCTTCCCAAACTTCCTTGGGAAGTGATCTTAAGGTCATCGGTTGGACGCGAGGTTTCAAAATCTTATCACACCCGCAGCATTCACCACATTCACGAACAATTCTCTCAACCATTATGTCCATCCCAGGCCACCAGTAGGTTTGCCTGAGAATCTCTTTGGTTTTGGAGATTCCAGGATGTCCATCATGAGCAAAATCTAACAGGTTTGATCTTAATGAGGTTGGAGGTATTAATCTCGTACCTCTCAACAAAATATCATTTTGATAAGCTAGTTCCTCTCGTACTCGAAAGAAACCACTGAGATCCTCATGTACTTTTGCGTGTTTGTCCTAATTTCCTGCAATTCCTTTAATAACAGATTGTAGTATGGTATCTTTGGCAAGTTCATCTTCCCACACATCCCTTTTTATCGCACTCTCATTGACTAAGCACACAGCGTACTCATCTAACTCATCACTTTCATCTTCAACTGCCTCACTCTTAGAGACATTGATGTCCACCAAGCGAGAGCAGCAATCAGCCAAATTGGTTTTCGAGCCGGGAACATACACAACGGAAAAGTCAAACTCCTGAAGAGCCACAACCCATTTTCTTATTCTTGAGGAAATATTGTCTAGACCCTTTTTCTCAAAGATCTCCCTCAGCAGTTTATGGTCAGTTTTGACAGTGAATTTGCATCCCCACAAGAATTTGCTTAGCTTTCTTATCGCCCAGAAGATGCCCAAAGCTTCCTTTTCTACTACTGAATAATTAAGTTCAGATCCTCTTAGTGCCCTAGATAAAAACAGAATGGTTCTTTCAACTCCTTGATTATTTTGCTGCATGACAACACCTAAACCTGCTGAACTTGCATCAGTCATGATGACAATGTTGTGACCTGGTTCAAAGCTGCTTAGACAGGAAGCCTTAGACAACATCTGTTTAACTAAAATGAATTCTTTTTCACATTCAGCACTCCATTCAAAACTTATTCCCTTTTTTAGGAGGAGTCTCATGTTCTGAGTTCTGTGAGCAAAGTTAGGTATGAATTTCGCATAATATTATGTCATTCCCAAAATGCATGATCTTTACTACTCGGACTTGCCATGTTGTGGATTGTGTCAACAAGTTCCTTCTTGAGTTCTATGCCTGAAGAGGATACCCTATGTCCTAAATAATCAATCTCAGTAAGACTAAATTTGCATTTTTTAGCTTTCAATGTAAGACTATTGGCTTCCAAGATTTTTAGTACTTCTCTTACCCTTTTGTCATGTTCTTCTTTGTTACGACCAAAGACAAGTATGTCGTCTTGATAAATTTTATTGCCTCTGACATTACTAAGAATGCGTTCCATCATCCTTTGAAATACAGCAGCAGCAGATATCAACCCAAAAGGCATTCTAAGCAATTTAAACGTACCAAATGGAGTGATAAATGCTGTTAAGTCTTGCGAGTCTGGGTGCAACTTTACTTGGTGGTACGCTGAAGCCAAATCCACAGAGGAAAAGAACTTGGCTCCGTCCAAAAGAGACAACATTTCTAATATGTTGGGAAGTGGATAATGGTCAACCACAACACACTTGTTCAGACCTCTCCATTGCTTTTAAGAGCCATTACGAATGGTGACAACCATTCTGATGCTTCAACTTCAGCAATGACTCCAGCACTTAAAAGTTTGTCTAATTCTACTTTCATATTTTCTTTCACCTTAATGGGAACTCCTCTTACCTTGCTAATAACAGGAACTGCCCCCTTTTTTAAAATTATTTTATGCGAGTATCCATTCAAGCACCCCAGCCTCTCCTTAAAGACCAAAGGAAATTCCTTTTCAAACGAAGTAATGAAACTGGAACCAGATGACTCAACTTGACTCAAAGGTGCACATTTGTCATTATAACCATAAGTTTTCAACATAACTGAAGGAGTTTCATTTGGATCCAGTATAATTCTTAGATCTCTTTGATGCAACCAACTAACTAAGGAATCACCTCTCTCAGACACATAGACTTTTCCAAGGGTGCAACGATTCTTGAAATTTATATTCCCATTAAAATAACCTGTAAGTTTAATCGGTTCTCCGCCATACCCTTTTGCTTTGATATCAGGTTTATATAGTGCAACTTTATCTTTCAAGTATTTATCATATACATCTTTAGGAACAAGAGTAATTTTCGCCCCAGAATCAAACAACATTCTAACAGGAGTACCATCAATGTGAACTATTTCAAAGGGACCACTCTTTTCACCTTCAGAGACTCTGAGAATTATTTCTTCGTCTTCATGATCTTCATCACAAACAACCTCCTGAACTTTCTTTTTTTCCATGCCAGAGCGACAACAATTTGACACGTGTCCCTTCTTTCTACATTTCTTACACGTTGCCTTCCATCCTATACAACCCTTAAAACTGGCTACATGCCCATGTTCTCCACATCGGTAACAAGTAACTTGAAATTTGCCAGAATTAATGGTACTCTTGCTGTAGTTATTTTTATTAAATGCAAATTTATTCGTGTCAGACTTGTTAAGATGGAATTGGTTACATCATTTTGTTTGCTTTTAGAGTCATATACAGTTTCTACTTTGTCTTCCTTGGGAACCTCACCATTCCCTTTTTTAAGTTCTGCGACACATGCTTTCGTGTGTTCACAGGATTTGGCAATTGTAATTACTTCAGATAAGGATGGATTATCTTTTTCCCAACACGCTTCTTTGACTTTATCTAGAGAACATCCTAACATGAATTGATCTCTCAACCTCTCCTCGTAATTTCCCCCAAAATTGCAAGTTGAGGCAAGTTTCCTCAAAACAGTAACATAATCCTACACACTCTCACCTAGTCTTTGCATACGTTTGCCAAAATGATGTCTCTCTAGAACAGTAGACACCTTGGGTAGAAAATGTAAATCTAACTTTTTAAAACAAATTTCATAATCATTTAAATTGTCAGCTTCAGATGTTGGCAGGTCCGGAAGATGTTGAAAAATCTCTTGTCCCTCAGGGCCTAAACAGTGAAGAAGAAGAGACATCTTTCTTTCTGCACTCAAAGAGACTCCACATACACGAGAATAGTGTTAGAAGACATTTTTCCACTTTTTACAGGGAATGTTAGGTTCACCTGGACTCATCAGAAAGAATGGAGGAGGTGGAACATTCTGCATTATGAATGTGAAGGTAATATACACTTGTAAAGGAAAAGATTAGTATGAAAAGTCTGTCACAAAATGGACAATAATAAAAAAAAATAGTGTGCTTGTCACTGAGATGAATTTCACAAGCAAAAAAAAATAGTGTGCTTGTCACTGAGATGAAATGTCCAATTATAATTAAAAAAAATAGAGAAAAGTTTCCCACGCTGAATAAAAATACTGTGCTGGTCACTGAGAAGAAATCCAATTAAAGAAGTGAAAGAATGTTTCCCACGCTGATTGGAACTCTTTTATGTTTGAGATAATGGGTCTTTATGAACAAAGTTCTAAAGGAGAATTTCCCACGAAGAAAGGTAAATTGGAGCAATGTATTGTGTATAGAATTTTCAATGAAGAACCTTTATCTAGGTTGATTCCTAACACAGTGGTCAAAAGTTCCAAGTTCCAAGTTAAAGTCTGGTAGCGAAATAACAGGAAGTGGGGAAAACTCTTTATGCAGGTTAACAGTCTAGATGCAATCCTGGCGAAATAACAGGAAGTGAGGGAAACTTTTTATGAAGATTGGCAGTCTAGTTGTAATCTTGTTGAGAAGGAAGAGGAAATGACGCGCGTGTTGTTCACCAAGTTTCACCAAAGATTTACGTAAACCAACGCGTACATGAAAGAACATGATCAGCGCGCTAGGAACGAAGGCCACGGGACCTCTTTTGAAGGTAAACGGGAGCGGGAGGCATAACAACCACTTCTCGCTTCACCGCACGTTGCATCAAAGGAAAGTCAATACTTAAGCGGGTAAAATGAGGTAGAGAACCGTGGCAAATCAGGCAGAACGAAACAGTGGCAGAATCAACACGCACGCATCAGCAATCGGTCAAATCCAGCACAAAAGTCATGATCACGATAGGAAAGACATAGAGCGTGTCCAACACTCCTTTCATGCAGGGTTCAGTGACAAGCGTAAAACGTTGGGATACAATTAAATATGAATCCTTGAAGGTGAAGAGCACGCAAATAAGCGCAAAGTTAATCTTTAGAAACAGTCGCGATTTGCACAGTTTTAAATAAAATCATACATGTATAAAATACATGAAATACGATACCAAAAGTTTCAAAAGATGGTTGGTTGAAGTTTTCTTCTTATTGAATGTCAGGGTGAAATCAGAAGAAGTTGTCCAAATATTTTCTCTTGAGAGGTGGTAGCGTTGAGGTGTGAAATAAAAGTCCATGGGTAATCCTCAGCTCGTCACCATTGTAAAGATCCTCCAGAGACAATGGTATTAAGAAGTGAAAAGCTTTATTTAAGTAGGACTTAACACCCCAGCCTGCTAACAGCACCTACAGCAAAGTTCAAGTCAAACTGACAGTGAATCAAACACATACATTCCATAGTGAACCTTGATGCTAGCAATATTCCGACAGTATGATGTCATTTTAAAGTATAAGAAAGCATAGCACAGAAACACATTTACAATGGCTGAATGTAAGTTACAAAATATGAAGAAGAGAATACCACACCTTACTTTTAAGTTTTTCATAGTCGTGGTAGTGAAAAACTCTCAAATTCGTTTTTCACTACTGTGAGGCCTACCTCTCCCAGAGGATAACATTGGGGATTCCTTATTACATTTAATAAGCTGTAATTCCTAATTGGGACAGGTAGCTATGTCATGTTTGGTACCTATTAAATTGTAATGATAAGCCCTCTTTAGTGATAAAGTCAGATTTTTCATTACAATTTCGAAAATGACACTATTAGAAAGTTGGCATTTTCCTGCGCTCTTCCCTTTGTGCCTGCAGCCTGCCTTGGGTCACGTGACTGGGTGGAGATGACAGTTGGACTTTGTGAATTCCTCCCAGAGAGTCATAGAATAGAGGGATTAGGTGTGCCTCAATGGGCCACCTACTGGCAGGATAGGGGTTAGAGCTAAGCACACACCCACTTACGCCTGAATAGCCTGTGCTCGGCCTTCACAGAAAGGGCCTAACAACCCTGTATTGTCACTGCAGCCAGCTTGGAGTCAGGGCAGGGGAGGCAGGCAATTTTATGCACTTCAAAGAACTTTTCCGTCAGCTTCTCCTACCTTTCAGAAGAAGGGCACCAGGGTATAAAAATAAGACCTTCAAGCCACTCTTCAGTTCACTAGTGGCCATGCGAAAGGAATCTGAGAGGACTGCCTGCTGCTGTGACCTGCTGTGCACTCTGCCAGACTGCTGCAGCATCTGGAAGGACTGCTTTACTGCCTGGATCCTGCCCTGAACTGTCAGAGGCCAGCCCTGCTGTTCAGCCCTGAATCTTCACCTGCACCCAGGACCACCAGAAGAAACTCCAATGGCTAGTTTGCTAGCCTCATGTTCAGAACCACAGGGACATAAAAGGCTCCCACCATCTTGAACCCATACCTAGACTGAACCTGGGTGAGTTCTGAACCCCCAAGAGGCGTCCAACCAGTTCTGGAACCATGGTGGCCAATTTCCAAAACTGAGGACTTCGACAAAATTTGGCCAAAAAGTGCCTTGAGAACCAGGAGGAGACCGGGACTAACCTGCCCGCCTAAGCACCCGAGGTGCATCGTCGGTCGGATTGGCTTTGCGGCTTCTCCCACTACGTTCTTCTCAGCAGCAGCAAATCCTTTTCAGCGGTCCTTCGCCAAAGGGTTATTTGACCTTGTGGAACTGTCTTCGGCTACATCCCGCTTGGGTTTTTCAACTTCCATTTCGCCGACTAAGTCTGAACGTGGAAATCCTCACCGTGGCTTTGACCCAAGGCCATCCGACAATGACACTCCCTAATTGGACATCTCCTGCAGCCTTGCCCCGCTGAACTTAACCTTCTCAGACATTTTTCTTCACTAATTTTTCTAAGTCTGAATGTAAGCGCTGACTGGGCCAAGCCACGTTTTGTATCCGAACCGCGATCCATCGCGGTTACCCTTAACTTTCTAATTTGAACTGGTCCTGCATGACTTTTGTTTCACCCTGCAAAGGATTGTGGCTGTTGTTTGACCAGGCCTCACACCCCACTCAACCAACAATCCAATTTCTCACAAACGCAAATGTTGATTTGCATTGCTTTGTAACAAAAAAACAATGCAATGCTCTGGCATTAGGCAGCCCAAAGTACGTCAGTACAAGGAGATAGCAGAACTGTGCCATTTCTTTGAAAATATGGTTAGTTCTGCTCTCTCCCTTTCAGGCAATATAGCAAAACAAGCAACTTCACTTGCTGCGCTGTGTTGTGTGAACTGTTTGTAAATCTGGGCCTTAATGCTTATGGATGAATGTACACTTGCTATATTTAGGCATGTGAATACACCTGGGAGCCTATGAAAGTTACAATATTTGAAGTGCACTTCTGGAATTATTCCTGGAAGTCAGTCCAAAGGTAGCCATAAGGCCCCAGGAGAAAATGTACGTACATACAAACTGTAGAGGTTTGTGTCAAACATCAGTTCCTGAAAGTGTAACATACTATTGGAGTCCTGACATTTGAGCAAAATGATGAAAGCCTGTCCCTCTATACCTTTCCGTGCATAGATCTCCACACCTGCAGAGTCTCCTTCAGTAAAATAAAGGGAAAATATATTTAACTCAAAAATATATTAATGTAAATTTATTTTATATTTTTATTTAAATGTAGAACAAAATATAAAATGGTGCAAGACTATTTAATTAATTTTTAAATCTTTAATTAAAGGAAATGCATTAAATGTAATTTTTTTTGGGGAAGTTTAAATAAAAAAATATGAATTTCCACCTAAAGAAAGAAAAGTATGTTTTATTACGCATTAATTATTATTTAAAGTTATGCACTGAGTTAATGACAAGTTACTTTTTAATAAAAGTATTGTTATATTCATTTTTAAATTCAAAATAAAGTAATAAAATATTTTAATTAAAACATAAATATGTACTATTTTTATATTTTTTAAGTATAATATATTTATTTGTATTTTAAACTATTTTACTAAAGAAGATACTAAAGAAGATGGCCGCGGCGAGAGAGCACTGAAATCGAGCTCCTGGGCACTGGGATCACCGCTGATAGGAGAACCCATGCTGGTGGGGGGCACCATCCCTTCCTACAGAGAACGAGGACTCACCGGATTGATACCCGAGCTGGATAAGCCTGAATCGAGCCCCCAACATCAGCAAGTAAAAAAGCTACGAGGATCGGCGCCGCGACATCGTCAGGATTGAAACTGACGCCTGAACGGTGATCGGTGGCTTGCAGACCTCACTCGGTCCCAGGACACCTCATCTCGGACCCGCGAGAGACCCGTCAGCCCCGGACACGGACCGCTCTCCTCACCGAGACAACACGAGGATTATTGGGAAAATGGAGCGCGAGCTGCTCCTGAGCTCCGCAACGCCTGACCTTAAAATGGCCGCTCAGTGAGGACAGTAGGGAAGAAAACTCCCGGTTAGCGGACTGCAGGCAACTTGATGACCCCCTGCAGCGGGCTCTCGAGCGCCTCGACCCGCATGGATCACCAACCTGGCACTATGGGGACCTCAGATAGCTGTCCATGAGCTACTGCAGAGCTCTGCAGCGCCTGTCCCTAAAATGGCCGCCCGTTGATACGGCAACGACAACCCGAACTACCAAATAGATGGCCCGCGGCTTAAAGGCACCCCTCAGAGGTCCCAAGAGAGCCCAGACAACCAAGGCCACCAAGGATCACCAAGCTGGCACCATGGGGACCTCAGTTAGCGGTCCATGAGCTACGGCAGAGCTCTGCAGCGCCTGTCCCTAAAAATGGCCGCCCCGTTGATACGGCAACGATAACGAGAACCATTGAACTGACGGCTCACTGTTTAAAGGCACCCCACAGAGGTCCCAAGAGAGCCCAGACAGCCAAGGCCACCAAGGATCACCAAGCTGCCACTGAGGAAATCTTGATAAGCGCACTACAAACTACTTTAGAGCTCCAGAACGTCCGTCCCCAAGATGGCCGCCCGACGCTGAATTACTAAAAGTAACCCGGCATGAACAGTAGACGGCTCACTGTACAATAGTCACCCCACAAGGCACACAAGAGAGCCCTGTCAGTGAAAGCACGCAGTGATCATCTAACGGGCCCTGGGGGAATACCGGAAAGTGAACTATGAGCTACTACAGAGCTCCACAAGGCCTGTCCCCAAGATGGCCGCCATGTCATTGAACCACCACCGGTAACACACCACATATCCGAGCCCTCCTCAGAGACTGCAACCAAGTGGATTGCTCTAGCACAGAAGCAGAAGACAAAGAACTACCGAAAAGTCACTCTAACCACACTGAGCAATCAGTCTGCGTGTAAACGAAGGGCTCCGGAACGCCTGACCCCAAGATGGCTACATGGATGTAGTACTCTCACCGACGACCAGACTGCTCCGGTGAGTCCCCTTCACCCTAAATGCCCCCTATACACCCTGTACCTGTGGATCTCAGCAACAACAAGTAACAAAGGCCCCTGTACCACAGTTCCTGCCCCACCCCAAACCTAATGCACTCAGGGCCTGGCCCCAAAATGGCCCCCAAAAAGGCTCCTGCATCATAGAGACTGCAAAGACACCCGACTCCTCAGAGAGACACACTCATCTATGTCCACCTCTGATGCGACCCACCTGACCTCACTAGAATGCAACGCGGGCCCGCCTATACCCAGAAGTAGACCTCGCTATCAGTCCCGTCCTTCACTACAACACACCCGACCCCTGTGTTAGCGCAACACACCTAGCCCGAAAGAAACTAGCCCCATCGCCAACTTGATAAAATGCCTGCTACCACGCCAACCTACGCCAACCCCCTCACCTCGTCCTACGTAAAACCGCACGGCCCAAACTCCTTCTCAATCAGTCTCCCCCTCAACCTCTCACCAAAAGCGAAAAAAAACCTCAAACACAAACTGATCAGGCAATACCCAGAGTCACTATTTGCTGACATATATCATTGCTCCTCCAAAGATCAAGTAAAAATGGACCTCATTTTTCAGACAGAAAGGCCCGACAAGTGGAATTCCATCCTTAGATCACAACTCCACATTACCAAAACTACCAATACACCCCATAGCAGCAAACTGTCATTCTCTATCCCGAACCGCACGACGCGATGTGGGAACACCTCTGTGACCATCTACTCCAACGGCACAGTCCTGATTCAAGCTAACAATGCCAACCTTGAGGCGTTTGACCTCCTCTTCCCCTCCCTGCGGAATAACGTCGTTCACACACATCCCCCCTCCCATCGCTCCCCTTTTACCCGGACAACCAATCCCCCCAGCAGAACACCCACTCCACTCATGCGCCCGTAATCATAAACCCCTACGCTCCTCCCCGAGCCACCACCAGCACCTCCAGCACCAAGAACAAGGCACCCGCTCCTGCGCCGATCCGTCCCCTCGAACAGCCCCCCACGCTCAACCTCCCGCAAACAATACCGTTCGACCTAAATACTCAGTCTGTCTTCCAACCACCGTCCTATACCCACCTGAAAAGAAAGCAACTACCACAACATGACCCCCCTCACCCGCTCCTAATCCCATAGCCATAACTGACAGCACAACTACCAGAAGACAACACAACATCGTCAGGTCTTCTCCCCTCCAGGAAGAACCCCCCCAGAATCCTCCCACCCTCCCCCAAGAAGAGACGGGGCGCCGGCTCTCCCTGCTTGAAAGCCAAGTGGCTATTATAATACAGGGCTTTAACGAAATCCTAAACAACCTCGCTACACTCCTTAAGCCCTCCATTAACCCCCACTGTACTCCTACCATCTCCAACCACACACACCAAAGGCTCCCCAAGGCTCCGCGACCCAGTTGGACCTCATCCCCCCTCGCGAGCCATTCACCGAGGCCTAATAGAACTGTGGAAGCTATGTCCTCTGATGAAGCGAGTTGGCCTCCTCGTACACCACCCCCTCTACTCACACCCCTCAATCCTCGATTCAGGTAATCATTGGATTCAGAAGTGATCACTCCACTCCAAAACCCCCTAGACTCCCAGCCTCCCTCATTAACATCCCTACTGCTCCCCTTAGAAAAGAACCTAAAAAAGCGACACCCCCTACCAACTGCATGCTCATAAACTGCAGATCAGCCACTAAACACGCCACAGAGCTAGCTGAATCCATCCTCAACCATGACATAGACATAGCCTTCATCACCGAGACCTGGCTAAATGACACCTCGCCTCCAATCATGGATACTCTCGTACCCCCGGGTTTCTCTATCATCAACAAAGATAGAAAAGACCAAAAAGGTGGGGGTTTAGCAATCATTCATAACAACAACTTGGCCATGACCGAAATCGATACCTTCAACTATAACTCCTTCGAATGCCTAACCGCCAACATTAACTCCAGCAATAACAAATTACTACACTGCCATCTCCTATATCATCCCCCAGGCAACACCACCACGTTCACTGAGCACCTGCCAGACCTGATTGCCCAATGCTCTCTCCGAGACAATAACAACCTAATTCTGGGCGACCTCAACCTGCACTGGAATGATAAAAACAGCTCACCAATACAAAACCTGAACGAGTTATTACATACCAACAACCTTACCCAGCACTGCTTAGAAGAAACTCATATCAAAGGGGCAACCCTCGATGCCATCATAGCCCAACGCGACGCAATCACAATAGACCACATCCTACCGGTCGACTGGTCAGACCATCACTTAATCCTTTTCCGCATCACGCAACCGATCATCTGCCAACCTCCTATTCAAGACCCCCCCACATGGACAAGAAACCTAACACAGATCAACATAGTCGACTTAGAAGAAAAAATAAGCACCCTCCTGCCCATCTCCCCAGACGGTCTTTCCACAACAGAACTCACATCCCACTACAACACAACTATGTCCTCCATCTTAGACCAACTAGCCCCCTGAAACTGAAAAATCCAGGAACATCCCCTCCAGATCCTGGTTCAACAAGGACATTAACAACGAAAGGAGACAACTCAGAGCTACAGAACGTCTATGGAGAAATAATCCCTCCTCTAGACTCTGCGAGAAACTCAAAACAGCAAGAAGGAACTACAAAAAACATATCAACAATGAAAAAACCAACTTTTTCTGCTCCGCTCTTGAGAATGCGAAAAATAGGCCAAAAGAACTCTTTAACATCATCAGGCAACAAACCTCCAAGACCTCTGCAACCCCAGTCCAGGCCTCCAAAGACCTGTGTGACAACTTTGCCAACTTCTTCAATGACAAAATCACCAAGATTGAGCTGTCACTTGACATCAACCTCAATCCCTCCTGCAAAAACTTAGCCCCAACAGTCGAAAACACCACGAGCTTGCTCCCCACGAAAGCCTGGATATCCTTCAACCCCGTACCTGAAGCTGAGATTCTCAAACTAATCTCCTCCTCCAAGCCCTCATCCCACAGCCTCGACCCTGTACCTATCCAATTGTCTAAAAAGCTGAAACTCTCCCTTGCACCAATATGGTGTGAAATCATAAACAGCTCCTTGAAAACCGGCATCATACCAGACTGCCTCAAAGTCGGCCAAGTCACACCACTACTGAAAAAGCCAGGCCTAGACACCAACGTCCTGAACAACTTCAGACCTGTTTCCATCCTCCCCTTCCTAGCCAAAATCCTCGAAAAATGCGTTCTCCTTCAACTGAACCAGCACATTGACAACATCAACCTGCTTGACCACCACCAATCGGGCTTCAGAAAAGGCTGTAGCACCGAAACCGCGATCCTAAACATCGTGGATGACATCCTCAAGTCCCTTGATACTGACCAATGCTGCTTACTCATCCTCTTAGACCTATCGGCAGCCTTTGACACGGTTGATCACAATCTTCTCATCAAGGCTCTCAAAGACCGAGTAGGTGTGGACGGGGTGGTCCTACAATGGTTCTCCTCCTTCTTTCACAACCGCTCCCAAAGGATAAAAATCAAATCCTTTATGTCCGACCTACTCCCCGTCAACAGAGGTGTCCCCCAAGGTTCAGTGCTCTCCCCTCAACTGTTCAACATATACATGGAACCCCTCACCACCATTCTGAAAAAAGCCAACATCCCCTTCCACCTATATGCAGACGACACCCAGATCTACTTGGAAACCTCCTCCATTAACGACATTCTAAGACTCAACAACACTCTTAGAGAAGTTCAACAATGGCTATCAACTAACCACCTCAAACTCAATCAAGACAAAACCAAAATCCTCCTCATCTCCAACAAAGAAGAAAACCCTCAAATCGTAGAGTGGCTGAAAGCAATCGACGCTCTTAACGGTAATCTCACCCTGGCAAACTCGGTAAAATCGCTAGGAATCACCCTCGACCAAAATCTAAGCATGACCAAACACATTAAGATCTCCGCGAAGAGTGCCTTCCTCAATTTGAAGCTTCTCAACAAAATTAAACCCTTCATCCCGCCCATGGACCTCAAACAAGCCACCCAAGCACTGGTGCTATCTAGACTTGACTATGGGAACGCAGTCCTCTCCGGTACAGCTCGTTCCCACTTAGCGTCACTCAAAACAACTCTCAATGCTGCTGCCAGAATGGTCACCGGAGTTAAAAAATATGACCATTTATCTCCCGCACTCAGAGAACTAAAATGGCTCCCAGTCAAAATGCGTGCCAGCTTTAGAACTGCTTGCCTCACGCACAAAGCCCTGCACACAGGGAAACCGGAATACCTGGCCTCCAAACTCATGAAAGCCGGCCAGTCAAGAATCTTCAGGAGTTCCAACACCCTCTTACTCATCCCTCTGAAAACACGCAAACAAAAAACCGCGTCTCGATCCTTCGCTGGAAACGCACCCAAAATCTGGAACTCCATTCCAGTCTTTATAAAATTCAAAAGACTCCTAAAAGACCTCTACCTCAACCGTGCCTTCCCGGACTGAGAACCAAAACGCACAAGCCTGCACTCTGCAGCCACCAGGCAATGTTCCACCACCTTACCTCCTCCTGCACTTTACAGACCCTTGTCATTGTTCCTCCACTCCCTACCTCATCCCTGCTCCCTAACCCCCTCCTCGTTCACCTCCTCTCGGAGGGAGATTTAGCCCAAGACTTTGTGCACGCAACGAGACTACCTCAGGACCTCTCTACCTCAATGTCGCACAGCACACTGGGACTTTTGAACACTTATGCCTACCTTTGTCTCTTTTATGTGATTTCTCCCCTATATCTGCTGTAAAGCGCTCCGATACCCTCGGGTCTGGCCAGCGCTATATAAAACCTCTTAAATAAATAAATAAATAAAATTTTAAATAATAAAAGGGGATTTAACATTATTTACTATGGGGTTTCATTTTAATTCCGTATATCCATTATTTTCTGTGAGACGGTGTTGCACTTTCAGTGCTCAAATTCACAACAGTTTTTTTTATTAGCAACATACACTTGGATTTTGTGAATAAGCAAAATGTAGTAAAATTATTCAAAAGTGTAAGTTACCTTTGTGAATCAGGCCCTAAGTGTTTTATAGAGAGACAGAGCCATCTCTATCTGGCTGATATTTTAAAATATGTATACATTTAGAGCAGAAAATTCAATGTGTTACTCTGGCCTAATTTATTGGTACTCAATTTATTAACCTTGGATGCTTAAAAGGCTGAATTTATCTTTCAAGAATTTTAAAGTGAGACTTGCCGGTTACACAGAGATATCAACAATTGTTGCTTAACTATTTGAGCTATCTTGCCTCATAATCTGCAGTTTTCAGATTGTATTACATGGCACAAACACCTGAGAGGGAAAGTGGTTCAATGCCTCAACGGCTCAGGTGTAAGAAAACCTCCCACCTTAGTTAAACATTGCTCCCTCTTTCACACTGTTCAAATCTGGATTAAAAAAAAAACATATCTACAATGTAAACAGTGAGTGCATGTTTCTCCAGCTTATTGACCTTGGAAATCCTAAAAACATTTGCTATCATCACATTTATGCTAAACGTAGTCTTTTACTTAATATCTCTCGTTGCAAACCTAATGATCTTGGGAAATTGTCTCTATTCACATGTGGAGTACTCTGACACCTTTACTTAATGTTAAAAACGTGCTGAATACAAATCAAATAAAAAACATACATATTAAAAAATGCGTCTCTGAGTAACTTGAAGCAGGGCCATCTTCACATCATTGTTTCTTAGACTGTAGATCATGGGGTTCAACATTGGGGGGGTCACGGTGTAAAACACAGAGACTATTTTATCTAGATTAGCTGACTTTTTTGATGTTGGTTTCATATACATGTAGATGGCGGTGCTATAGAACATGGTGACAACAATCAGATGGGAGGCACAAGTGGAGAAAGCTTTGTATCTGCCTCCTGAGGAGCGGATCTTCAGAATGGCGATAATGATGCAGATATAGGAGATCAGAATGAGGAGGCTTGGGATTAGCAGATCATATGTCCCAACAGATAGCATGACCATCTCTGTGATAAAGGTATCTACACATGACAGCTTGAGGATAGCTGTGCCTTCACAAAAGAAATGGTCAATAACATTATGACCACAAAAAGACAATG
Organism: Calotriton arnoldi; assembly: GCA_963921515.1. NCBI lineage: Eukaryota > Metazoa > Chordata > Amphibia > Caudata > Salamandridae > Calotriton > Calotriton arnoldi. The sequence continues at coordinate 1,043,973 of CAWUFW010003335.1, forward strand.
TTAGTGGGAAAACAGTGTCAAGCAGCCCTGTCACACTGCCGCTGAGCCAGCAGAACACGGACAACTTGATACAAACAGACTTGCTCATAATAACGTTATAACGCAATGGTAAAGAGATGGCTACATAACGATCGTAAGCCATGACTGCTAGAAGCACACCTTCAGTAATCCCCAGGAGAAAGAAGAAGTACATTTGAGCTGCACATCTGGAAAAGCTCATTGTTTTCCTCACGAGAAAAAATTGGACCAGCATGTTAGGGACAATCACCGATGAGTAGCAGACATCCAAGAAAGAGAGGTTGACCAGGAAAAAGTACATTGGAGTATGGAGCTTAGGCTCCATGATACAGGCTGTGATCAGCATAGTATTTCCAATGAGAGTTACAGTGTACATTACTAAGAATAAGACAAAGAAGGCAGTCTGCAAATTGGGGTCTGAAGTTAGTCCCAGCAGTACAAACTCTGTGACTGAGCTTCCATTCCACTTCTCCATCAAACCGTCTTCCAATTTCCTGTAGAAAAATAAAGAATAAACTATAGTGAATAACTGTTGCTAAAGTTTGGAATACTTACTAGAAAGAAAAAATATATCTATCTGAACCTCATAAAAGACATTATCACATGATGTATGGTTTAATCCTACCACATCCTGTCCAAGTAAAACCTTACACTTGCCCTTTGGCAGTCAAGCCACACCCATTGATTCCTATCCCATAAGACCACCAAAGAACTTCATCATGAAATGAAGTGATATTCCTGTCAGGCCTTTTCTCATGGTCCACGCAAATCACTGGGCAGTATATCCAGGGATTACCATCATATTTTTTCTGGTATTTCAAAACCTTAAGGGGCCGATTACGATGTCGTTCGGAAACTGTTCCGAACAAATTGGTTTTGGAATCAATTCCGTATGAATTGGGTCCTGCGAGTCCGAACGACTGATTACGATGCTTCCCAACATCGTTCGGTCGGACTCTCATTGACTTCCATGGGAGCCTGTGTTCCGAATGAGAACACAGGCTCCCATTGAAAAAAGGGGTGGTTGGAGAAAACCTTGCACCCTGTGGCGGGCACCACATGGTGCCTGCCACATTGTGCATGGTTGGGAAGAGGGGTCCCTTGGGTACCCCCACGGGCCCCAATCGGACACCTCCAGGTGAAGGGGGGCCTGCAACGGGCCCCCAAAGACAGATTCCGAGAGCCGTTTTGTGTCGGACAGACCAAATTTGAACGGCTGTCCGAATTGGTCATCGTATTCGCTCATCCGGAAACTGTGTCCATAGAGCTGTACGAATCGGCTCTGAAAGACTCAGGCTGTCTGAATGCCTTTCGATTCGGACTGCTCGAACGGCAGAAACCTATCCCATCTTAGTTAATTTACCATGGCATTGTGTCCCTTCTATTGCCAGTGGAAAATAGGTCCCTGGCAGAGTGCTATAAATCTAACAAATAAACTATACTGTATCTGTTCTTTGTCCTAGTTTCTCAGTGGCCTTGAGTACAAGAGGGGAAATCCTAATGGCTTGGGTCCACACCTCTGCAAATCATCCAGTAAGGATTCAAAACACAAATATGTATTTAACAACTCAACACCTCACATACAGATAGGGGAGAGGAGTTGGCCTAATGGCTACGGCGGTCGACCTCGAATCTGGGGAACTGGGCTCGAGTCTCAGCAATGACGCTGAACATCCTGTGATTCTGGGCAAATCACTTAATCTCCCCGTGCCTAACAAAAATGAATGTGTCCTCATGTAATGCAACTGGTGCTATGTAAAGCGCTCTGATACCCGATACCTGCGGGTCAAGTTTGCGCTATATAAAACTCCGCAAAAAAAAGAAAAAAAAAATCCTGGATATCCAGACATAGCAAACTGGTGAATTTAGGGTACCAAATTGAAAAGTCCGAAATCAAAGTTCCAGTCATGTTAAATGCACTCCAGTGGCTGGTGAGAGGAGGAGGGCAATGGGCACTAGTCAAGTGGAGAAGAGTTACTTATCCAACTGGTGTCTAAAATTAAAATTCAAATATTCAGTCTACTGGTGTTGGGAATGGACCAAGAACTACTATAGACTCTGTAAGTTTACCATGTTTTGGTGCCATATTTCTTGAATGGCTAGTTCCAGTTAGGATTATCATGTGTCAGGAACAAACAAGGTGCATGAACATTCACTGAACACATTGGTTCACACTAGAAACTAGGGAACTCAGATTTATGGATAAGAACCAGATGGGACTCCAATTTCTCTGGAACTGTAAGGCTGGGAGGATGGTTGAAATTGTTGTGGAAATAGGAGGCCAGTTCCAGCCACTTCAGATATATTGATCAACTAAAGTTCCAGCAACACAATAAAAATACTAATGTGAGTGATGTAATAGCAATCAAATCACTACAGGAGCACAGTAATATAATAATCAGAGCAGCCATAAGGGGGAAGGAATATTATTTATAACTAATGAAAATTAGTATTGTGAAACCTATAAACAATTACAAGGACTATTGTTATACAAGAGCAACTAAAGAAGATCTGAAGATGCCTGAGCTTCATTTGAATCCATTATTGACACAATGGAGAGACCTCGGTATGCTTGAAGAAGATTTGTTGCCTTAACATCACATCTGCAAGTTCCTTATATATTTGTTTTACCGTACATAAACAAGAGCACAAAAACCCTCCAGGGAGAGCCATTGTTTCAGGTACTGGTTCCCTTACAGAATGGACCTCAGAATTTGTTGATGTATTCATTGCCCCATTGGTCTGAATATATCAGATTTGCTAATGACTTCTTAAAATGTTGTTAGTGATAATGAATGTTAGTTCTTTATATACATGCATCAACCTCAAAGACGGACTATCCACAATGAGAAAATACCTCACTACAAGATCAGCCAACCTCCGATCCAGCACCAATATGTTTATGGATATGGCTCAATTTGTTTTAAATAATAACTGGTTTTATTATGAAAACCAACTATTCAAGCAAAGAAGGGGAATAGCTAACAGTTTGCTCCCTCTTAAGCTTTCCTTGATGGCAATGGATTTACTTTTTTGGAAAGGTACAGAAGAAAATCCCAACAATTTGAATGTTGAGTTGTAATTTTAATTCAATAGCTGTATTTTTTTGTTACTGTGAGCTCTTTAGATTTGAACATAAGGTAAAAATCATACTCTGCAGAAATAGCATAGCATAAAATAATGTACTACCTGTAATATTAGACAACTAGAAACAGGATAATAATGATATTTCCTATGGGAAATTTTAAGAGGTAGAAGATTCTGTATTCTGGAGTCAGGCTACCATAATGAAGCAACAACAATCTTACAGAGAGGGTATCACAAAGACATCATTGAGAGCTGCTAACAATGCATCACAGACTCTGTACTGCCAGCATGAGAATGTTGAGGCAAATACCTCCATCTCCCCCTAGAGGTGAACTCACCCCTTTGGATTACACCAAGGGTAAAAATGAAGACCCAAACTCTGGGAAAAAGGTGTGAGTGGAGGAAGAGAGAGAGACTCTCTTGTACGTTGGTGTTCAGGAGATGCGGACTGGAATCCATAAGCACAACATTGAGGGCCTGATTCTGATGCGGTTAGGAAAGCATTCCCACCTAGGGCCTGATTCTGATGCGGTTAGGAAGGCCTCCTAATGGCATTTGCTCCTTCCAAATCAGATCGGGAACGTGTCTTCCCGACCCAGGGCCCAATTATGATGCGGTTAGGAACATATGCTCCCATTGAAGTCAATGGGAGTACAACCAAATCGTATCTGGAAGCATCCGGATGCATCGTACTCCGTCGGTCGGACTCTCCCGATCCGAGTGGGTCGGAAACCATTTCCAAACCGATTCGGTCGGGAAGCTTTCCAACCCGCATCAGAATCAGGCCCTAAATGTCTATACTAATAGGATCGGGGCCCGGACTTATCAAGGGCTTGCATGGCGACACAAGGCAACACGAGCAAAATTTACTAAGGCAGCTTGGGAAGGCATTCTATGAGTGGAGCGTGGGTGTTTCCATCCATCCACCCATGGTTTTAGGCACATCCCCAGATTTACTAAGATTAGGAAACCTCGGAATGCGTCAAAATGCTATGCCAACCCAGATGAGACGTAACAAGGAGAAATATGTTTATTTCTCCTCATTATTTCCTCTTTCTATATGGGCTGCATTCTGCCGCAGACATAGAAAGAGGAAAATGCCTCTGAGGATTATTTTTGTGCAGGAAGGTGCCCTCTCCAGCAGAACAACAATGCTGTCTGTAGCACAAGCACCCTTGCACCATGGTGCAAGGGTGCTTGCATTAGTGCATGGCAGCCACAAGTGTGCCAGCTCAAAGACAGAGCAGGAATGTTCCATATGTTAGTAAATATGGCACATTTCTGCTCTCTCCATTTGACACAGCGCAGCATGTTGTCTTGCTGTGTTGCATTTTGCCAAATATTGATAAATCTGGCCCAAGGTCTCTACCTAAGGTGAGAGAAAACAAATTTCTAAGGGATCACATAACAGGAGGGAAGTAAAACATCCAAGGGACACAGTTAGGGGTTTACTTGGTTCCAGCAGATTGTATACTATAACTAGCCCTTGATGTACCTCATAACCAACTCAGCAGACAAAGATAAGGCCACTGCAGCATTGGGTGGGAGCTAATCTTGAGACAAAATAAAAACTAACAAGATGGTAATGAGTAAGGTATATATAACAATAGGCAAGGAATGAGGTTGACCATGGGGAACCACCATACAAGGGAGAAAACAACAAAGGCAAAAGACTAGTCAAGCTGATATGAACTAATGTGAGTAGCAAGGAATTACAACATCCACTCTTGCCAGACAAGGGAGCTCAGTGCCAGTTGCCACTATGGACCTGAAAGTATGCCTGAATATGCTGGGCCTCTAGTGGCTGGGAATGTGCATCTGTGTCTGGGAAATGTAGTTGCACATGTAGCACTGTGTATTTTCAATAAACCTGTGTGCCATCTCCTCCATGTTTGGTGTTTCTTCAGTCTCTCGTGTCTAACTGTGTCTTGTGGCCTGCCATAATAAAAAAAAAATGAGAGACATTAATTGATACACAGAACATGGAATGTTAGATCTCGTAAAAAAGCTGACGATATAACATTATATGTATTACCAAATGTGGTAATAAGAGTTCTCAAATACACAAGATTATTTAACAACTCTGATATCTACATTTACTTGATAAGGATATCAGTGATTACTTTTTTCCAAAACCAATGATATAATTTAGATGTAGTCTCGTGTCAGAGGCCTTACAAACAACAACTGAATCATAATACACAAGTAGGAGACTCCTATAGTGTTCACTAAATTGTAAAGTCATTTATTTTAAGTCAGTTCCCTTCATTAAAAAATGTCCAAAAACAGACACTCAACACCTGTTTCAAGAAGAATCCTCTTTCTTAAGGCCGTAAATAAAAATAAGAATAAAACATGTTGATCTTGTTTTTGAATTGGAAACTTTGTAGCCTGTTGAAGGGAAATAAGATAAAAGTATATATTAGTTATATTTTGTTTGTTAGGATTGCATTTAGGTCTATTAATTAAAGTTTTGCAAATAGTTAAGAGATATAGGGGCATATTAGCAAGACCGGCGATAAAATTATCGCCGTTTTAGCGGCAGGAAACTGCCGCTAAAACGGCGATAATGGGCTTGCTAATATGCGTTATAGAATTCCAATAGAAGCCCAGGTTAGATGTGCAGGACAATAATTTTATCGCCGGTCTTGCTAATATGCCCCATACTTATTTGATTTTATGTATTTCGTTAATGTTAATTTTGTTCTTTCTTTTTGGAGGAAATGGTGGACTGGAAATTTCTATGTAATGTAGAGTTTTGGTGAAGTTTAGTCTATAAAATAGGAACAGGAAAAAACAATCATTTTGTTTAGTACGTTTATATGTTTAATTATTTTTTAGTTAAGGTTATTTATTTATTTTAAAAGATATGTACTTACCTTTAATGAGACTTTTTGGGTGTAGTAGTATATGTAGATCTTTTTCGTTTTGTTGTCTATCTGGCAAAGTTTCGTCCTTCTCCAATGTTTGATAGTTTTGAGGTAATTTTATGGTTAATTAATTGGTTACTTTTATAGTGTTAGTTTAATTAGTTGCAGCTTTCTATAGGTTTTTGTTATTGTAATTTTATTTTATTGGTTGGAATAACGTCTGTGTGAATATTTTGGCAGTTATAATTTAATTTGTTTAATGTTTTCTGTATTTATTTAAAAGTGCTTTTTCATTTTATGTTATAATATAATTAGAATATATGTTTTAATAAATGTTATATATATTTTTTTAAATACGTTGTATATATGTTTGTTTATATTTGATAGTGGTAATTATTATTTTATGTTTTTGAATTTGTGTATTTATTTTAATTTGATTTTTTAAGTTTATTAGTAAGTAGTTTGGTTTTTGTAGTTGTTTAATTAATTTTTTTATGTATATTATGATGTGTGAAATGTGTTTTTATTTCTTTTTTTAAAGGGTTAAAAATATTTTTTTATAATGTTTAAATGTTATTTTTATGTTAGTAAAGATGTATTTTAGCGATGTTTGTGTTGTTGATATTATGTATGTCAATATTTTTGTTGGATTATATGTTATTTTGAATTTTCCGATATTTTTATGTATGAATATTTTGTAGTCGATATTTTTTTAGTCGATATTTTTTTCTCTTGTGTAATTTCAATTGTGTGTATTGGTAGTCGATATTTTTGTCTTTGATATTAGTGATTCAATAATTATGTAGGTCGATATAATAGGGGTCGATATTGTGTCAGTGATCCACAAGCACTGTATCTTGCCCACACATACCTGCTCCATTTGAAGCCTAAACTGCTGCTGTGTCAGCTGGGCTGCCCTCTAACTCAAACGGAAAATGGCTTGGCTGTATACCGGCGACAGAAACTGCGACTTATGCGGCTCAAATAAAGAGAACCTTATGCACGTAATCTGCATTCAGACTAAAATAGCAGAGGAGTGGAAGTGTCTCCTTAAACCTTTACTAAAGGACAAAGGGATCTACACATGCAGGCAGGCCGTAATTTCCTGTCTAGAGCGCTATGACCCTAGCCTGAGCTTCACGAAATCTTTAAGCAAATTTGAACAAAAAACTTCTCCAACAAGCAACTGAGTGCACTAAGGCATAGCTGGACTTCAGTGTCTAACATAATTCTCTTGTGGAACAGTCAGAAACCTGGGTCAGGCTGCTAGCCACAGTGGAACCATCATCACCACAAACTAGAGGCTATCCAGGCCTACTGGGTTTTCTTGACTACTTTCAGACTGCACACGAGCACGGCGGCTAATTTGCACTTTAATCTGCTTTTAACACAACCTTCCTTGTGGAACAGTCAGAACCCTGGGCTAGGTTGCTAGCCGGAGTGGAAACAACAATCTTAAAACTATGAGCTATCCTGGCATCCAGTGGTTTTCTGACAACCTCCAGACAGTGCACAATGCACTTTAAAGTTGTTAATTAGCATGTTTGACTTGTGCTTCATGAATTTTCTTTATCTAAAACTTTTACATGATTTTAACTACTGCCTTCTCTTTTGTATGATTTTAATTAATTGAAACAAATAATGGTACTTACTTACTTACTTGCCTGGTGGTGACAGATAGTGAAAGCTAGTCATTTGTCTGCCATTTTAAATAGGGCGGACGAACAAATGGCCAAACGTCCCATGGCCCTTACTTTGTCAAACCATTGGAGGTGCATATCGGCACTGGAGACAGAGTAGTCTCTGCCATCGACATACTAAAGGTCCAGCTAACTTTAAATGAGGCGGGCAGACCTTCAGTGTGGTGGAGAGAGAGAGGGTATTGCATCACCGTTACGATGCAGTACCCTCTCTGCCAAACTATAAATCGGGCCCTAAGTGTCTTAACCGGCTGCTTCATATCACCAAGTTGAGTTAACATCGCTGCCATTTTACTAGCTCTATTTATATTCTTTGAAAAATCCCACCAAACATCCTACCATGAGGGTGCGCTCTGGGGCGCACCCTCATGGTAGGATGTTAGTATTTTAATGCGAAAGATATCCACTTCTGGGAGTGGATATCTTTCGCATTAAAATAGAAAAAATAATAATGGGAAAAAGAAGAAAAGTCTATTCATCTGAAAAATACCTATGTTTTTCTGTATTTACAACCTAAGCGATTGCCATAGCATGACACTATCATGCTACACATGCTTCTGATATGCCGGAGTGCAAATATTAAGGATTTTGCAGTATAGTTTTATTTATTTATAGAGTTTTATATAGCATGAAGAAGACCCTTTTGGGTATCAGAGCGCTGTACAATATTACACAGATTTTTAGTTATGATACAAGAGATAAACACCAGATCTATATATGGTATTGGTCATTGAAGTAATAGCTACAGTGGCAAACATGTAAAATAATAAAGAATATGAAGACAGGAACACATAGTTTCTCGTCGGTAATAGTGCGAACAAGACCCTCTCAGGTATCTGGGCATTGTACAACAGTATACATATATGTGGCTATGAGACAAAAGATCAGCATGGTCATAGAAATAATTGATAGAATGTCAAAAATGGCAAATAACAAAGAAAAAGTAAACAGGAGTAAATAGACTCTCAGCAGTAAGGATGAGAAAGGTACAGCACCAATGGGGAAGGAATCTGATAATAAAAGTTTTACTTCTTTTTTGAAGAGGGATTTTGAAGGTTTGAACCTGGTATTATAATGATTTATTATGCTGGAAAAATAAATAAAATATATAAATGAACACATTTGGAGGATATGGCCGAATAGTTTAATTCATGATCCTGAATTCAACCAAATAAAAATTGGGAAAAATAGAATAAAATTGAAATAATGAAAAGAATAGACCTGATACCAGATGAGAAATTTCATATTTATCTATTCGGGTATATGAGCCGTATTGTCTACTTTATAATGCATGGCATAATTCGATTGTGCCTCACTCAAATTTTGTTATGCAACAATACATCAATTAAGTTCTCCATTATGTGTTCTATTGTACTACACTTTAATTTTTTTAAATCGTTAATAGTACTTGCATACCTCAATATTCAGTTAAATGATTATTCTTAAATCTAAAACAGTATCAGGGAGAATTTCTAATATGTAGAATTGGGCGTTCCAATTTTAACCTCAGGGTACTAACCACCTGCTAAAAATCATGATTTTGAATAATATACTCTCTTGAACTTAGTATGACGGTATACAGTCTCCCTAATCCAAAAACTTTCTTTGGAACTAAGTTTATGTTCTAGGTCGACTCCCTGTCTGCTTAATTTAACTTGTTCCATCCCCATAAACACAAATGGGATGTCAATTGATTTAATATGTTTTTCTTTGAGGTGAGTTACTATCGGGTATCTTTTATCCCAACATTTGATGGCTCTCAGGTGTTCCTTCCATGCCTCTTTGAGTTTCATTATTGCTGATCTAATGTATTGTAAACCACATGCACAAATAATGAGATAATGCAACATTTCGAATTGCAATTAATGAAGGCTTGAATTTCATAAACATTCATTTAACCACTGTTTGAGAAATCGTCCCTTCCATCTAATACAAATCTGCAGCAATTGCATTTACCACATTTGAGAAAATCCATTTGGTAAATATAGCAATAATTGTACGTCTACCTCTACATCACTGATACCTCTTTTTTCAATCCCTACCTTAGGTAATGATACATTATCTCTTCCAGAGAAGAGGTTATTTGCCAGTTCCTCATGTTTATTAATATGTCTTGACATGCATGGGGAGTATGAGAGGGAACACACTTGAAATGGCTCTATGTACCTCCTAGAAAAAGTGGTGTGCTGGGTGAGGGACATCGACAATAGTGTAATGATCTGAAAAGGTATAGACAATATTTTTATGATCTGGAAAGGTGCATGCAGAATTAAAAACGTACCATGAACATCTTAATGAAAATGACTTTAATATCACTTTGAGTCAGGAGCACATCAAAATATAATTGTGTTCCTTGGTGTAGGACTATATGTTCTACTCATAGGAAACCTACTTCTATAAACACACTATTGCCTGTGCAATCAGCGCATACACACAGACAGAAAATAATTTTGGAGAGTTTGTTTGAGTCAAGAGGAATTGTAGTTCTTAGATAGAGCAAACACAAGGAGATAATGGACGGAATGCTATGGCTGGATCTGAACTGGGGTGGCGAAGTGAGCTAAAGAACGATGATGGATTCAACCCAGATCTGTGACTGGGGGTGAGTGTCTGAATAGTTTCAGCGCTCCATCCATCATCTCCCTGTGTTTGCATTGTTCGCCCTAAGTTGGCAGGTATGCCCAGACTCACTTTGCCACTGGAATCAAACTAGCCTGGCTGATGAGGGGTGTTACCCCGAAACTGGTCCCAGGATGCTTCTTTCCAGTCCAGGCAAGACCTGGCTTGGCAATTTGGTCTGGACTGTTCCCATGAGGCACAGGGTCAAGACTGATTTGCATATGGCTGGTTCTGAACTGGGGTGGCGAAGTGAGCTAAAGAACGATGATGGATTCAATCCAGATCTGTGACTGGGGCTGAGTGTCTGAAATGTTTCAGTGCTCCGTCCATCATCTCCTTGTGTTTGCATTGTTCGTCCTAAGTTGGCAGGCTATGCCCAGACATTGGTCCCTTGATCACTTTGCACTGGAATCAAGCTAGCCTGGATGATGAGTGGTGTTACCCTGAAACCGGTCCCAGGATGCTTGTTTCCGGTCCAGGGAAGACCTGGCTTGGCAGTTCGGTCTGGACTGTTCCCATGAGGCACAGGGTCAAGACTGATTTGCATATGGCTGGGTCTGAACTGGGGTGGCGAAGTGAGCTAAAGAACGATGATGGATTCAACCCAGATCTGTGACTTGGGGTGAGTGTCTGAAAAGTTTCAGCGCTCCGTCCATCCTCTCCTTGTGTTTGCGTTCTTAGATAGAGTGCAACAAGGAAGAGAATATTATAATTGTTAAATTTCTTGAAAGAGGCTACAAGACTCATATATTGGAGAGGGCCAGGAAGAAAGCAAGTAAAGTGTCACAATCACAGGTATTAAATCATAGGTGTGAGAAATTGGGTTGTTGGTTAACTGGGGTGTGAATCATGGTCAAACAACAGCCACATACCTTTGCAGGGTAAACCAGAAAAGTCACTAAATTAACCTGTGTTTAACCCTGGGTAGCTTGCCACAAAACGCAATCAGACTTGACTTAGAGGCAATGTGTAAAGTATTTACGGAGTACACAAACAGTAATAAAATGAAAACAAAACATAGGAAAAGTCCCAAACCAATTTAGAAAAATAGAGTACATTTTTATAAAATATTTTGCCACTAAAATGACAGAAATCCAATCAGTTGAACAAGAGTTATTGATTTTGTAAGTTTTTAGTGAAATCTAGTGCCTAAAAGATCAAAAGCACCAACCGCTGACATCTGGCCGCACAGGACTGGGTCAAAGTCAAAAGTTAAGGCCAACTGCAATAGAGTGGAAATGGATTGGACCCGGTGAGGGCTTAACTTCAGACTTAGAAAAATTCTTGGACAAAAATGTCTGAGAAGGTAGAAGTTCAGTGAGGCAAGGCTGCAGGAGTGCCTGAGGAGGTATTGTCATCGTCAGATGGCCATGGAGTGAAGCCGCAGTGAAAACTTTTACCTTTGGAATTAGTCACCGAAATGGAAGTAAAAAATCTCCAATGGGGCGAGGCAGAGGGCTGTTGACAAAGACAGTTACACAATGTTGGATACCCCTTTGGCGAAGGACCATTGAAGCAGATTTTTTGCTGCCGAAAAGTACATAGCAGGAGAAACAGTGAAGCCAATCTGACCCGCGATGCACCTCAGGAGGATAGGCGAGCAGGTTGGTACTGGCCTTTCTTGGTTCTCAGAGCACTTTTTGGCCAAATTTTGTTTAAATCCTTAGCTTTGGAAATAGCTCATCTGGGCACAACAACCAAGGGAGGTCAGCAAACTAGCCCTTGGATTTACTTCTGGTGGTCCTTGGTGCAGGTGAAGATGCAGGGCTCAACAGCAGGGCTGGCCTCTGAGGGTTCAAGGCAGGCTCCAGGCAGCAAAGCAGTCTTTCTAGGTACAGCAGTAGTCTGGCAGAGTGCACAGCAGGTCACAACAGTAGGAGGTCCTCTGAGAGTCCTTCCACAGGTCCAGCAGTGAACTGAAGAGTGGGTCTCAAGGTCCCATTTTTATACCCTAGTGCCCTTCTCCTGGAATGTGGGAAAAACTTCTGGAAAGGTTCTTTGAAGTGCATGGAATTTCCTGACTCTTCTGCCCTGGCTGCAGTGACAATACAGGGTTGTTAACCCTTTTGTTTTGAGACAGGACACTGCCTATTTAGGTGTGAGTGGGGCTGTGCTCAGCTCCACCCCCTACCAGTAATGACCATTTGAGGCACACCTAATCCCTCTACTCTGTGACGGTTTTGGAGGAATTCACAAAGTCTGACAGCTACACCCAGTCATGTGACCCAAGACAGGCTGCAGGCACAAAGGGCTAAGTGCAGGAAAATGGCAACTTTCCAAAAGTGGCATTTTTAAAATTGTAATGAAACATCTGACTATACCATTAAATATGGTTTTTTCATTACAATTCTACCTCTCAATTAGGAATTACAGCTTAATAAAGGTAATATGGAATGCTCAATGTTATCCTATATGAGGGGTAGGCCTCACAGTAGTGAAAAATGAATTTGGGAGAATTTCACTACCAGGACATGTAAAACTTAAAAGTGCATGTCCAACATTTTCATTTCACAGCAATGTAGCTTAAGGGCTACCCAGAGCCTACCTTAGGGGTGACTAACGTAAAAAAAGGGGAGTTAAGGCTGTGCAAAGGGGTTTAAATGCCAAGTCAACATGACAGTGTAACACTGCATTCAGGTGGCAATGGCAGGCCTGGGGCAGGTTTCAGAGTGCTACTTAGGTGGGTGGCACAATAAGTGCTGCAGACCAACTAGTGGCATTTAATTTACATGTCCTGGGTATATTATGCCCCACTCTACAAGAGACTTTTAAGTACATTTAATATGTCAAACAGTTATATGTCAATTCTATTATATTTTAGGGAGGTAACACATGCAGAGTCCTAAGGCCAATGAAAATGAATTCAGGAAAAACCGGGAGGAGGGAGGCAGATTGTTTGGGGGTAATCCTGCAGAGAGGGCCAGGTCCAACACTAGGCATACATTTGTAGTTAATAAAAAGGAGATACCTCCCTGCATGAAAATAATCCTTAGAGGCATATTTCTTTTTCTATGTGTGTTGCATAATGCAGCACACAATGAAAGAGGAAGTAACAGTGAGAAATACATCTCATTGTTACGTCTATAACAGGTAGAGGCACCATTTTGGCACAAATCCAGGTTTACAAGTCTTTGTAAATCTGGGTTGACATCAAAATACATGGGGGGATGCATGGGAATGCCCATGCTCCACCCATGTTACTCCCACCCAACACAAAGCAACGCAAGGCAGCATGCTGCATTGCGTTACTTTTTATTTGCTAAACCATGCAAAGTAGCTTCGAATGCTTAGTAACTGCCAAAAATGATTTTGCATCTGGTCTTCACCCCAAAAGAGATGCAGACCTGATGCAAAATAATAGTAAATCTGACCCGTAGCCTCCAGCTGATTCTGTTATAGGTAGAGTGTATGTCCTAGGTCTCTGTGTTCTTAATGTATTAAATTGAATGCACTAATTGAAGGTTTTAAAATTTAAATGTGTAAACACTTCTAATGTGAGGAAGACCAGCTATCGATTGCTCTATTTCAAAATTAGAAATTAGCTGCAATTGATTGTAAATCAACTGAATTTTCTGACGAGTTATCTTGGTGTATTATGTAGATTACATTGCCTTAGTGAACCCAGCATTTGATATATTGTATAAGAACTTACCATCCAATTGGGTGGTCATTTTTCATAAGCAATGGATTGCCCAGTTGGGTTTATAAGAATCTTATGATGTAAGCTATGTTGAACCTAAAAGCATGTCTTAGAGAAAAGCGTAAGATTATGACTAATGTGTTAATGAAAACCTAGAATGTTTACCTCAGTATGGGAATCAGTTGTGAGAGATAATGAGTCAGAGAAACAGTTCAGATAACACTGTTGATCAGGTTTTATCTCTTATGAAGATAAATATAAAAAAAAGGTTTACATTAAATGTATCAATTCAACGATTTATGACAGTGCATGATTTTGCAGCTCACCCCCGTTTGATATGCATATAGGTGTTAAATAATGGTGACATGCTCAATTCAGTGTAATAGTGTTCATTCAAAACTTTTATTTACTGCATATTTGCAACATTTGAATACAGTTTACAAAATCAGCATGTTCATGTTTAATTTTTCGAAATGAATTTATTACTAATAACATTGCAGGAGAAATATGAAGTGTTTAGCGAGAGAAAAATTACATCACCCACGGAAAGAAGATGATTGAAGAATTATAATTTATAACTGCTTACATTTAAATCCCTACCCTTTTAGCTGAAATGAATTAGATGTAAAGAATTTACTAAATGTATTATCAATTAGTTGAATCAATATATTAAAATGTATGTTACTATATGGCGCAGTACATTTTATGTAACTTTAATCTGATTTGATTTTTTGAAGTAGCGGTTCATGTGATATGTCAAATGCATGTTCTAATTCTTATGTTTATTTGCAGCCTGGAGAAAGAGTATTTTGTGTTAACAGTCTTTTTTGTTCATTTTACAGTGAACTAATGGAGTGGACCTAAAATAAATGACCATACAATTTGGTGACCTGTGACCGTTATAAGAGATTGACGTGATTTGTGAATTCTGATTCAGTGATTGTTTGTAGGACCTACTACATCTTATTATAATTTTGCAACGCGCCATTGGGGTTGGTGCAGGAGATGAACGTGCCGGGCAATATTTCTTCATTACCCTACATTTTGATTTATAATTTAGATATTGTACCACATTGAGAAATAGACTTTGTCTGAGTGCTACAATGAAATATTCTAAAACTTTAAAGACTGAAATGAAAATATCTAATCTGACTTTTACAAATGTAACATACGTATATGCTGTCCATACACTAAAAATAAACCAAAAATATTTTGGGACCCCAAGCATGAAAAAAGTCATACTGTTGGTGAATTCTTAAGTTGCAACAGCTCATACGGCATGAACATAGAAGCTTATGCCTATACAATAATAAACATAGGTCCAGCATTAAACCAGCATAAGAACATTGGAAAGAACACCCTCAAGAATTTTTAGAATTAGTGGTGGCAGGAGGGGTGGTAATAAAGAATGGTTTCTGTAAGAAAAACATATTTCTGGATCTACAGATTGGGATTACCAAAGGATGGCCTGAAAAAGGACAAAGAAAATGACATTTTTTTATGGTTGTAAAATTACTGTATTGATTTGCTTCATCAAAATCTCTGTATGTGAGAATTTTAAGATCTACTAATATTGAAATCAATATTTTATTCTGTAACTTTTTATGTTTTCAATTGATCCAAGTCCCCATTTATATATTCTTCTTTTACGTTCATAGAATTTTACATCTATCAATTTATTGCATTTTTTTACTCATATTCTGTCCCATTTAATGACATAAATTAAGTAACTTTTAAGCAAACTGCCCAACATCACTAACCTTGAGGTCTGGATTCAATGGGAATGATAAATGTTTCCACACATCTTCAGCCAACCACAAATAGTAGTAATACTCACCTGGGAAAGGGGCCTGGAATAAGAGACAAAACAGAGAGACATTAGATATCGCAACTCTGATTCAGCAATCTGCTGAACACTGACATCTATGTAGCGGCTATCTAAACACAAAATCAATATCTATACAGACAAAATCAATATCTGTCTTTAGTACCTCTTCACCGTGTTACACAATCTACCTCTTGCTATAGCAATGATATAGCTTCAGGATATATCTGTGTCTCATACTCTCTATGTTTAGGGGGAATGCTGATATTTCTGAAACTAGAGCAGAAATAATATCTGTTAAATCTGTGATTGAAACCTTTCACATAATTCTCATCCTCCTTTCGTGTAAGGTAACTGCCTTCTGTTTCTTGAATACATGCTCTGCGGTGATATATGCTCAAGATTATCATTTTATAAACTATAACATTAAAAACAGTAATCAGAATTATATAGCTATAATTACCAGCTTACACTTTCCTAACACTCAGACACTACCTTATATATAATAACATGTGCTTTGTGAATATATAACAATAGTCGGTGAAATTAGAAGTATCCTGCCCTATTCCTTACATAGGCAAATTCTGAAAACATGCTACAAATAAGAGTTATCTTCGAATCTGCACATTAACTATTAAAGTTCATATCAAGCAAGACTTAATCACATACAGTACCTTCATATCCCACTTCAGTTTTCAAACTTGTTATGAGGGAAAAAGCAACAAATTCCAAAGTTTCTGTGGTATCTGGTGTCAAGGTCCTGCCTGCTATAAAAAAAAGTACCTTGATTATCTAAAAAGGACGCCATGAATAGCGAGGAAACATATACTCAATGAATTTGAGATGACTGCTTCCCATGTGCAATGAGAGAGTTTGGCGGACCATTGGGAAATGTAATTTGAAATCCGATAACAGTGCGTAGGTTATCCTGCAGAGATGGGAAGCCTTTCACCAATCAATGTAGATTCTCCAGGTCCACAGCCATCCTTTTCTTCTGCAGAACAAACTCTGCAAGAGTGAGTTTGTTGTATTGCTTTTGAGTGCCAACTGAGTGTTTCTGGAAGTTAAGGCATGGATTATGACAGTGCCTCTGCTAAAGAACGCCATCTCAGAGGTAAAGCTTCTGGTTTCTCTGGATTATTGGCATTAAAATAATGTAATAAATATGGGGCATGAAGATTAGAAGCCGGATCCCATAATCACTCCTCAAGACCAAACCCATTTTGATCTACCACATACTGCAAATGTTTTCTAATAATTCTTGCATTTACAGCCTTGTTATGACATTTTATGTGTATTTGTATGGTGCGCATATCACCCAGGAGGGTATCCTTGTTCCTGAACAAGGACGGTGTGGTCCTGACTAGGGTCTAATGGAAGAGCCAGGTGTTAAGTTTCTTTGTGAAAATCAAGGGCTGAGCTAGGGGCTCTGATGTGCAGAGGGAGGTTGTTCTAGGCTTTGGGACCTGGTGTAAGAATGTGCACCCTCTTGCTCTGGCTCTTTGTATCCAGGGGACATGGCCGAGCAGAAGTTTCTGGAAGGGGTGTGGAAGCTGTTACCGCTTTTAGGTGCATGGTCCCTGATTGTAAAGGGTTTTGCATTTGTGTGTGAGGAACTTGAAGAGTGTGTTCGTAGGGGCTTGGGAGCCAGTGGAGGACTTTGAGATGTATGGAGATGTATGTGTGGGGTGAGCATAAGCCTGGCTGATGCATTTTTGATGAACTTGCAGTCTATTGGTGAGATGTGTGGGGATGCCAATGTAAAGTGCAATCCTATAGTCCAGCTTGCTGGTGATCAGGTGTGATGGTTCTAGGCGTGTTGAACGGGACCCATCCAATGGATTTTCTAAGGAGCTTGCGGGTGTGGAAACAGGAAGAGTCTCATTGAGAGTTGATTATCAACCACTCCCGCTAGGTTCCTGGCTTCGTTAGATGGGTTGGGTGCTGGTCCTATTTCGACAGGTCACCAGGCTGCCTTTTCTGAAGAGTACCACCTCCTTCTTAATAGAGTTAAGCTTGTGACAGCTGATATTCATCCAGTTGGTGACTTTGGACATACAGGTGATAAACTTCTTTTGGTTGCTGGGGGTGTTGTTGGAGAAGGAGAGGATGAGCTGGGTGTCATCAGCTTAGGAGATGATGCAGATTCCGTGGGTTTGAATGATGTTGGCAAGCACACTGAACAGAGTGGGCTTAGTGAGGATCCTTGGGGGGCTTGGCAGATCAAGTTGGTGGAGGTATAGGCCATCAAGCTGACCAATTGGGTGCGCTCAGTGAGTAAATAGTTGATCCATTGGAGGGCGGGTCCGTGTAAGCATTGGATGTGGATGCAGTGGGAGATGAAGTAGAATGTGGCTGAAAGGTCAAGCAGGATGAATGCTGTCTCCGCTGTCCATGATCATATAGATGTAATCGGTGGCGGCTATGAGGGTGATCTGAGTGCTGCAATTAGGCTTGAATCCAGATTGAGAGGGGTGCAGGAAATGGTTGCTGTTGAGGTAATCAGCCAGTCGTTGGTGGATGTGTTTCTCCAGGACTTAAGCTGGTAAAAGAAGGAGGAAGAGCGGTCTGAATTATGCCAGAATCTTCTGGTTGCAATGGGTTTCTTCAGAAAAGGTAGTATGTTGGCATCTTTTCAGGCATCTGGGTCGGTTGTGGTGGTGAGGGACGGCACAGATGGGGTCCTGCCCTTTGAAGATGAAGTGTGTGCATGTGTCTGACGGGGCTCCCAAGTGGATGAAGTGCATGGTAGTGGCGGTTTCTGAAGTTGTGATGGTGCGCCAGCAGGTCACAGCGATTTCTGTGTTTTTTTTTCCATCGGATTGAAGCTGTAGGAGGGCAGCAAGGGTGAGCTGGTCAGGTTGGGAAGTGAAGGGATAGTGTATGGTGCTGATTTTGACGCTAACGTAGTGAGAGAGCTGGATGCAAAGATTCTGTTTGGTGTGTTGGTAGTGGAGCAGGCGGTGGAGGAGATCAAGCCCTTTACTGTGGTGAAAATCTGTTAGATGTTGTTAGAACTGGTCTCAATTTGTTTGGTCAGAGCAGACTGTTTATCGCGTCTGAGTTTCTATTGGTAAAAAGCAGAGGCACTTCAGTTGTTTTTGTTGTGAGTGTGTCTCCACCAGTGCTCTATTTGCTTGCAGTGGTGTTTGGAGAGTCGCAGATTTTCTGTAGACCAATTATCTTGAAGTCTGATTCTTGGGGTTGTGATGGTCATGAGTAGGTGTGGGCGATTAACTCCGCTTGGAGCACAGAGTTTTGCAAAAACTCAGGCACCCGCCGCGGAGCAGAGTTTACTGGCGCTGTTTCCAATAAAAATCATTTTGCCTGACCCTATTATGGGATTTCCCCGGGACAGGCTCTTCCTGTGCGCAGTTTGACATGCCCACTAGTTGTTCTCACAGTTCTTGCCGTCCTTGCTGTTAGCTGACCTCCAGAGTCAATCAAAGCGGGAGCGGAAGGCGGAGGCTTCCTCTCAGCGTCAGCGTACAACAGTGTGGCCGAGGAGGCTAGAGTCTGGCGGGCTGCACCGCCGTAGATAACGGTAAGGTGACCGTCCTGCTGGGATTGGGGATGTAATGCATTAACTCGGGGGTTGCACTTGTTCTGAGTGGCACGCACTATTTGCACATGAGCAGCTGCTTCTAGCTTGACTCATATCTGCGGTTTCTCTAATGCAGAATTGTGCATGTCTGTGTGCCACCACAACATTGAATCATGTGAAAATTAAATGAGCTTCTCACGGGCATCTGTGACCTATGGCTGAGCAAACAGTTAAATGTAAATGTTCAGTATTTGTAAAGCGCAAACAATTACCTGAAGGTGTCAAGGCGCTGGTGGCCATCAGGAAGATTAAGCGAGCTATTGCCCAGAGTCACGTGGTGCTGGGCTTATCTGCCGCCGGCGATCGAACCGTGAGCCGCTGGGTTCCGAAGTCAGTTGCCCTGGCCGCTGCGCCACACCTCTTCCACTAGATTGAGTTTAAAAAGTGTAGCATTCTATCTGTGTTTTTTTTTACCGTGAGTCACTCAACAGTCACAGGAGACATTTT
Source organism: Calotriton arnoldi (assembly GCA_963921515.1). Classification (NCBI taxonomy): domain Eukaryota; kingdom Metazoa; phylum Chordata; class Amphibia; order Caudata; family Salamandridae; genus Calotriton; species Calotriton arnoldi. The sequence goes on from CAWUFW010003335.1 coordinate 1,063,783, forward strand.
TAAATAAAGCTATGAGTGTTATGCAGCTGTTGTGTATCTTTCAGTTCCATCGAGTGCAATGCAAGGAGTGTGGTTGTGTGGGAATATTTCTAGTTCCAAAAAGTAGTTAATCACAGATCAGAGTGCCCATTTCATAAGCGTGCTCTTCCAGGGCTATTTTGATTACTTTATTCAGGCGATATTTCTGATCGGGGAAAATATGCAGACGATTGTGTGGTGATCCGCTAGGGGGTCACCCGTGGTGCGCGTGGCTGATGGCGCAGCGCCAGATATACATGACACACACTCAGCGCTAGTGTCAGCCGAAGTGCCGCCCCCGAGCGGGCGCCTTCCATTTATTGGCTCCCCCGCCGGCCACGCCTGGCCGGCGGATGTGGTGTGAACATCCGCTCCAGCGCCCTGGGCACTGGAGCGCTAACCACTACAGATTGCTTTTCAGAATAATGTCTCAATTCCTTTTTAGCTCAGTTGCACCATCTACTGGCAAGTGGCAACAGATAGTGTAGAATAGCTCTTATTGACTATGTGAAATATTTTACGAGCAAGGACTGCATTCAAACCAAGGTCTGCTGCTCGGTTCAAGTTACTCCGCCAGGGTTTCATTTATGATCAGCACACCATTTGTGCCTTTTTCTAAAGCATCTAAAGCATCTCGTGTAAACTGTTGTATTTTTCTCAACTCAGTTATATTGTTGCACTGAAGAAACTGATGTGGCCAAAGATAAATCTAATGGCAATTTTCTGGGATGATGTCCATACATACAAAAGGGAGACATCCCAATTGCTGAATGGTCAGTATTGTTGGATGTCAGTTCTGCTATCCATAGCAGCTTACTTCAATCAAAAAACCGATTGCAGTGTTTTAGTAAGCGACTGGCAATTAATTTCAGAGCTAGGAAATTAATCCATTCGGGCGGCTAATTTTAAAAGAATGGCATTCCTTTCGAGATGGCTACCGTATTACACACCGGAGCATCTTCACAAGATGTATCTTATGGTGCCAAATAACTGTTTTCGTTGCCATCAAGGAGGTCAAGGTGGTTGGCTTCAAACGTTTTTCACGTGTACACACTTAACAAATTCATGAGTCAAGTATTCACAGCTATCAGCAACACTATTAATCATCTGATTATACCCGAGGCCGTGTTAGTTTTATTTGGTGCCTCTAAAGCCAAACAATCATTGACAAAAGCCCAACTATATTTTGTTTCAATAGCTCTATCCATTGCTCGTTCCCTTATTTTTCAGAATTGGAGATCAGGAAAGACCTTTTCGTTAGTAGAATGGAGGAATAAAATGTCGTGCACTCTGAATTTCTAAGAGGCCTATGTCAAACGCATAGGGGCACTGAAAAAAAGTAACAACATTTGGCAATATTGGCACTAAGCGGGTAAGGTTGGGGGCAATGACTGGGCTATTAGGCGACTCAGATCAATTGATAACAGCTTGGAAAAAACTAGGGGATATCGTCGCCCCACCCTTCTCATTTCCACAATGATATTTCATAAGCATGTTTACACATTTTATACAAAAGATTAAGCTTGTAGGGAATCTTATTTCTAAAAGTCTTAAATCACTCTTTAGATGAAGGGTTTTCACTACCAGGAATAGACTATTATACGAGGTCCGTATTTTCGTCTACAATAGACAAGTACTTTACTTTATGCTCACCTCAAGAATCTTGCAGGATAAAATTAGCACAGTGATTCCTCATAACTTGAGAACTAGTTGCAACTTTCCAAACACTCCTCCTGGTTCCCCTTGGGGGGGGGGGGGAGGGGAGGAGGGAGAAAAAGTTCGAAAGTAAATTGATTACCTGCTATATTAGAAATATGAGTGAAACTCTAATTCATCTAATTAAATTACTAAACTAGGGGTAAAAGGAAAGGAGAAAGAGGGAGGGAGAGGAAGAGAGGGGAAAGAAGGAGAGGAGGAAGGGAAGGAAGGAAAGGAGAGAAGGGGAAAAAAGATTTAAAAAAAAGGGGAAGGAAGGGGAAGGGAGAGATAAGAAAAAACGAAAAAACATCAAAGCACTTTAGCACTGTTTTCACTTTATATTGATAAATCTCAATGTTACTATTATATTTTTTAAACTCTAGGAAAACGTAGGGTAATCTATTTGTACGTTTAAATTTGAGGTTTTTTTTTCTCTTTCAGGCTAGCATAAATCTATAGCACTTTAGCATCGCTTCACTCAATATTGATTAAGAGCAATTTTATTATTTTTAAGATTGGTAATTTAAGGGAAATGTAAGATAGCTCAGTCAATCCTTTAAATTCAATTTAACAAGGGAAAAGAATGTATTGACTTATTTATCTATTTATTTTATCTTCTTCTTTCAATAGCACTTCAGCACACCTGCACTTTATAACATAGAATCTATCTTATATTGTAAAATTAAATTCACAGTGTATTGTTAAATGTGAAATCTTAGAAAAATGCATAAATTGGATTTTCTGCCCTCCCTTGCGTGTTTCCTCTCCGCTATGTTAGATTATCTGCTAGTCTCCAAGTTAATGTATAACATCTTGCTTGTTCTGATCTTAATGCAGTGCTGTATCCTTTGTTGATTTGGCTGCTCAATAAAAAAAATGATAAAAATATGCATGTTGTTGCAAGGCTTGGTATCTCAATTATTATTCAACATATTGGTTTAACCTTTCAGTCTACCCACCTGTCTGAGGATGAAATTTAATAGATGATGAACTTCTGTATCTACCTCTTAACAAAAGAACCCTGATAATAGTCTTAAATGATCGATCTTTGTCACGTAGTCTACAACTCTCAAAATTAAAGTGTAATTTTGCCTTTTTCAGTAATTCTACTGTAAAATCCATGTCTACTGTATGCTAAAGTATAGGTGGAACAAGTAATGGTCTCAAAATGCCCACAGGTTTAACATGAGAACTCTTAATCTAAGCACAAATACAACACTTCTGAACATATTGTTTCACTTTAGCAAAGAAACTTGCCCACCAAAAATTTCTCTTAACTGTTCTTAATGAATTGTTCTGGAAGTTTAGAATCACAAATCCAACTCACAGCCTGCTGCCTTAATTGAACTGAAAATGGCCTTTCCTTGATACATTACTCTATCTTTGTCATGTCTATCTTTTGGTTTTTGTATCCACATTTTCATATCTATAAACCATGTTTCATAATATACGATACTCCATTTATTAAGGGTTTAGAACGATTGTTCAAAGCCTTTGACGACACAATGATTGGTGAATCATTCATCTGCTTACACTCATTTTTAGGTTGATTTTCTTGAGAGAAGATATAGTGTTCCATTACCTGGATATGATCTATAATTAATTACAAAATCATAGTCAGAAAAAAACAAAGTTCATCTAAGCTGTCTTGGAGTTATTACTGTAGCTGATTAAAAATGTTTTAGATTCCTGTCATATGTGAACGCTTCTAACATGTGTTTGGCTCCAAACAAGTAATGTTTCTACTCCTCAAAGGAACTGAATATGCAGACGTTCTTTGCAAATGATGGATATGGATCTGAACCACGTTTGGATTTTCTGAGGCAAAACCTCCCATGGCATGATAAGAGGAATCTGTCACAACAATAAATAAATAAGGAGCATTGGATTGTTGGAAAATATCCTTATTTGGCTTCTTCAGATGCTCCGTTATGTGGTAACATGGCAATGGATTTAACAATTTCAGAAAACTTATGATTGACCCTTATATACATGTTTACAACACCCACATTCCTTGAATAGCCTTCATTGTAGTTGATGGGGGACACTTAACAATTGGTGACACTTTCTTATCATCCATATATTGCCGCATGTGTAACTACATAAACCAAGTATCTACTGTTGTAATATGTAATTCACACTTATAATGCATTTAGCAAAGAGATGATAAGCTGGCCTGTCCCCCATACACACCAGCCAGCCCACCATCACCACCTGGACTCCAATCACAGCCGAAGACACCACCTCGACCATGAAAGGCATCCACTCGGGAGCCCCCTCGTACCCCTGCCCCCCACATCTACCACAGAGCCACCACCATCATCGCACCCAAACTACAGCACATTATCAACACCTCCTTCGAAACAGGCACCTTCCCTGACGACTGGAAACGCGCAGAAGTCAGGCCTCTGCTCAAGAAGCCCACCGCCGACCCCACCGACCTCAAGAATTACCGGCCCATCTCATTCCTCCCCTTCGCAGCCAAAGTTGCAGAAAAAACAGTTGACAAGGAACTAACACGATTCATCGAAGACAACGCCGTCCTCGACCTGTCCCAATCCGGATTCCGGAGCAACCACAGCACGGAGACCGCCCTACTTGCCGCCACAGATGACATCCGCACCCTCCTGGACCAAGGACACTCCGCCGCCCTCATCCTACTCGGCCTATCAGCAGCCTTCGACACCGTCTCCCACCGTCTCCCACCGTACACTCATCTCCAGACTACATGATGCCGGCATACAAGGAACAGCCCTAGACTGGATCCAATCATTCCTCACCGGAAGAAGCCAAAGAATCAGACTGCCACCCTTCCTCTCCGACCCCACAATCATCACATGCGGAGTCCCACTGGGGTCGTCACTGAGCCCAACCCTCTTCAACGTCTACATGGCCCCCCTGGCAGCCATCGTCCGACAACTCGTCCTCAACATCGTATCCTACGCTGATGACACCCAGCTCATCCTCTCCCTCACCAAAGACCCCGCCACCACCAGACTCAACTTCCAAAAAGGGATAAAAGGAAGTAGCAATCTGGATGACCAACAGCTGCCTTAAGCTCAACGCCGAGAAGACTGAAGTCCTCGTCCTTGGAACCACCCCCTCGGCATGGGACAACACCTGGTGTCCGTCCGCCCTCAGAAGCCCACTGCCCCCCTCAGACCACACCAAAAACCTCGGCATCGTACTCGACTCATCCCCCACCATGAACCGACAGCTCAACGCCGTCACCACCAGCTGCTTCAACACCCTCTGAATCCTCCGCAAGACTTTCAAGTGGATCCCCCTGAGTCAAGAAAGACAGTCACTCACGCACTCATCACCAGCAGACTGGACTATGGAAATGCACTCTACACCGGCATCAACAAGTCCCTACTCCACAAACTCCAGATGATACAGAACACCGCCACCAGACTCGTCCTCGACATCCCCCGGCACGAACACATCAGCCCACACCTACGTAGGCTCCACTGGCTCCCCATGGAGAAAAGAGTCACCTTCAAAATCCTAACCCACGCCTACAAATGCCTGCACAACACCAGACCTGAATACCTCAATGACAGAATCAACTTCCACGTACCCAAAAGGAACCTCCGATCTTCCAACCTCGCACTGGCCGAAACCCCACGCATCCACAGAGCCAGAGCAGGCGGAAGATCTTTCTCCCACATCGCGGCCAAAACATGGAACGAACTCCCGGCAGACATCAGGCACGCCCCCTCCCTGAACACCTTCAGAAGGACTCTCAAGACCTGGCTCTTCGGCTGAACGGATCTGCTGCCCCCCCCCTCAGCACCTTGAGACCCTCACGGGTGAGTAGCGTGCTCTACAAATCCCGATTGATTGATTGATTGATAAGCTCTTAACCATTACAAGACTGCCTTAACATGTGGCATATGTGTCTCCAATATGTTTTGAATCAATCAGAATACTTGTCAGGCCCCCTCAGGGGACAATACTCTAGAAGCTCATCTCTGCATTGTCTCCACAGCCTGTGTTACCTGTACCTGTAATTTGCTTGCCCCCAACAATTCAGAGCCTCGAGACTCCGCAGCTAGGAGTCCTGCTTTGGGGCTTTTTGATGTTACTGATGTTGCCCCTGCTTTTTGTGAGCCAATGCACCATCAGAGAACATGTGCTGGTGTATCCTTAATGGCTGCTTTTGCAGGATCTCCGACCCATATTACCGCAGAACACACAGATTCCTGTAGCCTTTTTGGGTATTTCTCTGTACTATGCCCCCTCCCCTTCACAATTATGCCATGCCCCCTTCCCCTTCCCCTTGAACATGCTCCTGGGCCCTGGGGGAGTGGGTCCCCAAAGCCTAAATTGTAAGGGGGGGGAAGCTGTGGGCCCCTCTCCTGATATTAATGAAGGGCCCTGGGGATGGGGTCCCCGGGGCTGAAATTGGCCCAGGGAGGGAGGCTGTATGCCCTCCTTCCCTTTGTAAATGGTGCTGGGCCCTTGGGTATAGGGTTCCCGGTGCCAAAATTGGCCTGGGGGGCCATGTGCAGCCCCGCTTAATATGCTGTCGGCCCCAGGGGGTGCGTACCCCTTCCCCTGATAATTGTACCAGGAGATGGGGGTCCCAGGGCTAAAATCGGGAAGGGGCCCCATTCCCCTACCCCTGAAATTTGTCCCTGGGAGTGGGGCCACACATGCCCCTTCCCTTTTATTTAAAAGAGTGGCCCTGGGGGATGAGGTCCCCAGGTCCTAACAAGACTGGGTGAGGCACACTGCCCCCCTTCTCTTTATTTAAATAAATATCCCCAGGGGATGGGCCCTCCTCCTCTTTAATTAAATGAAACTGCCCTGGGGGATGGGACCGCAGGGCCAGGCCCTATTGCCAACTGCGCACAGCTGAAGGCCATGCAAAGCGTGGGGTCAGCTGTATAATGGGGTGTTGGCTGCATGGCCAGGCCCCGCAACCAATTGCATGGTCGAAGGGAATGTGTGGCGAGGAGTTGCATTTACCTATGTTGATTAAGTATTCCTTCAAGTAAAAAAAAACACTAGAAATTCACTGAAAAAACCATGGTTAAAGTAATGTTATAGTTAGGTGAGTATGTCAGTAATATCATTAATGTTTTGTACTAAAAATAAAACCTCAGAAAGTCACCAGTTATAGTTAGTAGTGCTAGCTATAACTTGTACCCCCCTCATGCACCGCTTATCACCTCACATATGAAATCACTCATTGCATGTTCTATGGCATCATTGATGCACTTACATCTGGCACAGATGCGGGAAACAGACAGAATTTCCCATACAGATTCCTCCACAAAAAGAAGTTGCTGCACTCAGTGAGCCTGAAAAGTGGATTTATTATTTGTAGCACAACAGCAAACCACCAAGGCGATTTGGCATACGGTCTTTCTCATGGTTGGTGAGTTCTTTCTTGACATTTACTTAAATACCATTACCCTCTCCTGCCTTTAATGTGGCATTCTGGGATTTGTAGTGATAACAAATTACAAAAAATAGACAATGTGAACATCTTGTACGTCACATGTGAAGCTCATGAGAAAACAACAAAATGCATGGCAACATTTCACAATAACAATTATAAACAGATTTATTCTCAAAGGCAAGATGTAAATTCATGTGTCTCTGATTACTGGATCAATCAATGAAAAGTAGTGCAAGTTCACTAACACCACTCAGTTTCCATAGGAAAAGCATTTTTTTGTTTTCCTAATAACTTTGGCGCCGTTTGACAAATCTTCACAAAATGTTTTTTATTTTAATGCTCTTCCACCTCTTTTCCTAACTTAAAAGTTTCTGGGGGATCTGTCAAGAGGGGGCCAAGAAAAAGGGGGTTCCAAAATGCATTTTCTCCATTCATTTCTCCATAGGAGCTTTAGACACAGCTACAGCCTAAACTGCTGAACGGATTTACACCAAATTTGGCAGAAAGCTATATCTTGGTCCAGAAGAAGTTATTTTTTGTGATTTGGTGTACTCAGTCCCGGGTCCTGGAAAAAAGATTTTAAAAAAACAAAAAGAAAGATATAAGGAGCAGAGTAGAATACCCGGACCCCCTAGGCTTGGTTGGTGGGGTCTCAGAGCAACCTCATATGGGGCCCAAAACATTTTGCTGCAAATTCTCAGAGGGGTCCACACGTTTAAAAAAAAAATACCCCTGGGATAAACCAGGGACCATGGGGGCGGTCAATTGATAATTTGATAATTTAGGGAGAAAAGGCACATGGCCCCTTCCCCAAGTCTCTTAGAGGCCCCGGGGACCCCATACCCCAGGGCTGATATTTTATTAAATGGGAAGGGGTGCGCAGCCCCCCTCCTGACCCTAAAAAAGCCCTGTGGACCACATCCCCTTGGGCTGTTATTTTAATAAAGGGGTCAGCCCCGTCCCGAGCCTGAAGAGGCCTGGGGACCCCACCCTCTGGGGCAGTAAGTCAGTAGATGGAGAGGGTTGGCACGTGACCCCTATCCCAGAGCCACACCATGGCCCTGGGAATCCCATATTTTCCCTGCCTGACAACACAGGAGGGAAAGAGTGATGTGCTCCCACCCAGAGGGAGCACTAAGCTACCTCCGCCAGGTGGGAGCACAAAACATTTTCCCGGCCAGTGCTCTTTGGCAGGAAAAGTACACAGAATTGCTCCCACCCGGTGGGAGCAAAACAAAACTGCTCCTGCGGGGTAGGAGCAATGCCGTCTCCCACTGCATCCATATTGGTGCAGACAGGCAAGCCAGCGGGGGCCCAGGGCTTCCCCCACAGCCCCAAATATTTGAGCAACTTCGCGGTGCCCTGGGTGGGTACTGGGGAATCCCACTTAAGAAAAAAAAGCCAGCTCATGCAGGAGCAGGGAGCCAGTGAGGTTCGTGGAGATCTGGAGCTTCCCTGCGGCCCCAAAGAAAAATAATGGTCTGCGGTACCCTCTGTGGGCAATGGGGCATCCCTTAATGGAAAAAAAAATGCCAACTCCGAGAGGCCTCATATAAAAAGAAAAGAAAATTGGGTGTCCCGAGTTGGACCGGGGCACCCAGAATAAAAATAAAGAAAACATACTGTGAATAATAAATGAGTGGCAAGAGAACCTACTTTGAAGTGGACTTCATATCTTCACTCAACAAGGTTTTTGCCTTTCTATGTGGGGTTACTGATGCTAGATTCTTAGACATCTTAGGTTTACTTTGATAGTTCTGAACAAAATGAAATGCCTTTCCACAATGTATACAACAATTCTGTATAAATTATCTTCTGTTTGAAATAGGAGCATTAAAACTGCCTAGTTACATTGATGCAAAGGCTTCCGAGTTTCTGCTTCTTCAATGTACTGTACTGTTCAGACAAACAATAACCAAATTTCAAGCCCTGATCACGAGTGAGGAGGTAATTGGGTGCAGTAAAAACACACCTGGATCTACTCTTACCATCTAGTAAATCCATCCATGAGATCCAGTAGAAAGCTCAATTATGATTATTTTGATGTTCTGTGGAATTGATCAGGAAAGGAACATGCATGGAATGACCACGCTGATATCAAATGACATATGAGCACAGGAATATGTCATTTCCTGGTGCCAAGTCAAGTAATAATGAACAGAAAATCACACTGACTTCATCCTCTTTAGCTTGGAGCACCTAAAAACTTAGCATAAACTCTACTTTGACGAGACATCACATCCAAACCTCTCCTGGCAGCTGTCAGGGGTGATTCAATCCATCTGTAGTCCAGAAGAAGAGAGTGTCCTCCGTATCACCACCACATCATCAGCTACCATCACTTCAGGAGTGCAGGACCCAGTGGAGAGCTTCAGTCTTTGCCTCAGCCTCATACAAGGGCAACAACAAGTAGCATGGTTGCCATCAATACACTAGTAATAACAGACACCATTCCTCCAAGCAGAACTGATGTACCCAGGCTGCATGGGCAAAGGAGAGGAGGACAAGATTGATGGTCAGAATGTGCCTATTTGAGAGGGTTAGATTGGTGTCTACTTTCAGAGAGAGATACATTGCCTGTGGAAGCAGATAAAGCTGATAAAGTTGCAACTCTGACAACTACAACCTAATAATACTGCCCGGACAATACAACTATTTGCTAGAAGGGTTGTTATAATGGAGCATAGTCATGAAGCACCGCAAACACAATCCAGGGAATCTACAGATGCCCTTGTAAAAGTACAAAATAGACTGCAGCCGCTACGTAACTATTGATCACCTGGTGAGAACGCAGCTACAAGAGCATTCTAGAATTGATTTACTCTTCACTTGACTGACCAAGCAGAAGAAAGGGCAGATAAATAGGCCATGCTTTGCATGACGCATGCTGTTACTTTTACAAGCCTGGTTGTGAAGGACATATGTCCCTCTTGTGTACCCAGGAGGAGCATACCTGTGCCGTACAACAGGGATCTTTCAGGCAATTATCCAACTCAGAGATGCCTGCTTCAGCCAGCACTTCAAGCATCCATTCTACCCCTCCTACAACATCCACAACCTCTTCAAAACAGACCTCCCCCCTACGCTTCATAGGAGGTCTGCATGTGCCAATCAATTATCTGATATTTCTGGTCCACCTATCGAAAAAAGTGCACTTTCTTTTTTAAATTTGTGTGCACAGAATTTCTACATAGTGCTGTTCTGTACATGTGTGTGTGTTGTCATCAGTGTGTAGAGCCCATCTTTTTTCCATCCATTCAAGACTTTTGAGGATACACGTAAAAATTACCTTAGGTTTGTTATTGAACTAAGCCATTGGTCAACCTTGATTGATTTCCTGATGAGTTATGCACATTATGTCTCATTGTAATATGATAATGTAAGGTTTAAGTTATAAGGGAGTCATTATGATCGTGGGCGGATCGCGATAACTCCCCGCCCGCCCGCCATTTACCCCCGCCACATTAGCATGGCGGGGGGTACAGCGGCGGACGGAAAGTCCATCCGCCGCTTTTCCGCCGGTCGGATTGCCGACCGGGTGGAAAAGGGAGACAATATGGTGGCGGTGTCTTGCAGGCACCGCCATCCATATTATCATGGGCAATCAGAAAGGCCTTTCCATGGCGGCGATGCCGCCATGGAAAGGCCGGCAGAGTTTGCTTTGGGGGCCCGTTACGGGCCCCCAGGGGGGTAGGGGGCTGCATTTGGAGGGTACCTATGGTGCCTGTCACGTTGTGCATGCCAATGCACAACATGCATATTTAACATTGTGGCGGGTGCTGCTTACAGCACCGCCCGCCACAATGTTAAATATGTGGGATGCGACCGCCAGGGTGGCGGTCGAATCCTAATGGGCACAGCGGGACCGCCGCACCTCTGGCGGGCGGTCCCGTTTAGCGATACGGTGGCATCGTAATGGGCCCCCAAGTTCTTATTTGTGGAATCACCTTTGTAAGAATAAAAATCCTTGGACAAAACGGTAAGTAGTCTAAATATCGAGTTTTAAATATCGAAATATCGAGTTTAATATATCGATTGTATTAAATATCGATGTTCTGTATATCGATGCTAAACGTATCGTTTTTAAGTCTTGTCAAAAATATCGAAGTATGTAATATCGAGTGTTAAAATATCGTCATGTAAAAATATCGTTAAAGTATTATAAATATATTTTTTTTTAGAGTTTGTTTGTAGTAGTATATTATTTAAATATATTAAAAAAATAAAAAATTGTATCATATTTTTTTAGGAGCGGGATGTTGGGTTTATAGGGCATAAGGGTGGGGAGTGTATTAAAAAAATGTTTACAAATATAATATAAATGTATAAATTATAAATTTTTAATTGAAAATTAAATTTCGAATTTTGATATTTATTTTTAGCAGCGGGATGTTGGGTTTATAGGGGATAAGGGTGGCGAGTGTTTTAAAATAATGTTAAAAAATATTATTAAAATTGTAAAATTATAAATTTAAAAATCATATTTAAATTTAGAATTTTGAAATATATTTTTAGGAGCGGAATGTTGGGTTAATAGGGGATAAGGGTGGGGAGTTTTTAAATTTTTGTTTTTTTAATATTTTTGTAAAAAAATAAAAAAATAGTTTTAAAATATAAATTTCTACATTTAAAGTTAATTTCTATTTTTAGATTATTTTTAGTTTGAGAGTAGTTTTGTGTTTATAGGGGATAATGTTGGGGAGTGTTTAAAAATAATGTAAATTACATTTAAAAAACATAAATTGGGAAACATTTTTATTAAAATATAATAATTAATTTTTATAAAATATTACTTAGTATTGGGATGTACATTTTCTAGTTGTTAAATAAGGTGAGTGGTTTTAAATTAAAAATTAAAATCGAATATATGTTTATTGTCCAGTATGTTTCCTAATTTAATAGTGTTTGGAGTGGGAATAGTAAATTAATTAAATTAGTGTCCAGCACCTACCCCAATTTAATTCTGACTGGAGTGGGAATAGTAAAATAATTAAGTTTAGTGTCCAGCACCTACTCTAATTTAATACTGACAGGAGTGGGAATAGTAAATTAATTAAGTTTAGTGTCCAGCACCTACCCCAATTTAATACTGACTGGAGTGGGAATAGTAAATTAATTAAGTTTAGTGTCCAGCACCTACCCCAATTTAATACTGACTGGAGTGGGAATAGTAAATTAATTAAGTTTAGTGTCCAGCACCTACTCTAATTTAATACTGACTGGAGTGGGAATAGTAAATTAATTAACCCCTTCGCTGCGTCCATCGGCCAACGGCCGTCGCGAGCACTACCTCGGTAGTGCTGCGCACGTCCGTTGGCCGACGTGGCCCCGCCCACTCGTTCAAACTGCCGCACCGCGGCGGAATTCGCGCCGCGGTTAAGCGGTTAAGTTTAGTGTCCAGCACTTACCCCGATGTAATACTTACTGGAGTGGGAATAGTAAATTAAGTTTAGTGTCCGGCACCTACCCCAATTTAATACTGACTGGAGTGGGAATAGTAAATTAATTAAGTTTAGTGTCCAGCACCTACTCTAATTTAATACTGACAGGAGTGGGAATAGTAAATTAATTATGTTTAGTGTCCAGCACCTACCCCAATTTAATACTGACTGGAGTGGGAATAGTAAATTAATTAAGTTTAGTGTCCAGCACCTACCCTAATTTAATACTGACTGGAGTGGGAATAGTAAATTAATTAAGTTTAGTGTCCAGCACCTACCTCAATTTAATACTGACTGGAGTGGGAATAGTAAATTAATTAAGTTTAGTGTCCAGCACCTACCTCAATTTAATACTGACTGGAGTGGGAATAGTAAATTAATTAAGTTAAGTGTCCAGCACCTACCTGAAATTAATACTTATTGTAGTGGGAATAGTAAGTTAATTAAGTTTAGTGTTTAGCATGTATATTGTATTTATTTAAAGTGGAGTTGGCAAAGAACATTAGCAAAATTTTAATTTAAGAAATTTTGTAATAATATTAAAGCAGTTTAAAGTAGAATAAACATATAAATAAAATATAGTTGTGTAGGAAGATAATACATTTTGTATATATATTATATTATAACATATTATTTAATACAGTATAATTAATATGAATATATTTATTATGAAACATTGAATTTAATACACATGAGATTGTAGACAATAAATTAGACATTTTGATTATTTTACATGTATTTACAAATAAATGTACAATGTAAATGTAAAGGCAATGTTGTATTACATATAAAAAAATATATAAATATAAGAAATAACAATAAAACAGTTTGTTTATTTGTAGTTTTTGGTGCAGTAATGAAACAATTTTATTGTATTACATTAATAAATTTATTTACATATTTGTATTTAATTGGGAAATATTGGATACTGTCTTGTTACAAATATTTGGATACCTGTGGAATAATATTATACTTTTTAAACAATTGTAAATCATTGTTTGGTATTATTAGCATTTTTAAGTTTGTTACATATATTGGTAGTATTTCAATACAATGAAAGTTTAAACATTTTTCAATACAGTTGAGAAAAATAAACATAGTTTTATTCATACGCAAACATATTATACATTTTAATTATTAATAGTATATATTTGATATTAGTATTAATAATTATTACATCGTTTTCATATTGTACATTTTTTAAAGAAAGTATTCATTTTTTATTACATAACAAAAATTAGTACAATTTTTAATATATTGTTGATTGTAATTTGTGATTTTATGGAATTATAATATTAAATATTATGGGGCCCATTACGATGTCGGGCGGAAGCACTACCGCCGTGCTGTCGGAGGCAAAAACCACCAGTTACCGTCCGGCTGCCGCGGCCCACACGCCCGCCCAATTAGGATGTGTAAAATCAGCCAAACACCGCCCGGAAGCCCGCGACGCCGCCCGCCATCAAAGTGCGCCCGTACACGTAGCGGTGCCAGCCATTGGAGGCACACCGTCCGACGAAATCACGTACCGCCCGGTGTACAAATTACGATGCCGCAAACAAACAGCTCCCCCGGCTAAGAGACACCGCACGAGATACCAAGGCGGAAACTCGACCGCTCGAGTACGGACACCAAAAAGGCGGCCCACCCCGACATGAATCCTGCACTCCAGGCCATCCCCATGCTGTACCTGATGCAGCACCTAGGAGTCAACGCGCCGCGGCGACGCAGGTAGGCAGACACACAACAAGGGCACGCAAACACCGCACACAGTGCAAGGGCGGAAAAACTGTACATGGCCCCCCAGACACCCCTGTGTGGACAGGACACATCCACCACTGCACCCACAAATGTCACACCGGGCAAAGTGAAACAACTCGCAACAACCGGGCACACACTACCCGGGACCAGGAACTGACGTCCCCGTCACGGCAACGCAGCGCAGCGGCGATGACGCAGCTACACATGCGCACAACGCAGAGGCCAACTACAGCGCCATGCATGGGCCGCACACAAATAACACAGGCACACAACTGCACACACCACACACCAGCCCCACCCTGAACGCACATGTCACGTGGCATTCCGTCATCAGTCATGTCCCCAACCGGCAACTCACAGGTGCCAACATGACGCCACACAAGTGTACCGAACAGGGCAGTGACATCACGCCAAAATAGGACACACCCTTGTGTGCATAACATGGCGAAGCACACAGCGGCTGCGACATCACGCCGCAGAATATGTACCTCGTCCGCAAAAGGCACGCCAGTACCATACAAAAATACTAATACCATCCTGCACCCAATACCAATACATGCAATACGTAACATGAAAAAACCCGGGTGCCTGACAACAGGTGTTACCAATTACAACACACACACACACAAGGCCCAACGCATAGCGGAAACGCAGCGTGCCGCCCACACACGGGAAAGCAGATAGCACTGAATGGCCTTCCATTCCCACTCTGAAACCACATATCGACAAAACAAGCCGGAGAATACAGCCATTGTCCCAACAACAAGCCAAACAGAGGCATGCCGAGGAAACCGTCCAATGTGCAGATAGCGCACAACATGAAAGAAATTTCTGACCACAAAAAAGAAATAAGACCACTCCTCCATGTGGTTCACATGCAAGTAATCTGGAAGGAGTCAGACACCACTGACCTTGACCATTCATAGAAGCATGTGGGATGAGGACCTGTGTCCTCCGCACAAGCTACTATAACCCAAACCCTGCCTCCGTACGACTATTCCAGATTTCCCAGCATCGTCGGAGGGTGCACTCTGCTGACTGCACAGCCGGCTGGAGCACGCCATCACATCGCCCTGTAGCAAAATGGCAGTCGCACCACACCTACCCAACTACGCCGGACAGATGCAGCTCTACATGGACAGCCTGCTACAGATAGTGGGCTGTGAAAACCTGGCCATGCTGAACGTAAGTTACCGAGTAACTTACCGCATCGCAATGTTCAGCTGCGTCATCCCCGTCTTCTACTGTCGGAGGTGTCCCTTCCACTGTCCTGTGGATTTATGTCTCTCCAACCCGGCATGTCCAAAGGCGGACCTGGTACAACTGTTCGCCCCCTTGGACGCACACAACAGGATCTGTTCAGTCTATGGGGGTATGGTGTATGTGGCTGCAATCGGACACACACTGCGATGGGACATGTGTGCCTCCACACAACGGATTCTGGATCACAGTTTCATCGAATGTCATCCAACATGTCCCATCAGGCTCCTACAAGGGACAACTTACGATGAACACATTGACAGCCACCATCCGCTTCATTGGATGGCATCCATGTATAACACCAATGCCATGGAAGCCCTGCTGGAAGGTATCGCATACCTGACAACTTGTCAATTCGTCGGGCCCCGACGCAATACCCCCAATTGAACAATGATGTTCAACACCGTACCTATGCTTGGCTTTCGCACGGACTGGGCAGTCACCTGTACAACAACTATACCATACAACCTGCAACAAACACCACACTATCTGCTCCACTGCCATGACATCGGACATTTTCGGGACATTCTCTCTGTTCCTCACCACATCCAATATCTCTGCATGAACAGGGGGAGGCAGAGGTATGGGACTTGTGTACAGTAACCACATGGACAATACTGCACGAACAACTATGCCATAATATGTATCCTGCGCACATGAACATATGCACCGGTCAGTGCACACTAATCTGTCAGCTGTATCACGTGAGAACTGTCACCTCACCTTTGTCTGTACTTCCGTGCCAGGACTTTTGCATGGACAACAAATGCATCCCCCAACAACATGACCCCAGTGAATGTGACATGTTCAGTAGCCACCACATTGCAACAACTAGTGACACGCTGCTGCATGCACGTAGGCTCATGCTCTGATGTCACCCCTCACGCACGTGTGTCACAGTAACTACTGTAGTAAACCTGTACCATGGAACTGAGATGTACTGTACCTATGATGTCAAGCTGTCCCGTAGGCAAAATGATTACTGTCTGTGTCAAAGTCGAGAGCTCCTCAGTAACTATCAAATGTACATTAGCATAGCAAGGGCAAGGCAGTTGTAACTCTGAAGCCCTCATTCCACAGTCAACAACTAATCACATCTACCCCTAACCCCTTTTGTATGTGTAATCATGCTAAGTACATCCTCCACATGCATTTCGCTGCCAGTAGTGTCCACTATACTGCATCACAGAGGACGTAAGTCCAAATACATGGCTTGAAGCAAAAATGTGACTCCGCTGAATCATTTCACAAACACAAGTACGAATGAGAGAGGATGAGAGTGTGTGAAGTACACGACAGTCGTGAGATGACCATGTAGTCCACTGTCATTGGATGTCAACGCAAATGAGTAGCCGCAACAGTGGCCACAGTGCAATACCACAGCTCCTGGAGCAGGACTTGTCAGACTCTGAAGGTGCCCGAAAGATCATCACATCAACACTGACGGCCTGGTCACTACAAAGCACAGTCCTACACATGTCTACAATTTCCCACACAGTCTGACCACACACTCAGCAACCAAAAGTAGGAGCCACGCAAAAGCATGCCACAGCAAGGCCTGTCAAAACACACACACGACATCAGTTTGGGTGGGCAGCACTGCACAATGAGTAAGAACTGCAGAAAATCTGACATGCACAATTGAACTAGGCACAATCTTGACAGTGACACACCCTGCACACACACAACGTCTGAACCATAACAAGTAGGAGTCATCCTGAATTGCAAGGACACACCCACACACTGCATACCGTGCAACATACAACACACACATCTCATCATATACACAGACCTCAACACGGTTACAAACATCCACCATGGGCCTGGGAAACATATGTGTGTAGTCGACATGGCCACAACACACACACACACACCAACGCCACCCCAAACTCACACCACCCACACCACCCACCACCACCTCCCAAATGCACACATTGAGAGTAGGCCATGTGCCCAGGCACAATGCACATCACAAGACTAACATACACCTACACCGCTGGCCACACAGCAAGTAAGCTCACACATGCCCGCATACTCAGCGCATGCTGCCAGTCCACCTGTGGCTAGACTCACACCCTGTGCATTGCGTGCACGCAAACATGACACGGATACATTTACCCAGAAATAACACCAAATACATGCAGTCAATCCATTGCACAGAAAAGCAGATTCATCACACACACAAGTAGCAGAGTCTGAAATAAGTGAAGTCCCTGCCACGTGTACAACACATTGGAATGTGAGACCAGACATTGCAATTGCTGAGGTCACATACACGGCATGTGCCCCACTTAACCAAGCACACACTGCAACAACTGCAATCATCAACTACACAGATACAACCGACTACAGGAACAACAGCATCCAGTCACAGATTACATCGACAGGCGGCATAACTCATCAACCCCAGGGACAGTGCCCAGTTCGATGTGCCGAGTAGTGACACATAGTGCCGCGGATGCAATGTGTGTGAGTGTGCCCTGCCATGGCCAGCCAACACTGCCATGGCAGTCACAATATCCATCACAGCCACCACTGTGTCAGAAGGAGATGTGTGAGTGTGCCTACCAATCTAACAGGATGCCAGTACGACTTGGTGCTGTGTGTGTGCTACGGGACAGGTGCAGGTCCGGCCCTGAGAGAGTAGCACAACTGTGGAAGACACACATGTGTCATGTGAAGCAGGAGTTACGCTTGGCCCAGGTGGGTGGGTGTGACGGGTAGGTGCGCACATGCAATGTTGAAACACACTGTGTTGGGAGGATTCGGGAGCACTAGATTACCGCTGTCTTGGGCATTTGTAAAGACCACCTGTCTGGGGATGAATGTGAACACGTGTGTGCACAACAGGCGGCCACACGAAAGATGCTGCATCAGGTGTAGACGTCAGCCCACCCTCTGTGGACATGCTGGATACTGCTGTGCATCCGCCAGGCCCTTGCCAAGGCACGCACATCCCCTGTCGACCAGGTGTACCCCCAACATTGTCCACCTTCACGGGCTATCCAGGGCACGGGATGGCAGTGGAGCATGGTGGGTGAGAGGTCATGGCGCGCTCCTCCTGGTCACATCACGCAGGCAACACATCCTCATTGTGCAGCATGGCACAAGTCAAATATAAGTAGTGGGGGACGCACACATCGCGCCCGGGAGTGACGTCACGGAAGGTGGCTCGCACCATCGCACTCATTGCCTATTTCCCCACACACGTTACATGCCATTGCAATAGAGAAGCCAGCGCGTGCACAAGCAGCTCCAAGCTCGCCCCAGAGAGGTCAAAGAGTGAATGTGTGGGTCCATTAGCTCCAGGTGGACGCGGCCTGGGCCGCTAGGGCAGCTACAGCCTCTGTGTGTTGCAGGTGGTGTATCCGGACTGCGGAGCCTGTCATGCATTGTCAATGTTGTCCAGGTCTCGAGTCGGGGTACCACGCAGGTGGACGGCGTCCCGCTACTGATTATACCACGAGACAGACAACTCGTTCAAATGGACCCACACATACACTCTTTGGCCTCTCTGGTGCGAGCTCGGAGCTGCCTGTGCACGTGCTGGCTTCTCAGATGCAAACGCATATTGGGGTGAGCGAGGGGAGGCCATAAGTCTGACGGTGCAAGCCACCTTCCAACATGTCACATCCGGTCGGGACGTCAGCGTCCCCCACTCCTCCGATTTAGGACTCGTGCACTGCTGCCGTCAGATGTGCCACTCCCCAGGGGGTGGGGAAAGGGTCAGGAATGTCAGTCTGAGATTGGCGCAGTTGAAGGCACACCTTCACTGGGGGTGACAACCATTGGACGGTCTGGTGTAGTCCACCCACGCGTACATGTGGGCCCTCCATCATCCATGTCTCCTGCGGCTAAGTGATGTCATGGGCAATGACGTAAGTGAGGAGAGCTGTCTGCCCCACGCACAGATGGCGCATCAGCTCAACAGACCCAGCACTGAGGGCAGCAGGGGTCACATGTGCAGGGGCAGCTGTGCCTGGTGTGAAGGACACCCTATCCTTCATCCCTGTGCCGACACGTGTTGCACCAGTGGAAGTGGATGGGAGGGCGGTCATTGGCCTCCGCGTGGCTGAAGAAGACCCAGAGTCCACGTCCCCTGTGTCATACAACATGGATGCATCACCTCAGTCCTCAGATAACGCCGAAATTGCCCACTGGGCCTGTGATTCATCCAGCACACGTCTAGCCCCTCCGAGGCGCAGGTCACAACTGTCTCACTCAGCAGCTGTGCAGCTGCTACATCCGAAGCCACCCCACTGTTGAGCGTCCCCTGTCCCTCAGCACCCAGGGGAGATGCCACATGAGAGAGAGCGAGGTGGTCCCACTCATCTGGCATCAATGACACAGACATGTGCAAGGGAAGCAGCACAGAACATACCCAAATCCACATGTTGCACGATACCTGTGCAATAGTATACAGCCACCACAATCAACACCCAATGGCTGGCGTACAGGAAAGGAATCCGCGAATTAGTGCCACGAATGTAGTGCACATCGCACTACACACGGCCTGTGTCACCCTGCGACCATAGCCCCAACTCGCGTTGTGCACAACCACTATCCTGATGGTGGCAAGGATGACCACTATGTAATTAGGCCAAACACATACCTGCATGGAGCAGAATGGGAAACTACTCACACAGACTGCAACCTGACAGCCCACAATGGCCATGAGCCCATGCCATCCACCTGTCGTTCACACGTGCACAACTGTTGTTGCACGGTGTGCCGGATGTGCAAGTACCAGAGACATGAGGTGAGGCATCGCACACATATGTCCGACCGAAATCAGAGTAGGCACAGTGCCCCTAACATACATGTGAATAGCCACTACAGCCTACTACAGGTTGTACCTGAGGGCTACGACTCCGAGTGCATTGGGAATGCAGAGTGCCCTAATTGCATCTTAAGCCTCAGGACTAGCATATGCATGTCAGATGCACACAGCACAGACTACAGTTACTACACACTGCATCACAAAACAAACATCACATTACCCAGATCATGGGTAGGCTGTGGACACATGCTGCCTCTCACAGCAAAAGACACCATCCCACAAGACTGTAAACGTTACGTGTCACTTGTGATGTGTATTTGCAATCACACAGCTGTGTTGTCATGGAGCTGTCAATGTGTACACCTGTCAATGTGTTTTTGAGGTGTGATCCGTACAGTGCTGTACATAGGGTGAAGTAGGGACATCAATGACTGTCTCATATCCCCTCGTGCAACAGGACCCACTTGTTTTTGCCGCTCAGCCTGTGTCCATTGCGTTGTTGGTGTGTGCCATACTCACCCAGCCTCGGAAGCTGTGTCAGGCACAGCAGCTATTTATATTGCCGTGGTGTTGAGGCTTCCCAAATATGCAGTCTGATATCATCGTCATGCCTTACAAGTTATTAAGGCCTAAATCCCCATGTGCATGCTCATAGCAATGGTTTGTGTCACTGCTCATTGCTATTGGTTAGGGGACCTGTGTAAGTGTATTGTGGCTGTGCTGTCCCTACTTGTCAGCTGTTCTGTGATTCAATTGCTTGGTCAGTCATTTTTGTTTTGTGTTTGTGAAAATGCCATGTGGCGTGTTGCTTTGACATGTGTCCACTTCCATCTTTCCTAGGAGGAGACCAAACATACATCGCCCCTACCAATTGCTGGCAGACATGGAGGACGTGGAGGTAATCTGGAAATTCCGTCTGGACCGACCCACCCTGCATCGCCTATGTGCCTTGTTGGAACCCCACCTCCGTCCTCGCAGGGTGTATCCGACTGCATTTACCCCCACGGCTAAGGTGATGGCTGCACTGCATTTCTTCGCCACTGGGTCATTCCAACACACAGTGGGCAGTGGGAGTGGGATGTCCCAGCCCATGTTCAGCATGGTGCTACGTGATGTACTGTCAGCTATGATGCTGTACAGGAACCGGTACATCCGATTCCCCAGGGCTAATGAATTGGCGGCAGTGAAGGGTGATTTCTATGCCCTTGGACGGATCCCCCACGTTGTTGGTGCAATCGATTGCACCCATGTTGGCCTTGTAGCACCACAGGCCCTGGAGCACATATATAGGAATCGGAAGCACTTCCACTCCCTGAATGTGCAAGTGGTGTGCTTTGCGGACATGGTCATTACACACGTGTGTGCGAAGTTTCCAGGATCGGCCCATGACTCGCACATCATGCGCAACATCATCCTACCACGTCTGATGACCAATCTGCAACAGGACCGTGCTTGGATTGTTGGTGAGTATGTGTACTCGTGTAGCGTGCCTGGTGTGCAATGCTGTCTTGGGGACAGTTGGAATTGCAACTAATCTCGGTATTCCTCACACCCAGGTGACTCTGCTTATCCGAATGGGCCTTGGCTGCTCAGCCCATTACGTCATCCTCGGACACCAGCTGATGTCCGCTACAATGAGGCACATGGCAGGGCCAGACGTGTGGTGGAGCGGACTTTTGGCCTCCTGAAGTCCAGATTCAGATGCCTGGACTGCACCGGGGGTGCACTGGCGTACTGCCCACAGAAGGTGTGCCAGATAGTTGTGGCATGCTGCATGCTGCACAATCTGGCTATTCGCAAGCAGATCCCCCTAATAGTGGATGACGGTGATCAGCCCGGGCCCCCGCCTGCAGACCAGGACGGGTCCAGTGACGAGGACAGTGGAGAGGAGGAAGCTGTGAATGTGCGTCAGCAGCTCATCGCACGATACTTCACTTGAAGGTGAGTGACCATGTACGACGGCTGATGTAGCTGTAGTTGTGCAGGTGTATGTGTGCATTGTGACGGAGGCCTTTTGTTCACTGAGTGCTGTGTGGCAATGGTCCATTTCCAGGGTAGTATGCCACTGACAGTGGCTGTGGCATTGTGCCCCGTTGCTCTGTGAGATGTGTGTATATTGCTTGTAGTTGGTGACAAGTACTGTGTGATGGGTGTGTGACACACTAATTGAATGGACTCTTGTTCTGATTTTCACCCCTAGGTGCCTACAACATCTCCTGGCCTATCTACATGCCACACAGCAGAGGCATTCCTGCTCATGGTGGAGGTTGCACATCGTTGATTAAACCCAGGGCACATGAAGCAGATTGTGATCAAGGTGTATTTATTTACAGCGGTGAAATGTGATTGTGTGCAAGGTGATGACAGAAGTGGTGCATGCTGTGACAATGGGTTGACGGACATGGCTGCGTGATGGTCAAGGTGTACCCATGAAGTTCTATGTCCACAGTCCAACAGACACATGCCATTCACATGGCGGTGTGGGGTAGGATCGTAGTCAAAGTCAGTGCAGTAGGTGGTCAGGGTGGCTGGCTGACTCACTGGCTTTTGGAGCGTGCGTAGTCCTCTCTGGACACCTGTTTCCTCTTCGGACGGCCCCTTCCACGTTTGGTAGGGGGGTTGTGTTGGTGGGCTGCTGGTGGTGGCTGAGGACTGCTCACTTGCTGTGGACACAGGGGAACTAGATGTTGCACGAGCCTGCGCCACAGCATGTGGTGGCGGCGGTGGTGTGGCTGGCCTTGCTTGGGCCCTCCCCCCCACCACCAGCTGGCCCATGAGGTCCACAAGTCGGTCCATACGGGTCACGAATTGGCCCATATGGGCGTCCATGGACCTCAACACCCCAAGGACCTCCCGCGTGTCGGCAGCCGACCTGGCCCATTGCCCTTGGGCCTCTTCATAGGCCCCAAGGACTCTTGAGATTTGCGGCAGGGCTTGGCTCCCAGGCTCAGATGGCGTTGGCCTGACCCTGCTCCTCCCACCGGTACTGCTGCCACCGACCTGCCCACTCGCCACATTAGTCACCACGGTCCTCTGTCTGGCTCCCAGGGTCGAGCACGACGGGCGTGCCACCCCTTGCGCAGGTGCTGTGGCCAGGGATGGCGTGGTGGTGGTGGTGGTGGTTGTTGCGGCGGTGGTGGTGGCCGCAACGACCGTGGCAGCAGGGGTCTGTGATTGGTCAGCAGCCCTGGGTGATGTGTTGGTGGGTAGGAGGGGCCCTGGGGAGCGGTTGGGCCCTGCCACTCCAGACGGGCCTGCTAGGTGGTCCTCGTCCGAAGAGGTGTCCAGGTCTTCTACATCCGTGAGTCTGGGTCGGGGGCTTGCGGACTGGCTGTGCTGGCTGATGTCTCCCTCTCCAGCATCCAGCTGTTCGGCACCTGTGGGGAGAATGAGATAGGTTATTGTGTTGCACCTTGCAAAGTTTGTATTGGTTGTCTGACAATCACAGTTCGTGCACTGTCGTGCACAGGTTTCCCAGTGGCGTGTGTATGTGGATGTACGATGTGTGTATGCGTGGGAAAGGCAATGGAACTGTGTGTTGTGTTCATGTGGCATGGGACGGATTAGCGATGACAATCAGTGTGTGTTGCTGTACTCCTACATTTTGTGGCTTGGGTGTATGCGGGCTCCAGACCCATCGACGCTTTTGGGGTGAAATATGGTTTTGGGGTTCAAATGGAACGCTTAGAAACGCAGATGGCAAAAGGGGTACAGCCCCCTCAACGCTTTTGAGGTGAAATATGGTTTTGGGGTTCAAATGGAACGCTTAGAAACGCAGATGGCAAAAGGGGTACAGCCCCCTCAACGCTTTTGAGGTGAAATATGGTTTTGGGGTACATACTGTGACATATGTGTGCAGAACGGGACATGTGTTTTGGCAACATGACAGTGCAGAGACAAAGGTGTGTGTATGTCTGACATCCCCAGCATATCTGCTCACTGTTATCATTTATGGACATTACACTGCAAGCATTGTAGTGAGTGAGTGATGGTTGTGTGCCACACGACGTATTGCAGATGGGCCAATTCCTTGGTGTGCGTGCTACCCTCGGCCATGTGCAGCAATGCAGTGCTCTTGGGGTGTTGACTATATTATGTATGTTGTAAATCAGTGTGATGTGCGCTTCAGTCACTGCAGACACATTATTTGTGATGGGCAGGTATATTTGCAGAACTACTGTGTGAGGGCCAGCTGTTCCGATGACATACCTTTCATGACACTGGGGCTGACAGATGAGATGGATGGTATGTTGGATGTGCATTGTGTGGCTGTGTGTTTCATGGGTCCAGTGGTGTTTATGTGCATTACTGGGGTTCCACACTGTTAGTTCTAGACAGGTTAGACTTACATGGGCGGTGTTGTACGTTGTGTGGGGAACAGGCAGTAACGACTACATGGACAGGACTTCGATGGTGTTGGTGATGTGTGTGATGAGTGGCACAGTGCCCGCCGTGTGGGTCAGTACTCCAGTTGGACTTGTGCATGCAGACGTGGCTCCATGGGTGTTGCTGTATTTGTGATGGCTCATGTGGGCTATGACTCTGTAATACATGTCCGTGTGCACATTGGTCACATGATTATGACAGGGAGCAGTGCTGCGTGTTCCTCTGCTACGTGACATTTCCCAAATGTTAGTCGTAATACTGTCCTCATGCCTACAGACACCCCGCCCTGTACAGTACTCGACCTACTTGTTGGTTTGGAGGGCGCAATGCAATGGATGCAATATGGTACTGGGAGGGAGGGGTGCTCCATCTTGCTGGTCTGTGGGAGTGGGGGCGGTGTTGTGTGTTGTGGTGATGGCTTACCACCCACAGAAACCCCTCCATGTACGGTAAGATATCTACCTGTCGGCTGAAGGTGTGCACTGCAGTGGCTGACACATGGGTGTGGGGTGCTCCACCTTGCTGCGCTGTAGGACTAGGGGCCTGGTGGGTGTTGTACTTCAGCTGTCCCCCCTCCGACCCACTGACTTTGTGTTCCGGCAACTTACCTGTTACTTGTCGGTTAGTGCAGCTATGGCTGACACATGTGTGTGGGTGTGGGGAGTGCTCCTACTGGCGCATCTGGAGTACAAGGGGACCTGGTGGGAGTTGCGGTGCTGGCTGACTGTACACATGCCCCCATGGTTTTGTTAGTTAGTCTGTTGCATGTGTGAGTGATGTCTTGTGTATTGTGTACTGGACATGGGGGTGTTTGTCCCTCGGAGCTATGGCATAGTGGTAGTGCATGTGAGTACATAGCGGTGTGCTGGTATACATTTGTTTATACTTACCAGCCTCCACTCCCCCTGGTATTCCGGTGAGACTCTCCGGATGTAGGATGCCTCGCACCTTCTCCTCCCACGCCTTGAAGGTCTTAAATAGTGCGGGATTTCCTCTGCCAGTCCTGTCAGCCAGCTGCCGATTCTTGGCCTCCTTCTTTTTGACCACTCTTTTAATGTCGAGCCACCTCTTGGTGATTTCGGCTCTGTTGCGTGGCACGTTCCCGACTGCATTGACCTGGTCTACGATCCTGATCCACAACCGGTTTCTGGTGGCTAGTGGTGTCTGTTGGACCTGGTTCCCATAGATTTGTGGGTGCACCTTGATGATCTCGTTGACCATGACCGTCAGCTCAGTGGAAGTGAACTTGGGCATTCTCTGTGCTGCCATGGTGTGTGGTTTTGTGTTTGTGGTGCTGGTGCTGGTGCGGTGTGTGTGTGTGGTGTGTGATGTGCAGGGGGTTTGTGGGGCCGGTGTTTGGTGGTGGTGGTGATGGGTGCGTGTCTGTGGTGTGCTGCTGTCCTTTCTGTCTCGCTGTGTTCTGTGCTCTCGTCCTCAGTTTGTAGTGTTGCAAGGGATTGTGGTCTGTGAAGGGGCTGCATTTGTACTTACCTATGTGGGTGTGTCATGATGTGCTGTTGTTTTCAGGTGTGTTGTGGCTGGTGTTCTGGGATTTGTAGTTTATTTGTTTGTCCAGGGGGATGTGTTTTCGGGATGTGTACTGTGTTTGGGTATTTGGGCGTTGCTTGCTGTGTGGACTTGTTGGCCATGTTGTGTGTGTTTCTTTGGTCCGCGGATGGTTTCTGTGCAGGGACGTGGCCGCCAGGGCTTCCGCCGTGTCCATTTTCATCACTGTTGTTTACGATGGCGGGCGGTGTATTTCTGGATTTGCTGCGCTCATGTTGGGAAGATCGTAATTTCACGGCCGGTGTCTCGGTAGTCAGGGCGGGCGGTTTTGGGTTGTCGTGCGGGTTTGCGTCCGTGGCGGACGGATAGACTTCGACTCGGACATAGACGGGCGGTATTTTGTGTGTTTTTTCCGCCGCGGGCGGTGTTTGCTTCGCGACATCGTGATTGTTCGGTCGGTATTCAGAAGGCGTAGGCGGGCGGTTTTTTACCGCTATGGTAGATGGCGGATTTTATTGCGCCCGGTATCGTAATGGACACCTATATGTGTTATAATATTTATTATTATAATTTTACAATGTTTATAAATAATATAATGCATTTCAAAAAAACATTAGCAATTTGTTGTATTTAATTAAAGACTATAAAAAAAATTAAAAGTCATTATAACATTTAAAAAAATAAATTGGTTTTATTTAGTATGTTTAAAGCTGCCATATTTGTTTGGGTCTTGTATTTTGTAACCGCTCGCTGTTGTTTTGGGTCATTTGGAAGGGAAGAAGCTCGCGATTGGGTGCTGCTTCACGTCGAGCAAGGTAAGATTAATTTTCGCTATTTTAACTATGGGGGTCATTACAATGACGGGCGGATCGCCACTGCCCGTATAGCAGTGGCGATCCGCCCACCATTTCCCCCGCCATATTACGATGGCAGGGGGGAGCCCGGCGGACGGAAAGACCATCCGCCGGTTTTTCGCCGGTCCCACAGAGGACCGGGCGGTAAAGGACCCTAATATGGTGGCGGTGTCTGCAAGACACCGCCATCCATATTAGGATGTTGGCAGAAAGCAGCCTTTCCATGGCGGTGTTGCCGCCATGGAAAGGCATGTGGTCTTTGCTTCTGGGCGCCCGTTGCGGGCCCCCAGGATTTGGAGGGGGTGGGGGGTGCACTTGGGGGGTACCTATGGTACCCCCCTACATTTGAATGCACAAGGTGGCAGGCACTGTGCGGTGCCTGTCACGTTGTGCATTCAAATGCACAACATGCGTTTTTCGCATTGCGGCGGGTGCTGCTGATAGCACCGCCCGCCGCAATGCGAACAATATGGGATGCCACTGCCACCGTGGCGGTGGCATCCTAATACCCATGGCGGGACCGCCGTACCCCTTGCGGACGGTTCCGCATTCCGTTGCATTGGCGGGCGGACTTTGTCCGCCCGCCATCGTAATGTGCCCCTATGTTTTTAATGTATTTTGAAGGTAGTTGTAATGTATTTAGTGTGTTCTGAGTTAGGTTTGTGATGTTAGGACGTTTTTTATGCGTTAGTTAGGTATTCACTGTTAATCTAGTTTTACGTTATTGAGGCCTAGTTAGAAAAGTTAATGTAGAGTGGTATATGTGTTTCTATTGTGTTTATAATGTTGGTAATAATGTTATTAGGTATATAATGTGTACTTTTGTGTGGGTGGGAATGTTTGTGTTTTTGTTTTGTAGGTTTTACTTGGAAAAAGTTGCATGTGTCGGAAAATAGCATTTTTTTTATTAAGGAAGTGTATATTAGTTTTAGTAACTAATAATTATTTACACTTTCTTAATTTTTCGGGTTTCATGGAGCGTTTCTTTTTTTAAACAAATTTTCGGGGTTTTTTATGGTTTCCGGATTATGGATTTATCTACGGAGGATTCATTTTTGGTACAGTTGTATTGTTTCATTTTTTGGGGGGAAACTTTTTATGGATTTGGAATTATCAACTACATGGATTAATTTAGAAGATGTGGAATTTAGAGTCTACAAAAACAGAAACGGTAAGTTTTCAAAATATTTTAAATTGTGGGAGGGAAATAATGTTATATTTTATTGTTGTTTTTTTATTTACTCGCAGACTTAATTAATGTGTCTATATATTTTATTATTTATTAATAAAAATATATTAGACATAGTAATTATTTTTGTGAGGAAATAAAAATGTTTTGTTTATGTTGCTGTAAAATAAATAATAAGTATTATGCTTTTAGTTTGTTTGGAGATTTTACAGTAGGCTTTTTGCTATCATTCCTAAGTATTCTGGGCCTTTTGTAGTAGGGTATAGTTTAACTTGCTGTTGAAGGTATTGGTACATTTGCTTAGTTTGTTTAGATAGTTTAGGTTTTAGTTGTGTGACAGATTGCTGTATTCTGAGTTCCTGATAGCTCTGTTCTTTTTGTAAGGAGGTTATTAGTTTGTGTAGTGTAGGTGTGCCTCGTCCTGTTGTTGATTGGAAGGCATTATGCCATCCTTCAACAGCGTTATTTGTTTTGGCTTGTTGGTTAAGTGTAGAAAGATAGACATTCCACCAGGGAATTTGAAATTTGGGTTGTCTCCTATGGCCTGATCTATTAAGTCTTCCCACCCAGTTGTCTTCGAAGTAGTCTAGGAGGGGACTTAATTTTTGCTGATGTTGTTGGTAAAAAGGGCTTTCTAGTAAAAGGTTGTAATGTTCAGCAACATCAGTTACTGGCACGTAGGCTAATGCAATAAGTTTTTTAATCTGGTATGCAAATTTTGTGTTTGTTGCATACTCTACACTTAGGGGCCTATTATCATGGCGGGCGGATCGCCACCGCCCGCCAAAACACCCCGCCGGACGCCTTTTACCCCCTGCCACATTAGCATGGCAGGGGGTACCGCGGCGGACGGAAAGACCGTCCGCCGCTTTTCCGCCGGTAGGCAATTGTCACGATTGCCTACCGGGCGGAAAAGGCCTATAATATGGTGGTGGTGCCTTGCAGGCACCGCCATCCATATTATGATGTGGGCGGTGTTATGCCTTTCCATGGCGGAGACTCCGCCATGGGAAGGCATGCGGTTTTCGCATCGGGGGCCCGTTGTGGGCCCCCAGAGGGTTGGGGGGGGTGGGGGGCTGCACTTGGGGGGTACCCCCTACATTGCCATACACAAGGTGGCAGGCACCGCTCGGTGCCTGTCACGTTGTGCAAGGCAATGCAAACCATGCAATTTTAACATTGCGGACGGAACTGCACCCAGCAGCACCGTCCGCAATGATAAAGGCCAGAATGCACCTGCCGGTGTGGCGGGCACATCCTAATTGGCCTCGTGGGACCGCCGCACCTCTGGAGGTCAGTCCCATTTTCCGTTACGGTGGCAGGCGTAATGGGGCCCTAAGTGTAGATTTTTGTAAGTGTCTCCATAGGCACTGATTGAAATGGTAGTAACATCCTTGGATTGATGTATGTGGGTATGTTTTGAGTATAGCGTTTATCATAGCTTGTTCAAAATCTATAATTATTTTCTCAGGAAAATAATTATTTGTCTCTTGTTTTATTTTATTTAGGATTTCTATATATGTTGAATTTTGCTTATTGGGAAGCAAGGCGTAAATAAAGGGAATGTTAGTATTTTGATGTAGGCCATGGATAGTATATAGTTGGAAGAATGGTTTGGGACAGATTTTGAAGGTCCCATCCATCATCCATGTTTGAGCTTGTTGAAGTTTTATTAAATTGTTTGCAGTAGCAAACATAATTATTCTCTTTTCTTTGCTTTTATTATCATAGAGAATAAAGGGTTCCTCATTGTAAGTAATAGCTAATTCTGGGGGAATTATCACCTCTTCAAAGGTTTTAGGGGTAGGTGTGGTAGTGGTTGTAGCCTTTTTAGTGCGAGCTATTGTTCTTTTTTTGTTTTTTTTTGTTTTTTGATTATATAAACTTTTTATTGGCATTTTATGTTGTAAAACAGTGATGCATTACATTAAATAGTCACTATCGCATACAATATGGTTTAGAACATCATACAAACAGCAGTGTATTCTAGTTCTGACATTGCACATCTAGGGTTTTCCTTTGCACCCTCACAATTTGTCTACATCAATGTTTATTGTACATCTGAATGTTCTCATTTTATTAGTTATTCACTGTCCTCTGATAGCGATTCCTCTTGTGGGGGCTCACAGATATTGCCCCGAAACGTATTCCACTTTCCCCACACCTGGGTCCATTTTTTGGGGCATCCCCTGTGCATATATACTGATTTTTCTGTTATCATTACACCGTCCATGTCTTGGCACCATCGTCGAAGGGTAGGGGTTGATCTGGAGCCCCAGAGCTGCGCTATATTTCTTTTCGCTAGTGTCTTACCCAGTGCCACCCAATCTTGAGCCGCATGGTTAAGATCCGTGGGCTCCCAAATATTAAGCAGACACCTCTTTGGTTCAGGTTGAATCATCACCCCCGTAACTTGGGAGACCGTGTGCATGATCGCCTCCCAGTAGGATGCAATTTCCGAGCATTGCCAGAGTGTGTGCCAAAATGTGCCTGGTGCGCCACACTGTCGTAGACAGTGGTGTATCTGCATTGCCTAGTTTGTGCATCAATATTCGTGTATAGTAGGTGCGGTGTAGAATTTTTAGTTGTATTAGTTTTAGTTTAGAGGGGATCGCTACTTCTTTGGGGGATGCAATTGCTTCCTGTCAGTCTGCTTCGTCCAAATCTCCCAGTTCAGCCTCCCATCTTACTTTAAGGAGCGCCATGGGGTCTGGCTGATTATTTATTATTTTCCTGTACGTTAGGGAAATGGCTTTTTTAGTCATGTGGTCTGTAAGTAATCTGTCTTCTAGGGGCGAGGACTCTGGCAGTTGTGTGCCAGGTGGAATCAATGCCATGAGTGCATGCCGGATCTGCATGTATCTAAAGGCTTCTGTTATTGCTAGGCCATAAGTGTTTTGTAGTTGCGTGAACGGGATAACCTCACCCTTTTTCCATAGATCTCCCACCTTTGAGATACCTATGAGGTCCCATTGCCTGAATCCTCTGGTATTTCGCAGTTTGCCTTCGCATGTCCCATAGTGGTGTTGCCTGCGTCGTGACCCCTTCCCATCCCAGTGACCGTTGCGCCTCATGCCATATCTTGAATGTATGTGCCGTTGGACCTGTAAGAACCGTCTTTCTGGTGTTATTATATAGCGCCCTCATCATCCCGTCTGCCCCCATGAGATGCCTGTTCATGCTATAAGCTGGTTCTTCCTGCGGTGCATGGAGCCATTGGTTTATCACCGCGAGTTGGGATGCCCAGTAGTATGTTTTTATATTAGGGAGTGCGATACCTCCGTCGTACCAGCTCTTTACTAGTTTATGCATAGCTATACGGGCTGATCTCCCATCCCACAGTAGCTTATTTACTTCAGTGTTTAGCGCTGTGAAGTACGCCGGGGAGACTGGGAACGGTGTGTTTTGTAAAACATATAGGAATCTGGGGAGCGCCATCATCTTAAAGAGAGCTGCCCTACCCAGTAGTGTGAGTGGTAGTGATCGCCAGTGGCTGGCATCTCGACAGAAACGCGCCAGGGGCTGCATGAGGTTTTCTTCAATGAAGTGCGTTTCTTGATGCGTTATATAAATGCCGAGATACTTGAATCCCTTGTCAGCTATCTGTAACTCGCAGTTTTGCGGGTGTCGCGGCAGGGGGCCACGAAGTATAAAGATGAGTGATTTCTCCCAGTTTATTGTGTAGCCTGAAACTCGCCCATCTGCCGCACATATATCCAATAGGCGATTAAGAGAACGCGAAGGGGAAGCCAAGTATAGCAACACATCGTCCGCATATAGCGAGATGCGATCCTCCCACCCCATAGTCAATTTAAGACCACGGATAATCGGATCCTGCCGTATCCATGCCGCCAGTGGTTCCAGCACTATTGCAAACAGGAGCGGTGACAGGGGGCAGCCTTGTCTAGTCCCCTTACCCAGGGGGAAATCCGCAGAGATGCGTCCATTTGCCACCACTTGTGCCATGGGTTTAGTGTAAAGCAGTTTCACCCATTCACAGAACTTGGGGCCAAAACCCATGTGTTGAAGGACTGCAAACAGAAATGGCCATTCGACCATGTCGAATGCCATACATGCATCCAGGGACAGAATTATGGCATCTTCGTCGATAGTAGATCTATGCGCCATGACATTATGGAGTCGCCTGAGATTCAGTGCCGTATTACGGTTTGGCATAGATCCGGATTGGTCCGGGTGGATCACTGTTCCAAGATATGGTTGTAATCTCATTGCTAACGCTTTAGCAAGTATTTTTGCTTCAGCATTTATTAGGTATATCGGCCTATATGACATGCAGTCCTGCGGCGGCTTACCCGGTTTATGTATTGCGACCATCGTTGCCAGGCGCTGATCCCTGGGAACCTCCCCTTTTACCAAACTGTCTTCGTACATATTAAGTAGGTGTGGCACGAGTTTAGTGGCTGTTTTTTTGTAAAATTCCACTGGGATACCATTAGGTCCCAGAGCTTTTCCTGTATGTAGGGTGCCTATCGCTCGTAAGAGCTCATCTTGGGTCAGATCCGCCTCCAGCGTTTGGGTTGCGTCATTAGATAGTGTGGGCATTCTTATGTCTTTTAAAAAGTCTAGATTTTCTTCTACCGTATTTGTGGCTAAGGGCGTGTATATTTTCTCATAATGGGTCGCTAATATGTGAACAATTTGCTGGGGGTCTGAGGTCACGACCCCAGTCTCTAATTGAAGTTGTGCTATCCATCTGTTGGCCCTCTCCTTTTTATCTAGCCAGGCTAGGAGCTTGCCTGCTTTATCGCCTTGTTCGTAAATAGTATGTTGCGTGGTAGTAAGTTTGGATTTCGCCACCTCCCATGCGAAGGCCTTGTATTCTTGTTGAGCTAAATGTAGCCCATGTGTCGTATCATCAGTGATGTCTGTGGCGTGGTCTGCCTCTGCTTGTGCTACCTTCTGCTCTAGCGTCTTGATCTGTTGTTGCTGTATCTTTTTATGATTTGCAACCAGTGAGATTGCCTGGCCACGTAGGACTGTTTTGTATGCCTCCCATAACGTCATTGGAGAGGGCACCGAGTATTCGTTCTCTGCAAAATATTGTTTCGTGGTTGCGAGCAGGCCCTTCCTAATCGTTTTGTTTTTTAAATATCCGGGGTAGAGCGGATACAGTCTGCGTCTTCCCGGGATATAGGATGCATAGGTAATTAGCCCTGGTGAGTGGTCCAAGATACCCCTGGGCAAATGTGTTATATCTAGTACCCTCTCCATCCCTGCTGCCAATGTAAATATGTAGTCTATTCTTGAAAGACTATTGTGGGCACCCGAGTGGAAGGTATACTGTAGTTCCTGTGGATTTTTAGCTCTCCATACATCTGTGAGACCGATTGCATTAACAAAGTCCGCTAACTTGAGATTGGAGCTGCTGGAATCTCTGGGGGGTTTTCTATCTATGGATGCGTCGATTGTAGCGTTAAAGTCACCCCCTATGATGAGTTCTCCCTGCGGGAGTGATAACAGGAATTTCCCCAGAGCCGGAAAGGTTGACTGATGCAATGCAGGTGGGACATAGACTGATATCATATTATATTGCCTCCCTTCCCATTTACATGAGTGGAGAGGTGTGGTGCAGCGGCCAGGGCAGCTGACTTCGGAGCACAGGGCTCACGGTTCGATCCCCGGCGGCAGCTCAGCTCAGCACCATGTGACTCTGGGCAATAGCTCACTTAATTTCCACGACGGCCCCCCAGCGCCTTGAGACCCGTAAGGGTGAGTAGTTCGCGCTTTACAAATACGGATTGATTGATTGATTGATTGACATGATATCGCTCCAAATCTCCCTTGGTCGTCTGTCCAGGACCCAGTTAGTATCAGGGGGAAACGCTTCTGGATCAGGATTCCAACTCCTCTAGACCCTGAGGTGAATTCTGAGTGTACTGCCATTTTGTAGCCCCATCTATCTAGGGCCTTACAATTGGAGCCCGTCAGATGCGATTCTTGCAACAGTGCAACCGCTGGACCCTTACGTTTAATATACTGAAGAACCAGTCCCCTTTTTATCTTATCTCATAACCCATTTACGTTCCAGGACATCACAGTGAGGGGAGCGGATATCCCCCTAGTGTCCGGGGTCTGTGAGTTTGTGTCTGCCATGGGTACATCTATGTGCGCCACATAGGTCCGCATCTATGTATAAATCGAGGGTGTCTTGCAATGTGCATGCCATATTGCCAACTTGTATGCTTCCCTGTCCAACACTATGCATCAAAAATGAATCAAACCAAACCCCCTTTAACTGTACCCTGCCCCCCTCCCTCCTCCCAGCCTCCCTGCACGGCGGACTTTGAACTACCCGCCTCCCCAACTTAGCAGAGTGCTTAATCCCCAGAACTTTGTACTAGCGTGAGGGGGCGAGAGCCGTTTTGCGATCTTCTGTGGTCTCTCCCTTAGGCCTGTATTATACCTACGGCCTATTATACAGAGTTCAGTGTTACTGGCACTAAAACCAGTGGCACTGGTGAAATCAGTGCGTATGTTCAGTAAGTCCGGCTCCGCTGTGTTTCAGCCACCAAGTATGGTGTTGTCAGGTCTTCATGCGTCCGTTCCTGTGGGGGTGCTTCTTCTCTCATTTCTATGGCATGTTATACATGACTTTAATCCGAGTCTTCAGTCATAGTCTGTGCCGTCATGCCACCCGATGCTTCTATCTCTTGCGCTCCCGATGCTCCCGATCTCTCGGTTAGTTGTCTCTGTCTCTGTGCCTGTCGTCTGGGCCCTGTGGCCTGGCGTCCTCCCTCTAGCCAGTCGTGGGCCTCCAGCGGCGATGTAAAAAACCAAGATTTTCCTTCCGCCTCTACTCTCAGTTTCGCCGGGAACAGCATTGCATACTTGAGGTCTCGCTTGCGCAGTTCTTTCTTAACCTCCAAGAAGTCACGCCGTTGCTTTGTTACCGCCGCCGTGTAGTCTGGATAAAGCGTTACTGTGCAGTTCTCCACCTGTATGGGTGGAGCAATACGTGCCGCCTGCAGAATTGTGTCCCGGTCACGGAAATTAAATATACGTGCCAGTATAGGTCTGGGTGGGGCGCCCGGTCGGGGTTTCCCGGGAGGTACTCGGTGGGCCCGTTCCACGGAGAAGAAGCTGGACATCCCACGGGGTTGTAGTTGGGTTTTGACAAGGTCTTCTACAAAAAGGTTGAGAGCCGGTCCCTTCACACTTTCCGGCACCCCCACTAGGCGTACATTGTTGCGTCAGGAGCGGCCTTCCTGGTCGTCAAGCTTAGCCTCCTTTTGCTTATGTGCCATTTCTAGTTTTTGGACCTGCCGCTGCAATGTCGCTGTGTCGGTGGAGAGAGCCGCAGTAGTAGATTCGACCTCTGTCAGTCTCGCACTTATCTTGGAAACATCCGCGCGTAGTAGTGTAATGTCAGTGGATATAGTGCCAATTGATGTTTGCATCTGGTTTAGGATGGCCATTATGTCTTGCAGGGTTACCTCTTTAGGTTTCGCGGACTGTGAGCCATCGCCGCTACTCGTCTGTGTCTCAGGTGCAGGCGGTTGATCTTTGTGATAGGCGTATTTTTCCAACTTGTTGAGTTGCGTCGCGCGTTGGCCTCTTCCTCCCATAGTGCCAGAATTGCCTGGCGGTATCACCAATTCTACAGTGGGGTGAACAGTAGTCGCCGCTGCCTGCCTGCGGGGGTATCTTCCACGCGCGGCCTTTCGGTATTCCTGCTCCCCACTGCCGTCGGTGCGAGCCCCTGCTTAACGTTAGTTGCTTAATACTTCCATTCGAAAGCTCCAGGTTATCTTATTGTGTCTTAGAGTTCTGGTCTGTGCTTGCAGTGCTGCATTAGCTTCCTGGCCAATTTCAGTTCCTTGCTGCACCTAATTTCGCCTTCTGGAGTAGGCGTCGGCCGTATCCTGCACAGCTGAGACAGTGAGTGCCCCGGGGTTGCACGTCTCTCGCCGGTGCGGGTAAATTTACGCTTCTGAGGAAAGTAGGCTGCACCTAATTGCTCCTGACCTACTTTCAAGTCGTGTGGCCTGAGTTCGTGACTTGTCTGTAGTTCACGCTATGCGAACTCTTGGGCGCACTTCGGAGGGGTGTTGCGGGGTCTGCACGAAGCGCTGGCGTTTCATAGACCTCCGGCGCTGCCTCCCCTCTTCGGCTTTCTCGGCAGCGTGTTTTCGGCGACGTCACCGTGCGTGTGCTCAGCCTGGGCCCTCGATCGGCTATCTAGGATTATTTCTCGTCTCTGGATCCTCCGGTAAGGACTGCACTGGGAAATTGTTTCGACCCGGGCATTCACATTCGAGGCTCCTCACTAACCCTGGGCGTAGTTTGCATAGAAGCACTACACGTAGCTATACGAAGTACACTTTGAACTACGCGCAGCTATGCAAATTGCGTAGTGCGTAGCTGTGTGCTTGTCTGTGTGCTTGTCTGCACTGTGCAATAATTGCCAATGACATCTTGCACAGTGCAAGTTAAGATACAATAAGTATCTCTGTCTTTATATGCTAAAATGCATAAAGTCATTTCACAAAAGTGAAACGATAATTTAAAAAGCAGTGAGAGAGGTGATGATTTTGGGATCCTCCCTAACCTAGGGAGAGAACCAAGCAGATGCCTTGAAAACAAAAAGCAAATCTTATTGAACGATTCGGTGGTGGTCCCATCCTCTTAGGACCACCCCAAGCATAGTTATTAGCAAAAATACAATCCCAACCAGAGGCCCTGCAAAGCATTATGGGACAAGATTAGCAGTGGGCAGTGAATATTATAGTATCCAATATCAAAATAATTCTACAAAGAGCTGAAGTTCAACTAGTCGTTACTAGATGTCCCTCACGAGTCAAATGCAAAAGCATTGAAATTATTAGTACATCAAGCTGCAGTTCCACTAGTCGTTACTAGATGTCCCTCATGAGTCAAATGCAAAAGCTTCATGAAAGGGTTTCAATGCTTTTGCATTTGACTCGTGAGGGACATCTAGTAACGACTAGTGGAACTGCAGCTTGATGTATTAATAATTTCAATGCTTTTGCATGTGAGGGACATGTAGTAACGACTAGTTGAACTGCAGCTCTTTGTAGAATTATTTTGATATTGGACACTATAATATTCACTGCCCACTGCTAATCTCGTCCCATAATGCTTTGCAGGGCCTTTGGTTGGGATTGTATTTTTGCCCATAACTGTGCTTGGGGTGGTCCTAGGAGGAAGGGACCACCACTGAATCGTTCAGCATGATATGCTCTTTGTGTTCAAGGCATCTGCTTGGTCCTCCCCCTAGGTTAGGGGGGACCCCAAAATCATCACCTCTCTCATTGCCTGATGGTTTCATTCTCAAAGTTCACTTTTGTGAATTGGTTATATGCTTTTTAGCATATAAAATTGCTTTATCATAGCATTTGTAGGTGTTGATGATTTTGCTGCTATGCTATGTCACTTCACACAGTTTCTACACTGTGCTACGTGCAATTTGCGTGGGGCGTAGTAGCACAAACTTTGCATGCTGCGTAAACGTAGCGTAGTACAACGCCCAGGGTTACTCCTCACACTGCGGGATGTGCCACGGCTCTCAGCCGCCGCCCGTTAAGTTAATCCTCCGTCTTCTGCAGCCGGGTGCGCTCTTATTTCAGCCGCGTTAAGATTACGCGAGGCCCCGGCTTGCTATCGCTTCTTAGGCCACAGCCTCTGCACACGGTGCGGGTTTCTGTTGGGTGGTTTTACAGAGCCCAAATCTTCCTTGATTATTTCTTTGATGTTCCGGTGCCCTCTCCTGTTTGCGGATTTTAGCGCGCCGTCGGATTTAAGACAGGATTGACGTGGAGAGACGCTGTCGATCGCGGAGCTCTCCTAGGGTGCGGCCATCTTCGTTGGCTGCTAGCCACGCCCCCGCTA
This sequence comes from Calotriton arnoldi, assembly GCA_963921515.1. Classification (NCBI taxonomy): domain Eukaryota; kingdom Metazoa; phylum Chordata; class Amphibia; order Caudata; family Salamandridae; genus Calotriton; species Calotriton arnoldi. Next base: position 1,101,956 of record CAWUFW010003335.1, read on the forward strand.
TTGTTCTTTTTAATGAAGCAATGGACGGCATTTGTCCAGTTGCTTCTTTGGGTACTGTAGGCAGCAGTTCTTTAAGAATTGTACTGGTAGGTAATTGTGAGCTTGTGCTTGACTCTTTAATATTATCAAGTGCATTCCTAACTTCAATTTCTGTAATATTAGGAGGATGATTATGTTCCCTTGTGTACATTACAGTTGTTTCCCTGGTAGTTGCACGACCATAACATTTATTAGAGTAATATTTAGAACATTTCCAATTGACTTTTAGGCCAGTTTGTTTTTCCTGGGTGTAGACATACCCCATATAACATAATAACATTGTTTCCTTTTTGAGATGTTATAAATTGTGCACCTTCTGTCAATTTGATGTGTAAAATCTATAACAAATGCATGTAAAAATTATTAAAAAGAATATTATATTTGTTAATGATTATATAAATAAACTTTTTCACAATATACTTACAAAGTTTGCTTTTTGATTTTTATAAATGGTGGCTTGAATTTTTTCTTGGTTGAAGCTTTTAAAGTGGTTGGTTTTCCTGTAAAAAATTGAAAACAGAGTTTAATATTTATTAGAAATATTTTGTACATGGGGTGGGTTGGGTGTTTGGGATGGACTTTGGGTTTGGATGGATGTTTTACAGGTTTTTAAATGCGGTTTGAACAATACTTACTTTATTAGGTCGATGGTTTTACAATGTTCTTTGTTATTTTACTGTTGTATTTGGATTTTTCTGTAGTGGAAATATAAATAGAAAAAATATATATATTAGTCATTTGAGTACGAAAGTGAATATTATTGCAATATTAGTTTAACTGTTATTTTATAAATGTTAATTTACTTACTTTTAGGAAATAGATACAGGTTTTGGTTTCATGAAGTTTTTGCTTCTGGCAGCAATGCAGCAGAGTTTCGCCTTCTTTGTTCTTTTTGGTGTGATGTGTAAAATAAAAGTAAGATTTGTTGGCTTATATAGGGTTTTATTTAATTGTTTGCTTAATTTTATTGGTTGGTTTTAATATTGTGTCTTTTTATTGGTTAATTTATTAATGTTTTAATTGTTTTGGAAGTTGGTTTCCTTATATGGAAAACGCTAATTAAGAGTCAGTTATTTTTTTTGTTTCTCTTTATGTTTAGATTTATTGTATTGTGTGATATAATATATATGAAATGTTAAAAAGTGAATTTATATGATGTAAGTTTCTATTTATAATTGTTGTTTATGGTGTGTTTATTAATTTAATTTTTACTTATGTGTTAATACTTTGAGAAAAAATGTGTTTAATTTTATTTGATATGCAATGTATGTTTATGTGTTTATTTATATTTATTGTGTTTTATTTTGTGTATTTTCTCTATTTTAGCATTGTCGATAATTTAAAAAAAACTATATTTTTGCTGTCGATATGTGTGTTATCGATATTTTCGACATTTTGTATGTATTTAAACATTGTTCGATATTTTAGATAACGATATGAATGTGTACGATATTTTTGATGTTGATAATTTTTCATGACGATATTGTGGTTTCGATAATAGTGTATTTTTTTAAGTAAGTATATAATATCGATATTATTGTCAACGATATTTTTGTGTCGATAAAAATGTAGGTCTATAATGTGTCTTGCGATATTATGTCAGTGATTCGACAAAAGCATTGTGCTAATGTTATCTTTAATAACCAAATAATTAATTTACGTAGTAAATCAAACATAATGTTTTGTGGTAGTTACTGATTCCAATAGCACTGGCATACTGCAGCGGTTGTCTTTCTCTAACATGTGGCTATGTATATTCATTATTATCTTCTGCCTCTTCTGCTGAATGTAAAAGAACAGAAAAAGGAAATTACATCAAACATCACACAACAAGAACCACAAAGGATTGGGAAAAGCAGAAAGGGATCAAGGAAGAAACAGCCATAATGGTAAAGGAAACTTGAACCCAACTAGCTGCAGAGCAGCTTTAAAAGGCAGCTGCAAACCCTCAGGCAGGTAATCAGCATTTTAGAGCTAGAGGAGCCAGGAGCAGCAGCTAGGAGCCCAGGAATATGAGTAAAGCAGCCAGGTGAGTGAAACAGCCTGTGGGCTTCATGCAGTGTTTCCTAAGACACTGGAACCGCGGAACCACGCAAGGTCCTGCAGTTCTCAGATGCCAAGGCACTGCTGTTCGTGGGCATATTGTGGAGTATGCAACATGAAAGAGTAATATTGAACACCTTTTCTGGTGCAATAAGCCACGGCACCTCACGACCAGTATTAGAATCTGAAATGTGCATTAAGTAGCCCAAATGCACGCTCAGTTGTATTGTGGATGCTTAACTATATGCTCTTTCTGCTGTTGTACAGGGTTGTGGAGTGGGCTCATGAGCCGAGGTTGGAGTGGATATCCAGAGTCATCTAAATAATTTGGAGCATCAGTTTGATTAGGTGATGGCACAATGTAAAATGTATGCTATTGATGAATGCAAAATATAATGTGATGAAGTGATTTTATGACATGATTTTTATATGTTGTTACAAGTACCATCATGCAATACTATTTTTTCAACACATACTTTTGGAGCATTTGTTGAGCAACACATTTTTACATACCAAATCCAGGCAACAAACATCACTTTGCTGGTGTGAGCACTATTGCAGTCAGGGGCGTGGAAGGGGAGTTGGGGGGGGTTAAGAAAAATATGTACTCATTGAATATCATGTTCTTCTTGGGACATGGTACTCCATTGCTTCTGGAATAGTGTTCTGAAGGATCATGGAGTCCTAGGCTGCATAGAGAAATTGTGCATAAAAATGAGATGAGCATCACACACCATCTGTACATTCATGATGTGTTGCTGTTTTTATTTTAGAGTATTTGTTTGCGTTTGGGGGCAGTTGGCTTATCAATGCACAATCTATTGCTCCTAAAACATCAGGAAAATCCCCCAATGGAATAAAACCTTGCTTTAGTGGCACTGACCGTCTGGGGGTCTGTGTTTTGGGGCACTAATCTCAGCAGTGCACCCCTTACACACCTGAGAACCTTAAAAAGGATAGCTGGGAAATCCAACGTAGATTGCTTACTGGACTCTGGTATGTTCCTATTGCAATGAAACATAGGGCAGCGAGCAGTTTCAGAAGGTGGGGTAATCCCATCCTGATAGCAATGTATGATTTCAATTAGTTCCTCCCCTATGGTATGGAGGAGGTGGTTGATGGTGTTCATGTCCAGCCTGTATGTCTTTAAAACATATGTTGCACCTGTGTAGGCTAGGGTATGGGTGTGTGAGATATTGTAGGTCCTCTCTGGTGCCTTCTGTTTTACCCGCCCCTTTGGTGCCTTGCCCCTTCCTCCTCCTGCATAAGGGCTTGCTAAATGAGAAAGTGTATTTCTTGCAGAGCTAAATTCATTGAAGTATCTGCTTGCTACATGTCTGCAGACATATGGAATTTTGACTATGTATGTCGGCTACTTTTGTAGAGCCTGTGGATGGTTACTCTCACCTGTGGGTTTTGATTTCCTAATGTCTTTGTAAGAAATAAGGTATTCCTCCAAATTTATTGCATGTGTACGTATAGGATAATGTTGATTGTTTGAGGGCTGAAAATGTACATTTAACAATTGTTTTTTAACTTTAGCATGATTTGCTCAAGCTCTGGGCAAGAAGGAAACATTGGTGCTAAATCCTCATGTGGAAATGGTTGCCCAAAGAGCTCCTAATTGCAGTTTCTTTTTCTCTGCATGCAGGTTTACCACATGGTAATTCTGGGCAGGTTTCTGCAATTTACTGCTCTTTTTTCTGCATGTGAAAGGGATCCATATGATTTGCATTTCAGCATGTGATTTACCCAAATGAGGAGACACTTGTAATCAGAGCGAATTTAACACAAAAATTGTGTAATTTTGCCTGACGGTTAATTGAGACCTAAACCTATAAGACTTGCAAACTTGGTAGGGCGTAATTGTCCTTCTCCTAGTAGCCCTTGATAAAATAATGATGCACTTTCACTTCTGGTCACCCAGTCTCAACAACTAAAGGATTAAGGTCCAGATGTACAAAGCATTTTTCCAGTCACAAATGGCCCAGTTTGCAGAATCGAGCCGCTTGCGACCGGAAAAATACTTTTCAAAAATGCAAAATGTGATTCAGTAACTTGTTACTGAATCACATTTTGCATCTGTTATTTGAAAGGTTTTAGACGTCCCTTCCAAATACCGAATTGGTATACATTACTGTTTTGCAACTGAATTCCAGTCACTTAACAGTAATACTTTACCACCATTTTAAAAGTGGTGGTAACCTATTCTCAAATGGGAAGGGGTCCTCCCGGGACCCCTTTCCCTTTGAGAATGTTGAAAAAGTATTTTTTAAGAGCAGGCAGTGGTCCCACTTTAAGGTAAACAGGCTGCATTAAAAAAAAAAATATTGCTTTATTAAATAGCAGTCACAGACATCGTGGTGTGCGGATCTTAGCAGGCCTCCATCCATGCGATGACTGCGATTCCTAAGGGGTCGCAAATTGTGAACTACTTGGGAATAGAATCACAGTTGGAATACTGATTTCCTATTTGTAATTCAGAGATAATCATAATTAGGAAATTAGTATTACTAATGTTTGTACATCTGGCCCTAAATGTGGTAAAAAAACTCAATGAATCTCAATGACTTTCTTTAAAATTGAGTACTCATTATCCAGGGTAAGATTATGTGACTTTTAAGCAAAAAGCTTGCACATTTGTTCACAGAAGACAGAGCAGTTATATAATAATGAATGATCTCTTTAAACTAATTGAACACTAAAATCAGTTTCAGCCCTGCCTCCTCTGAGCTGCCTCGTCCTGCCTCTTGCCTCTCTCAACACCTGTGAACTATTTAACTTAGATGTGTCCATGTAAACATGACTTTAATGTTTTCATAAGCATTCTCATTGCCCGGGTCATTCCTTTCTGCCTCGCTTGGCTCCTGATGAGAACAGGAAGAATGAGGATGACTGAGGGTCGTAATTCAACTACAACCCCATTATACAGGCACAAACCATTCATTTAGCAGACATACTGTGCATGCTTCAGACGGCACAGTATGTCAGCTTAAATGGACTGTCACTGCACACATCAGTGCATACTGAGACTAATGGGGAGCCACACAGAGCAGCAAGAGAAGGACTCCAAATACTATTCTATCATTTATCATTCCTATAAGTAACCTGGATGAGGGTTTAAGGTGGTTTGCCCCCTTTTTAATTCTGCCCTGACTGCCTAGCTCCTTGGTGGGAATCATGCCTTGCTTGTTGCAATTTCCAGGTCCAGATTCCTGCCCTGATGCTGCCATGGAGCCTTCACATTGCAGGAAAGAAGGTAAGTAAATTAAAAACAGTGCTGTTTCTCTGAGTTTGTATAAGTGAGTGCTTGTGAGTGAATACAATTCAGTGAGAGTAGGTGTGTTTTAATGTGTTTAAAAGTGTAAACGAGAGTGAATATGAGTGGGAATCAGTGTGAGTGAGAGAGTATGAAAGTGAGTATGCATACACGAAGTGAGTATGAGGGAGCAAGTGAGTGCAAGAGTTTGATGAGTTAGGAGTGAGTGAGAGGGAGATTTTGAGAGGGAGTGAGTGAGTGAGTGGGGCATAGCTATCAATGGTGCAGCAGGGACTTTTGCACCAGGGGTCAGATATCTATTTATTAAAGAAGAGCACCGGTACATCAGGATTTCAAAGCACAGCCCCCTGCACATCAGCAGTTGTGAGTGAGAGAGTGAAAGGGTGAGCGTGTCTATGTGTGTTCATGAGTTAGAGTGACAATCATTGAGAGCGTGAGTGTGTCTGTGTGTGAGAGATAGTGAGTGTGAGAGAGTATGATTGAGAATGAGTGAGTATGAGAGTGTGAATGAGTGATGGAGAGAAATATTGATTGCGAGAAGGAGTGAGTATGAGTGAATAAGAGTGTGAGTTCCTGGCTAATGCATATTCAAGATATCTCTTGGATTATAGGGTACTTAAGGTGGCATGCCGTCACTGGCATATTGGAGGCAATTCCTAGCCTAAGGAAGGGCACTCATGGCAAAATGCAGAACCTGACTTACTGGAAGTAATTCTTGGCATATGAAGAAACCTATGGCAAAATGCTGGTGCTGGCACATTATATGAAGTCCTGGCATAAGGAAGTGACAAAAGGCTGGCATTGGCATACAGGAGGTAAATCTTGGTTTCAGGGAGGGCAACAACAGGATATTGGGGCTGAGGGTTCGAGTTAGAGGAAGCAAATCATGATAACATGCTGGTTGTTACATACCATAAGTAATTTGTGACATATGGATCACCATTAGTATATAGGAAGTATTAATGGCAGATTTCTGGCATTGATATATTGTACGTAATTCCTACCATAAGGGGTGCCCATGACAAAATGCTGGCACTGGCACACTGGAGGTAATTATTTGTATACAAGCTCCACAAGTAAGTGGCAAGTATTATGCCTCACCAATTTCAAATATCACCAGCTGCCACTCAGTACCAATTAGCAGAATTCTCACTTAAATATGATAAAACAAAAGATACTTTAGTTTGGTTATCTGGAAATATCATATGTTTACATAATACATGTAATTAGCACTAGTTCAGGAATAATGTGAACTTCTCGAGATCTGTCTGTAAATCAAGGGATTTACTAGTGGATAGGCATGTGAATAAAGTTTGAAATCTCATCATGGTAGGATCTGAAAGTAACGGTATCTGACTAGCTTCATTCTCTTAGATTTTTTACACCCCCTATGTGTCCCTTATCTACTATTAAGGCGTTAATTACATATCACATTAAGCAAACCTCTTGTAGTAATTTAGAGCCTAAGTTAGAGTTTCCTGTGGGTTACTCTGTCACAAATGTGATGACTAGCCCGTCTGCCTGATTTCAAGTGCCATGGGATATAATGCCATTCTAATAAGGCGGGTGGTATATCGGTCATGTTTGAGACGGAGTAACCTGTGTTCAAGATGTTAATCAGGAGATGTGTTTCTATAGCTAATTTTGGGACAGAGTAGTTTCAGAATCCATCTCTGAGTCTGGAAAATAAGAAGGGACAGGCAATCTGTCAGCAAGCACTAACACTGTAGTCCAGATCCAATGGGAGTGATGAATGTTTCCGCACTTCTCCACATCTGCAGCCAACCACAAATATTAGCAACATGTTGGTTAACTGTAGACCCGGTGAAATGGAAATAAGATAGGAGACAAAGCAGACAGCCTGTATTTCATCTTGTTGGCTCTGTACTCTGTTGCGCACTGACATCTATGAAGCGGATATTTAAAGACAATAAAAATATCTTTAGTACCTGTTCACCATATTCCACCATCCATTTCTTCCATTTGCAATGATATACCTTTAAAGTGTCTCTGTGTCTCAGAGTCTCTGGCCTGGATCGCAAAACCTTTTTGAGCGCAGCTATCTCGTTTTGTTGTTTTTTGTGCTGCTGCGGATTTGCTTCATTTTGCAGTGGGAGCTTCTTGCATTTTAATTTGGTTTTATTCTCTATTGACTGTTTTGCTGTATTGTGCCCTTGTTAAGCAGCTTTATGTATGTTATTTTGTTATGTTCTGTTTACTTTGCACTGGCTGAGCTTGTGTGTGTATTAAGAGGTCTGCTTTATACACAAACAAACAAGCCTGGCGAGGGTCAACACAGAAGCTTAATCGACACTGGCATGGATGAATCTAAAGAGATTTGTCCTCCTGAAGAAGGCCATCAGGCATGCCCGAAATGCATTGCGAAATAGGGTAATAGATATTATGGATTTTAATGTGACTCATTCCATGTTGAATTACCTCTAAGAATGATTTTAAATCAACTACTTGAAGATAAAGCATATTTACTTAAACACAAAGGATCGGTCAATTCTTTACGCAGAGGAAAATCTCTCTTTTTGAAAAAAACCTGTAAATTCAGGAAGTGTATTAGACATGCATGAGGCAGCAAGAGAGGAACACTTCCCAGAATTGGGACAGTGCTCAGATTGTGGTTGTTTGAGCCCATTGATTAGTGGGGCTCTCCCTCAGCTATATCCACAAAATATTTAAGGTTTGGCAGGACCTACAATAAATTATCTAAAGTGAGAGCATAAAGGAATAAACCGGAAGTGCTCAAAGGCCATAACTTACCTGTTGAATTGTTATTTACTTCATACATCTCAGCACCTGATGCTACATTTTCTGGCAAAAGCAGCACATGCCATGAAAGTTCTAGTGACAAGCAACCTCTTTACACTGTCTAGGTAGGCAAAATAGGGCTTCTCCAGCTCTTCAATTACTCAAAACCCCAGTCAGCCTGAAACTGTGACAGAGACCTACCTTAACTCAAGGCTCCCAGTGCTTCCTTTATGAGACATGGCCCTCTGTGCTTAAAAGGGATGCTGATACTCCATAAAATACAGCACAAGTAATATCTGATGAAATGTTGTGATTCAAAACTGATATAACTCTAACTCTCCTTCCTTTCAAGGCAAATACCCTCTCTTTCTTGAATTCACGCTCTTTTGTGATGATATATGTGTAAGGTCTCCTTGTTCTAAACTTTACCATAACAAACATTCATCAGAATTACATAGCCGAAACAGATGTCTCATAGTCAGCACCTTAACTATAATATGTGCTTTGTGAACATATATCAAAATAGCCTTAGGACATAAAATGATCCTGTCTGTTTCCTCACATAGTCAAGATCTGAAAATGCAGCACAAAATATATCTCAATATTCATCCTCAAGTCTCTTTAAAGAGCCTGTTTTATTGATTTCAGTTCTGCTTTTGACAAAATCAATCCAACTACACAAAGACACAAGGGTAATGATAAAACTAACTTCAACAAATTTACGGTTTTCCCTATATGTCGCCGACTTGCCACACTACTTGGATGGAGCTGAGAGTTTGCCACCAAAAGTTGGTAAACAAGGCATTACTCATTTGGCATATGCTGAAGATGTTGTTTTGTTTTCTTTAAACTCAAAAGGCTTGAAGCATCAATTGTCTAAAGTTAAAGTCTACCATTTAGAAAATGACTTGCATGATAATTTCTCAAAAACAAAAGCTTTCACATTTGGTTAAAAAGTAAAACCTACTACCTGGGAGTTTGGAAGTGCAATTATAGAGCTGATAAGCAATTATGTTTACTTGGGAGTTACAGTTGTTTCTAAGCTTCCTTGGTCAGCCCATATGAAAATTAAGAAACAAAAGGCAGACAAAATTACAAAACTCATGGTAGGATTTTCAAAACCCCATAGAGGAAGAGTAATTAGCCGATCTATCACTGCATTGGCATCAAAGCTCACGCCTTTTCTGCTTTATGCATCTTTAGCATTTAATCACAAAATAATGATGAAGCCAAAAAAAATCTATATGCACAATATCAGACAATTTCTAAACCTAGGAGACTGCTGGTCCTCAAAGCAAAATAAGGATAAAATTAAATATAAAACTTAGCTCCAATTTCTTTACCTTCAACAATTAATTATTTTTTATGCGTCAGCGCCAACCGCCTTTTTGTAAAAAGGTTACATTTTGAGGATTGAGGATTTAAAATGAAATAATTATAAACATTTTGATCCCCACTTAGATGACATCAGCGACGTGATTAGGCAACACAATCTTCTCAACCAGAAAAGCCTATTATCCTTGTCTCGTACCAAATGGAAACAGCGGTTAAAAACACACTCTAAGGCAGAATCACCGTAATGGGATCTTGATATGTTATTGAATTGTAAACACAGTGATATAGTTTTTATTCCTTATTTAAATGACAAGCTTCCCTATCTGGACTCCAATGTAGAGGCACTAGAGAAAAATAAATAATTAAGATTCAGATTATTTTGCATTCCTGTGTCCAAGTTGGAATCCTCATCTCAAGGGTGAAGGATCATGTTGCCTTTGTGGCTATCACTTTGAAACTATAGACCATATTGTCTGTATTTGTCCCAAATTGTCAAGCTTGAAGAAACAACACTTTCAGAATTTTTTTAATGAGGCAAACATTTGGACCACTAAAGAAGCAATTAGTTATTGCTTTACTAATCAAACTTCATCTTTTATCTGTGCACTAAAGGCATTTTTAGATTTAGTATATAATCTTTTGTGAAACCAAGCAACTGATTTTTCTTAATTTAGATAAGATTTTTGATTTTGCTGGTGGTTATGTTTTTGAATAAATCAATGCTTTTTATATTTTATTATTGGAGGTTAGTAATTTTATTCTATGTTACATTTATTGTAATAATTTTATAAACAATACAGTAATTGCATTTTTACTCATAGTTATACCGGGAACCACTTATTTAATTGAGGAACTCAACAATACAGAAACATTTGTGACAATATTTGTATTTACTGTTATTAATTCTACCTACATTTTCTAATTTTTAATGGTGCTAAAAGAGATTTCCCTCTGTAACCCTTAGGTAGCCCCAACTACTGGCGATATTATGAATAACTACCTATATAAGTAGCAATACTTTACCTATACAAGTAAAATACTTTACCATTCAAATGGCCTATTGATTATTTTATTAACTACTGCTGGACTCTACATGTGCCATGGGCCTATAAATTAAATGCTACTAGTGGGCCTGCAGCGCTGGTTGTGCCACTCACTTAAGTAGCACTTTAAACATGTCATTGCACAGCCTGTGTGCGCAGTTTTAAACTGCCATTTCGACCTGGCAAAATAAACCTTTTGCCAGAACCAAACTTTACTTTTTAATACATATTTCACCCATAGTGTAGGCCCCAGACAGCCTAGAGGGCAGGGATCAATATATTTAAAAAGTAGGACATGTACTTTTTAGTTGTACATGTCCTGGTAGTTAAAAACTCTTAAATTTGCTTTTAACTCCTTCAAGGCCTATCTCTCCATTAGGATAACATTTGAGTTGCCTTATTACATTTTATAAGTGTAATTTCCAAATGGGAAGAGAAACCCAGTTCATGTTTGCTGTCTCTGGAATCACAATTTAAAATCCTAACTGATGGTGAAGTTGGATTTTAAATAGCAAGTCTGAAAATGCCACTTTTAGAAAGCATTTTCTTGCATTATCAAACTGCAACAAAGGAGGGCCCAGGGAGATTTAAAGACCAGCAGGTGTTGACTCCACAATTTAACCACTATATCACACAAATAAACACCTGGGTCTAACAAAGAAAGTAATACAAGAAACGGGAGTGACCTAACTTGGATGGAATATTCTGTTTAAAGGACGATTTTCCTCACCCATCAAAGGTGGCATGCTTCATCATCAGGAACCCCCTCTCACCATGATACCTAGTCACGGTGCGGGCTACATCTCTTTCACTGAGAAGGAGGAGCTCTACTGATGGTTTCAGAGGTATGGTAGGTACCCTACAATAACCTAGAGGGTAGTGAGTAAAGCAGAGCATGCGAAAAGTGATGGGATAGTTAAAACTGGCTCCAGGGTGTTTGCACACCTTTATTTGTGCACCCCTGGGTCAGGATTAAAACAAAGGATACTGCAAGAGTAGATTAAACCTGCTGATGTGCGTCACCAGAGGAGGTCAACATGTTTCTGCCATTATACCCTCAGATGAGGTGTAGCTGCATTCGTCAGGACCTAAATTAAATGTGCTTCTGCTCCAAAAGATGTGCTCAAAAGTAATAATATAATACAATACAAAACCGTGCAGTGATACACTGGCAAATTCAAGGGGTTTCCTGAAGAAGCGGCATGCAAGGCCGGGAGACACGTGTTGGCTGAAAGCAGCGTGTTGTAGGAACAAGTAATTTGTCGGATCAGCTGAAAATATTATGTTGTAGAAATTAGATAATTGTGTATTAATTGTGGAAGCACAATGTAATGATATGCATGTGTTTCTTGTATTTATATTGTTTTCTGTGATAATACATATGGAATAAATGTGAATAACAAATCACATATTGGATTTTGAGGTGTTCATTGATGATATTATTGGTACTAACTATCTCCCTACGAAACCAGTAGCTTGTTTTTCATATATCGAATTGGTTGGGCACCAATCTAGTGGGATGAGCTTGCTCTGGGCTAGCAGGATCTTTTGCCCACAAACTGATTTAATAACAAAGACATTATTAGCATTGAACAGTGACTTTTGTTAATTTTTGCTCTCTTTTATTATCAATTATGTTTGTCTATCTGTTTCCAGATGAATGTTAAAAACTCTTAAAATCATTTGGTGCATGGTTTGCCCTGAGAAAGTGACACATTGATGTCAGTCAGTGTTGCAAAACACATGTTGACAATTTTGACAATTTTCAATGACTTTTTTTCTCTAAAGACTTGAAGGTATTTTTGCAATCTTTAAATTTTAATAGAATAATAGACATTAAACTACCTTTGTGCCTCATTCAGTCTTTATTATACCCTAGCAGAAGATATTTTCTTGGAGATATCAAATCCATGGTGCAAGGTTGCCTTGATTACAATCAGGATTGTTTTTGTGAAGGAAGAGACACCTTTCTGCACAAAAACAACCCCAAGAGGCATTTTCCTCTTTCTATGTCTGCGGCAGAATGCAGCACACGTGGAAAGAGGAAATAACGAGGAGAAATAAACATACTTCTCCACGTTACCCCTCTGTTGCATTATGATGCATTCGCAGGTTTACTCGTCTTAGTAAATCTGGGAATGTGCCAAAAACCATGGGTAGATGCGTGGGAACACCCACACTCCACCCATGGAACGCCTTCCCCATGCACTGCCTTCTGTTACTCCACATTTACTATGCCGCACAAAGCCACGCAAGATGGCTCTGTGTGGCATAGTAAAATTGTCTTAAGGACTTGTGTTGCCTTGGGTCACATGGGCAATGCAAGCCCTTGAAAAATCTGTTCTCAAATGTTTAGCGACTATACAAGAAGAGAGGTGCTGGCAGATTAGTTACTCTGAGGAGGCAAATACCAGGTATAAAGGGCAGCTGAGACCTTATGCTTCCTTGAAGTTGTGCTTCCAATAAACTATTTCGGCTACTTTAGTGGGAATCTATGTGGGTTGGTAATTAAGGTTTCAAAATCATTAAGGTTTTCATAAAACATAAGGGTCTTTTATTTGATCTATTCCCCTTTTAATAGATGTGATGTAATTCCATGGTCAATAATAAAGAAATAGTCTCACAGTCCTCCTCTCTTTTCTAAGTTTTCCTTGTCTCCTTCGAGTCCCAGGTGTCTTCTCTCCACCAAGAGGTTTCCCTCAAGAGAGTACAGGTATGTAGTACTGACAAAAAAATATTAAAAGAAAGACTCTCTGGTTCTGGCTTGTCTTTTCTTTATTTATAAAGTTTTTTTGTTTTCTGTGCTTGTGTGTTCAGTGCCCTCCTTTTCATTTCTGCCAGTCTCTACCGTTCTCTTTTTAGCCCTACCAAACAATAAAGAAAACAAATCTTATCTCAGGTCTTTCTTGTGTGATCTGATAGCTATGTAAGCTATCTGCAACTTGAATTCCTTTTTTATGCAGATGGCTCTGCTAAGTGTGCCCTCCCCACACATAGGGGCATATTATCAAGGGCTTTATCGCCGCTTTAGCGGCACTTTTTGCAGCTAAAGCGGCGATAATTTTATCGCCCTATTAGCAAGCTGTCGCAACAGCTTTCAGGCGTTAGAGGCCGCGTTTTCCATCGCCTTGCATGTCAGCGATAATTATCGCTAATGACATGCAAGGAAGGCGTTCCCTACTAAAAGCGACTGGAAACAGTCGCTAACTCCACTACCCCCTATTAGCAAGGCAGGCGAAGCGATAAAATAATTCGCGCTAAGCGCGTTTATCGCTATATTTTATCTCCTGCTAGTGAGGATGACTTACCTGTTTAAAGTATAGGAGGTGGATTCTAATGCTGAATCCACGTTAGCGATAATGCGAGAATATCGCTGCTTTTCCAGCGATATTCTCACATTTTGCCGCTATCGCTGGAAATTTTATTGCTATGGAGATAAACCTTGTTAATAGGGTGTTATCTCAGCGATATTTTCCAGCGATAGGCAGCGTTAACCAAAGTCGCGCTAAGCGCGGTTAGCGATAAATATCGCTATTCCTTGCTAATATGCCCCATAATCTTTCTGCTCCCCCTTCGTTATTCTTGAGGGACTTGCCCTCAAGAATGAAGAAGCCATGGCATAGGGACTTTTTGCTCCTCCTGGTTGAGGTGAAGACGCTACCTGTTATCTCTGCTTCTGCATCTCTTCCTTCATCCTGGGACTTTGTTGGGTCTATCCATCATTACCACCACTTTTTCTGGAGAGGGTGAAGGCTGAGATCCTATAATCTGATGGACGCATACATAGGATACAATTACAACAATAGGCCCTCGCACAGAGATAGTCCGGGCGTGTGAAATAAGCCCACGAGGCCCGGTAACAAAAAGCAAACTGACTGAGTCAGTCGGTGAACAAATAGCCCAACAGGGCACATTCGGCAAACAAACAGCTCATCAGGACTCAACAACAATTGTGTTTCATCCTGAGTACAAATCAAAGGGACGGGCCGACATATTAAACAGGGGAAATACCTTACGCCTCCTAAAGTCCATCAGCAGCTTGAAGAATTTAAACTCCAATGACCTGGAGTCAATCGAATTTGTGGAGGCACCAGATCAACCGGGAGTTGAAGCAACCAAAACAGTCTGGGCTTCGCCAGACTTAGTTGAGAAAGTCTTAAAAGAGCATGCCAAACTCAATGCTTGGGGCATCAAACTGCGGCCCTTTACTAAACCAAGATACCAGGAGCCCCTACTAGCCGAAATAAAAAAAACAAACAGAACCCCGTCAGGACAAATTTAGCACTCGATCATATCCAGTACTGCAAGGAGCTCGCAGCAAATCCCCCTAAGAGCAAAGAATTCAGTGAGCAACAGATCCCTACGATAAATATACCCGAAAGCATAGCTACACAAGAGTGGGGATGGCTGTCCAGGACCATAAACGCCAGAAATCAAAACCCTTGACATACCGTGCCCACGACACCAAATATAAAAAACACTCTGAAATTCTGCTCCTGGAACATCAACGGCATGGGAGACAAGACCTCGAACCCGGAACAGCAATCTAATCTTCAAAAATTCAACATTATTTCACTCCAAGAAACATGGTGCAATTCACCAATAGAATTGCAAGGATTTAGCTCGCACCACTTACCAGCCACAAAGAGCGCCAAATTCGGCCATAGCAAGGGAGGTCTTGCCACATACAGCTCTATAAGGAGCATCTACGCAGTGGAGCCAATGATGCATAATTTAGTGCCCCCCAACGCAATGCAAGCACTTAGAATTACGACACAGGGGGTGGACAAAAACGAACAGATGATACTAATAAATGTATACCTACACCCGCGTGATAAAACCAAAGGCAGCCACCAGCTGGAGGAAGAACTGTTGAAAATACTAATGGAGGAGCAATTGAACAGCTTGATTATTACTGGGGACTTCAATCCATACATGTTCAGTAAAACAGTCGATGACAATCATATGGACGAGGACCCATTCGCATGGGACACAATACCACAAGAAAACAATTCTCACGGAAGACACTTTAAAATAGCTCAGAAGCTTCTTGCGACCTTAGAGCAGCTGGGCTTTCGCGCATTAAATGGTAGATTTCCAGGAGATCGCCCACAGGCAGCAACATTCCATAATACAGTAGCAAGCACAACAATAGATTACACTTTTATCTCCTGTTGCATGTTCTCAAAAGTAGAGGATTTCCACATCGGAACCTTAGACTACAGCGATCACCTGCCACAAGAAATCACGATAAAAGTGTCACCAACAACTCAACTACAGCCAGTAAATGCACACTGCCCAGAGTATATAACCAATGAGAAAAGAGTAAAATGCAGAATAGATGACCCGGAAGGCCTCTTCGCTCTTGCAAAGCAACTACTCAGAGAAGTCCAAGCTGCAGAGCTTGATATAATAGAAAGCTGGGAGATATTCACTAAAAATCTAGGAAATAAATATGGGGTCAAAAAGGAAAACCACCAAAACATGAGAACAGCTCGTCCTCAAAACAGACCCCTCAACCTCACTATTGGAAACAACGCACAAGTAAAACACCTTAAAGCATCCATAAACCGCGCACTTCGGAAATTAAAGAAAGGCGGTCCAAACCTCACAGCCTTGCACAAATTGAGGCAACTAAAAGCTACTCGCAGGAAACTAATCTGGCGCCTCAAAAAGAAGCAGAAGAGACTCTCTGGGCAAAACTTCTGCACGATATCAAAACTAACAACAACTCGCGATTTTGGCAAAGGATCAATACTCTGGCTAATCCGCTGAGCCAAGGCATCAATTCACATGTGACAGAAGAGGTTTGGACAATTTTCCTCCAATCCCATTTCAATAGAGACCTAGGAACCCAAACTTGCACAAACATCCTCTCGTCCGAATTGGAAGCATCATCACACCAAACTGAGTCCATCTCTACATCGGAACTGCTTTTCACAATCACAAAGAACCAAATCTGCAAAAGAATCTCTAATGGTAAGCGAGAGGGAGCTCCAGGCCCAAATGGGATTCCGCCAATATTGTTCAAACATGATCAAGAATACTGGGCCAAAGCACTAAAACCGATTTTTGAATCAATTCTGCAAACATCAATGATGCCTTTATCATGGAGGGGCTCGATCATCTCTCCGATTTATGAAAAAGGCAAAAGGAATGATCCAAAAAACTATTGGTTGGTAGCACTATTGGATAACAATGCTAAATATTATGCAGGATTAATACTACAAGAACTAACGTCTTGGGCTACAGAAACTGAAGCAATACCACTAAATCAAACAGGTTTCTGCAAGAACATGGGGACCTCTACCAACATCTTAACCCTCTCATTAATGATAGATGCCGCACTAAAACAGCCCCTGTACTTGTGCTTTATTGACCACAGCTCAGCGTTCGATCATATAAATAGAAACTTACTGTGGCAAAAACTAAAAAAGCTGAACATCCCATCACTACTTTCCAAACAGCTAATCCTCTTACACAGCAACACCTGGGTGCAAGCAAACCTGGGCGCAGGAGATCACTTAACAAAGAAGATCCCCACGACCTCCGGTCTGAAACAGGGCTGCGTGCTAGCCCCAATACTCTTTAATCTTTAATAAGCCAGGATGCGGTCAAATTCCAGGAGGATCTGTCAGCCATAGTGGGCTGAATGGAGGCGAATTGTCTTCAGTTAAATTCGTCTAAGACTGAGATCCTCCTATTAGGCCGAGATTCCCATCTCTGGGGCAACAATTGGTGGCCGCCGGAGATGGGTACTCCCCCTGTGCCTAAAGCCACTGTAAAAAACCTCGGCATTCGGTTGGTCAATGCCCTATCTTTTGAGGAGCACGCCAAGTCTGTGGAAGGGATGTGTTTCGGCATACTGCGTGGCCTGAAACCCATTCTGGGTCTGTTTGACCCCCACACTCGCCAGCTGATAGTTCAAGCCACGATCTTGGCCAGGTTGGATTACTACAATAGGCTTCTGCTTGGCGCTAATAAATCTGTGACCAACAGGCTCCAGCGCACCATGAACACGGCAGCATGCTCCCTACTTGCATTACCCAAGCATAGTTCGGTTTCAGGTGCACTGCGTCGACTCCACTGGTTGCCCATTGAGCAAAGAATCTGGTTCAAAGCACTCTGTGTCACACACAAAATACGGGCGGGCTCTGGCCCAACGATTCTCAGCGACCTAGGTCACCACTATATTCCTACCCGTGCTCTGTGGATCTCCACTTGATGCGGGTGTCATGATTCCGTAGAGCCAGAGCCGGAGGCCGTTCCTTTAAAGTTTTAGCACTGACTCTTTGGAACTCGCTGACTCTCTCCATTAGGAACATTTCCAATCTCTTGGCTGTCAGAAAGGCAGTAAACACCTGGCTGTTTCAGTAGCAGTATCCTCACATCCACCTTTTCTATGACTTTTAGCGCTGGGACGCCCCTTTGCTGGGACAGCCATGCGCTCTACAAATCACATAACATAAGATAACAATCTCTTTATGGCAGAGTTATCAGCCACACTGAACAAAAGCAACTCGCACACCCCGAAGCTTGGTGGCCTGCATCTATCAAATCTATTCTATGCGGATGGCCTTGTGTTCATTAGTCGAACATCCATTGGCCTACAGCGCTTGCTCGACATTACATCCCGATATTCAGATGCTAACAAACTCAGCATTAATCAAGAAAAAACAAAAGTTATGAGCGTGAACACTTGCATTACAAAGTCATTCCACCACTGGCATCTGGCAACACGCGAGCTGGAAGCCGTACAAGAGTACAAATACCTGGGAGTTATCATCGATAACAAAGGGAACTTCACCGTTCAATGCGAAGCCATAAAAAAAAGGGGGGTAATGACAGCCGTGGCACTAGGAAACATAAGAAAATAAGATCTCTGGTTCAAGCTTCTCCTCACTAACCAGGGTGATCCAGGCGAAACTTATAACATCTATCACCTATGGAAGTGAAGCCATGAGAGGGAGAGATGCTGAAACACTGGACGGCACTATAGCAAGAGCACTGCGAATGATCTATGGGCTACCAGGATATTCATCCCCCGCACAATTGAGACTAGAGTTCGGGATACAGAGACAAGTGCTGGCCCGTAAAGGAGCATATATTAAAAGCTAGTATTAAATCAGAAAGGGGGAGCCAGAAACACTAAACGCCTACTTATGGAAAGAATTGCAAGCTAAGGAGGCATGCCCAGCTAGACGCTACCTGGAAATCTCGCTCGACCAACTAGGCCTACGACACCTCTGGGAGACATCGGGGACTTACGCAAGCTTTAAAAAATAGTTAACAACACTGTCAAAAAAGAATCCCTCATACAAGACAAAGCCACCTTGTCAGAGCGTGCACACGGCTGGTTCATCATTCAGTCATATATCAAAGCCTCGCCTCAAACATACCTCCATACTGGATTTTCCAAAACCACCAAAGAGAAGTTCCTGAAATTCTGCCTAGGTATATTACCATCTGCGTACCACCTGCTGCCTTGGCTACGCCCACCGAAGCTAGCAACCTGTCGTCTCTGCAGGGAAGGGGAGGAGGATATTCTGCACCTCCTAACTATCTGCAGGGAACTACTATGGGAGCGCCGCGCCCTACTTAGACCACTTTTCAATAGGAAAAACATACGGTCCTGCAGACAAGCAGTGCTAGCAAGCTTCTCCGGCGCAGACGTCCAACTGAGCTGCCGTTTGGTAAAATTCCTAACCGCTGTGGACACAAGAATAAAAAGATTAACTAATCAAGAAATGGTTGCATAACGACACGATCAAATAATCCTAAAGGCGATTCCCGACGGAGGCGGCCATCATTAAAAACGCAATTGATGAGCTTCAACAGCAACTGTCGGTTTTCAGCTGCACTGGATGGCTCCTGGAAGCCTGCCACTGCGGCACCCACACCTGAATCATGCCCACTTCGGATTCTCCGAACTGAATGACCTCAAAAGCGACCTTGGGGCGGATGAAGTCCCTAATAACACTGCAACAGATGATCTCTGGGTTTTAACTGCATTGGAAATCCTTCTATCTGCGATCCTTGCACACAGAGCTTGCACTTTATTTCTATTCAGATTTCCAATCTTTGCACACAGAACTTGCATCTTACCTCTCTTCAGCTAGGGACTCAGACCCGATCAAGCTATAAGCCAAAAAGCTACTACAATCTCTGGGTTTTAATTGCACTGGAAATCCTTCCATCTGCGATCCTTGCCCACAGAACTTGCACTTTATTCCTATCCAGATCTGCGATTTTTGCACACAGAACTGGCATCTGATCTCTCTCCAGCCAGGGACTTGGAACCATAATGCACTAGTGATGTTATTCTGAAAATTTTAACCAACCTCTCTTCGAATTTATATGTGAACAAAGCGTTTGTAAAATCGGATAACCCGATTTTCTGCTTATTTACCTGTGTTTTATTAAAGTAAATTGTTGCAATGATTTTATTTATTCACGCAAATAAAGCATTATCTCATCTTGTCTATAATCTAATGCATTTCCTGATACTAGAGTGATGTGCATCCTCCTTCTATGCCCGCTTCCTAAACTGGTTGCTTCCCATTCTGCTCTGGCTCCTCCAGGGACTCTTCAGTCTATGCCCTTGTGCAATTTCTTTTCTGTCCCATCAACACAAGCCCTTCTTTAGTCTCAGCTTTTCCAGCCCATACCTTCTTCTCCCTCACATCTCTACTTTCTTTTTTTCTGGTCTGCTCCTGTTTCTATATTTTTTTCTTTCCTGTCTCTTCTTGTCTTTCCTGTCATTCTACATTTAGTCCCATCTCACTTTCTCCTTTTATTTGTAAATTTTCCCAGTTGTTGCTTGATCCTGGCTCCCGCCCCCGCCTCTGTTGTCCTCTTCAGTAAAGCATTCTTCTGCAGTATCTTACCTAAGCCCCTGACAGCTACCCACATTTTTGAATTCCATTACACTCATGTGCTAGATAGTGATGTTACCTATGTCTTTGCCAGGGAAGTAACTAATATTGATGAGTCCATGAGCTGGCAAGGTACAAGCCCTCTAAATTCAAACTTTGGAGGCCACTAACAAATTACCAATCGCAGCAGTGGCTGAGGTCACTAACTTACAAACTTATCTCATGTCTGGGTGCCAGGGTGACCCATACCAAGTTTGCTCTTTGCAGAAGTTACTTGGATTTTTTTTTTTAAATGTGGCAACAACAGAAGCTAACTTCTGCTATTGCCATTTTTTTGTAAGTCCATTTTTTAATCAAGTCAATGCATATATTTCACTCTTCTTGTTCACAGGACCATTTCATAGAGAGTATTTCACCATTAAGTAAATTATGTACAGTAGAAATTCAGTGTAACCCAGTCAAGAGGCTCTGTCACTAAGGGGCTCATTATGATGGCGGAAGAACCGCCACCGCTGGGCCGGCGGTGGCGGTCCTTCCGCTATCACTGAGCATTTTACCCACCGCCAAATTAGGATGGCGGTGGGTATCGCGGCGGACGCAAAGTCCGTCCGCCGCTTTTCCGCCGGAGGCAATCGCACTGATTGCCTGGTGGACGGAAAAGGGCCACTAATATGGTGGCGGTGCCTAGCAGGCACCGTCCGCCATATTAGGATGTGTCCTGGAAGAGGCCTTTCCATGGCGGCGCTGCCGCCATGGAAAGGCTGGCGGGGATTGGGGGCCTGTTGCGGGCCCCCTCTGTGTGGGGGGAGGGTGTTGGTGCACTGGGGGGTACCCCCCTACATTTCCTTGCACAAGGTGGCAGGCACCGCGTGGTGCCTGCCACGTTGTGCATGGAAATGCACATCCTGGCATTTTAACATTGCGAACGGTGCTGCAGCAAGCAGCACCATCCGCAATGTTAAAAGGCCAGGATGCGCCCGCCAGTATGGCGGACGCATCCTAATTGGACCGGTGGGACCACCGCACGTCTGGCGGGCGGTCCCAGCACCGCTATGATGGCGGGCGGACTGATATCCACCCGCCATCATAATGAGCCCCTAAGTCTTGGTGTATGACTGGGGAGTAGACTGAACACACAGAAGGTGATGGGAGGAATGCTTGCAATTTGTCTAACCACCGGCAATAGCTTGCAGTAGCGTTCCAACCCAGCGCTGCTTAAACTATTTGCAAGCATTTCTCCCATCACCTTTTGTGTGATTGGTTTAATTCCCTACGTGACCCAGCCTATGCCCAGACGAGGGTCCCTTCCTCACCGTGCCATAGGATCCAAGCTATACCACACTGATAAGGCTTAACAAGACCAAAAGCAGTCGGGTGTCTTGTATTCCCTTCAGGAGAGGCCTCATGGCAGTTCCGGATGGACAGTTCCCTTGAGGAGCAGTGCAGATTTTAATAAGGTGGACCTTTGTCTAGAGAGCCACAGTGGACAAAAAATGATGGGTTGGAATATTATCCCAAGTGACTATCTGTGGTTAGACTATTTGCAAGCATTCCTTCCATCAACTTTTGTGTGATTTGTTTCGGAGCAGATAGCCAATTTTTCGGTCTTTGTTCGAGAGACATATGCGGGCAGGCCTGAACATTTATCACTATTCAACAGGACCTTGGCTTGCTCTCTGACAATAATTATTTTGGTCGTTGGATTGTGTTGTTTAGGACCACTGGCATATATTATTTTTCTCACAATGGCACTCTGGTCTGGTGCTTACAGCTTATTAGCCATTTGGGAGGTTTTATATGTTTTCTATTGAGCAGAAAATTGGTCAGAAAAAGTAAAAGCCACCTCACACTCAGAATCCTCATTCATGCACAGCCCATCTGACAAGTGGGTGAGAGGAATAAGGAGTTCATAGTGTGATAATTATTTATACTGATATTGAATGCCCACATCTGTACTTAAATGGTGAATGTCAGATCTGTCTTCACAATATTATCTTTGGAGATCAGGGGTCCGGAGGCCTTGCACCCAGCTGCATCTTTACAACACCTTGTCAACCTATTTCCCTAAAATACCTCCTGGGCTATCTGTTTATCTTGTACACTATCACTGGTGCACACAAGAGTAAGGTCCGACTTCCCACTCACCTATGTACAAGGGGATATCTACTCCATAATAATGCACATGAAGTTCCCTTGGACCCACCTATGGAGCAGTGCCAAACAAGAAATCAAAGGTGTGCTGAAAAGGAGTTAGAAGCGAGGCCATTAAATACATCCACATCGATCACCTGTGAAATGCAACCACCAAAAAAGTGATTAATAGAAAACTATACAGAAACGTCTAGCACTGCAGCGCCTACAAACGTGTGCTAGGAGCCTACAGAGAGCAACATTCACTGCAAAGGTCACCAATTAGTATTAGTCCAGTTGTCTATGGCCATGGCACCACTAGGGATACCACTGACCCCTCAGGACTGTATTTGGATCTGGACTCTGTTTTTGACGCTACAATTATTGATTATGAGGTGCACCTAGCCAAGGAGTACGGGCCTGAACAAGTTTGTGAAGAAGGTTTATCATTAGTAGATGTTCCATTCACACCCATGGCTGACATATGTCCTGCTCTCACGGATCCACACTGGTGGCTGGCACGTGTCCTGCTCACAGGTATCTACGGTGACTGGCATGTGTCCTGCTCACAGGGATCTACGGTGGCTGGCATATGTCCTGCTCACAGGGATCTACGGTGGCTGGCATGAGTCATGCTCACAGAGTTCTATGGGGGCTGGCATGTGTCTTACTCACAGGGATCTACGGTGGCAGGCACATGTCCTGCTCGCATGGATCTAGGGTGGCAGGCATGTGTCTTACTCACAGGGATCTACGGTGGCTGGCATGTGTCCTGCTCACAGGGATATACGGTGGCAGGCATGAGTCCTGCTCACAGGGATCTATGGTGACAGGCATGTGTCCTGCTCACAAAGATCTACGGTGGCCGGCATGTGTCCTGCTCACAGGGATCTATGGTGGCAAGCATGTGTCCTGCTCAAAAGGATCTATGGTGGCAGGCATGTGTCCTGCTCACAGGGATCTACGGTGGCAGGCACGTGTCCTACTCACAGGGATTTACAGTGGCTGGCATATGTCCTGCTCACAGAGATCTATGGTGGCTGGCATGTGTCCTGCTCCCAGGGATCTACGGTGGCTGGCATGTGTCCTGCTCACAGGGATCTACGGTGGCAGGCATGTGTCCTGCTCACAGGGATCTACGGTGGCTGCATGTGTCCTGCTCACAGAGATCTATGGTGGCTGGCATGTGTCATGCTCACAGAGTTCTATGGGGACTGGCATGTGTCTTACTCAGAGGGATCTACGGTGACTGGCATGTGTCCTGCTCACAGGGATCTATTGTGGCTGACATGAGTCCTGCTCACAGGGATCTATGGTGACAGGCATGCGTTCTGCTCACAAAGATCTACTGTGGCCGGCATGTGTCCTGCTCACAGGGATCTATGGTGGCAGGCATGTGTCCTGCTCACAGGGCTCTATGATGGCAGGCATGTGTCCTGCTCACAGGGATCTATGGTGGCAGGCATGTGTCCTGTATTAAACAGAATAGTGTGCAGTTCATTGAAGAGGGAGGGGGAGGGGAGGTCTTTTTAAGAAGTGCCCTCACACACCCCGGAAGATGTCATGCTTCATCATAGGGCCTGCTCCTCGTCGGGCCGGCACTGCAATGCCCGAGGGGCTCCCGCTAACGGGGCTCTTTGGCAGAGATCTTTTGATGAAGCCGTTAGGTGAGTGCGGGTGTGTGGGCTGGGTAGTGCGGTGGATGAGTGGTATAAAATAGGTCTAGGGAAATCCAGCTGATGAGTTTATTTTATGGGAGCGCTAGCCTAATTAAAATAAATGAGCCCCTGAATGGATATGATGGTCCTATAGGGCTAAAATGGTGCTATGGGTCGACATGTTTCGTGGCTGTTGAGCCCCGAACGGGTCTAATGGCACTTCATCAGGACCGTGAGTGTAGCTAAAAGCTGTGTTTATGAGCACTACCGCAGGCCTGGTTCAGTTAAGTGTTACTGATAGCCAGAAGAAGTAGGGCACCCCAGATTGAATCATGCCGGGGTGCAAAGACCAAAAGAATTTAGGTCAAGAGCTGACGGGGGAAGCAAAGCACGTAGTTGCTCTGGTTAGGCAGGAGACTGAGCAACACTGCATCTGTCCTACCCTGACTCTGGCCCCCGGGATCTACGGTGGCCGGCATGTGTCCTGCTCACAGGGATCTACGGTGGCTGGCACGTTTCCTGCTCACAGGGATCTACGGTGGCCGCCATGTGTCCTGCTCACAGGGATCTATGGTGGCAGGCATGTGTCCTGCTCACAAGGATCTACGGTGGCAGACATGTGTCCTGCTCACAGGGATCTATGGTGGCAAGCATTTGTCCTGCTCACAAGGATCAACGGTGGCAAGTATGTGTCCTGCTCACAGGGATCTATTGTGTCAGGCACATGTCCTGCTCACAAGGATCTACGGTGGCAGGCATGGGTCCTGCTCACAGGGATCTACGGTGGCAGGCATGTCTCCTGCTCACAAGGATCTACGGTGGCAGTCAGGTGTCCTGCTCACAGGGATCTATGGTATTAGGCACAGTTTCTGCTCATGGGGTCCACACCAGTGGCTGTGAGATGTCCTGCTCACAAGATTGCTCCTGCCCTGGTCTGGAAGACATTATATTCTCCTCATTGACTGTCATCACTGTGTTAGACTGGCACTCCACAAAGCTTAGAACTCAGATTACCCTAGTACAAGAAATTTCACAAGACGCTGTTCAATTACCTTCACAAAATGACCATCTACACAAAATAAAGACCTGTCAACCTAGGAAGTGGATATCTCCCCTGTTCAGCAATCCTTTTACATTTATTGACTCACAAGTTACAGGGAACTTCATAAGGATGTCCAGGAGTCAGTGCCAGCTTCAGGGCCGGTCAGTGAGTACTCTCCTCACTGTGATAAAGCCCAACATGTACCTGTTGACACTTCCCACTCACAACCTGTGGAGTGCCTAGAAGCTGGCATAGTGCTTGATAGAGGGGGTGACAATCTCTAAGGAGATGGAGACAGAGCTAGAGCTACCAACCCCACAGGTAGCATGGCTGATCAATACTGCTCAGCAATGGGTTATCTATGGACTGGACCGCCATCTTCTCGAAGTGAGAGAAGTCCAAGAACTCTACAAGGGCGGTAAAACTTCTAAGCCTGCGGCTTCCCCTCGACCCAGCTTCATCTCCCCTATGCTTCGGGACCTGTAGAGCTCATTGAGGAGGAGGTGGTCACCAAATCTGAAAGCTGCATCAATCAGGGGCAGTAGGACGAAAAGGCGAGAAAGATGTAGAATGAGCCCAAAACAAGAAATCTGTGAAAAGACGTAGGACTGCACTTGGTGATCTCATGGTCAATGCAGTGAATCCCCAAAGCGACCCCCTCTCCACCAAACTCAGCCTTGTAGTGTAATGAGGCCCTAGGTTCCTGTAGTCCCATGACTCCCAGCACAATACGGCAAAAGCCACCATTTTCAATGATCGGGGAGTGTGGGGTGGGGGGTGGAGACACATTAAATCTGTTGGAGCCAGCTTCACACCTCAACAGCCTGAAGGGTTTGCTCCAGGGCCCAACTTGCCCCCATGCTCATTCTTATCAGAACTCGGGCAGAAAGTTTCAAAAACTAATATTTACTCCTTCTTTTCAGTCTGAGGGTCCATACAAAAAACGTACTCTGTGGACCATTTTAAAATACCTCACCAGAGCTAAGTAACATCAAACCCTGACAAATCATATGGTGATTTTTTTAAACTAAAAGTGGCCAGTAGGATGAATACACAAGGGTCACTTGTATCCACACTATGACACCTTTGGGGTAGCCGATTTTCCTCTTGTTTCCCATCTGTGGGAGTAGAATTTGAACCTGAATCTTGAACACCATCCCCGGCTTGCCCGCCTCACTCACAAGATGCTGATCTCAGGGACCCTCTGGGCAGGACCAGCCATCCCCCGCTTGCCCGCCTCACTCTCAAGATGCTGATCTCAGGGACCCTCTGGGCAGGACCAGCCATCCCCGCTTGCCCGCCTCACTCACAAGATGCTGATCTCAGGGACCCTCTGGGCAGGACCAGCCATCCCCGCTTGCCCGCCTCACTCTCAAGATGCTGATCTCAGGGACCCTCTGGGCAGGACCAGCCATCCCCGCTTGCCCACCTCACTCACAAGATGCTGATCTCAGGGACCCTCTGGGCAGGACCAGCCATCCCCCGCTTGCCCGCCTCACTCTCAAGATGCTGATCTCAGGGACCCTCTGGGCAGGACCATCCATCCCCGCTTGCCCGCCTCACTCACAAGATGCTGCTCTCAGGGACCCTCTGGGCAGGGCCAGCCATCCCCCGCTTCCCCACCTCACTCACAAGATGCAGATCTCAGGGACCCTCTGGGCAGGACCAGCCATCCCCCGCTTGCCCACCTCACTCACAAGATGCTGATCTTAGGGACCCTCTGGGCAGGACCAGCCATCCCCCGCTTGCCCGCCTCACTCCCAAGATGCTGATCTCAGGAGCCCTCTGGGCAGGGCCAGCCATCCCCCGCTTGCCCGCCTCACTCACAAGATGCTGATCTCAGGGACCCTCTGGGCAGGACCAGCCCTATAGATTAATGACCCTTCAGGGTTCAAACCTGAACCGTGGACTGAGACACACCAAAGGGTTTAATAAAACCGGAGGGCAAGAGATAACTCTGGCGAGGGGCCCTTCTGAAAGCGTAGTTTATTCTTGTGCAGCCTGAACTGGATTGTCGGGGTGGAGCGGGTGAGTATGAGATGCACTGAGGACATCTAGGAAAGAACGTGGAATAAATGTAATCCCCGCAGAGGCGCAACTAGAACCGAGCTTCGGGGGGGGGGGGCTACACTCCCAGCCAGGGCTGGCCCTAGCACTGGTCGCACACGGTGCAACAGTCTTTTTTGGGGCCCCTCCTTCCTCCTTCTCCATGAAATCCCTCACTTCTACTCACCAACAATGCACCTAATCTCTCTATAGCACCTTTCTGACAAACATTTCATTTTTTTATAGCGCTACTCGTAGTTTACTCACACTCAGTTCTGTGATCTGCATGGTATACGTTCTTTGTAGCAGGCACATTAGCCCTCTGCACTGTGTGGGTGACAGGAGTGTCCATTTGAGTGCACGGTGAGCGATGCAACAGTGTGAGAGTAGGTTAAGAGGAGTGACTGCAGGGTGAGTGAGGTGACCATATGAATTTGGGTGCGGATGTAAATGCAGAGTGGGACAAATTAATGTATGGTTAGTGATGGGCTTGTTTCAGTGAGATTGCAGAGTGAGCAGTGAGGGGGACAGGTGAGTGAAGTGTCGCATGAGTGCAGGGTGAGTAGTGTGCTCGTGTGACTGCAGGGCGAGGTACAGGGTGAACAGCGCAGGTGCATTGTGAGTGCAGAGTGATCACTGTGAGTGCAGAGTGAGCGGTGTGCTCATGTGACCGCAGGGTAAGTGGAGGGAGAAGTGTGTGAGTTCATGGCGAGTGGCATAAGTGCAGTGTGGTTAATGAGAGTGCAGGGTGAATTGTGTGAGTGCATGATGATCAGTGTGAGTGCATTGTGATCGCTGTGAGTGCAGGGTGAGTGTGAAAGTGAAGGGCGAGAATGAGGACTGAGTTGTCTGAATGCAGGGTGCATTCCCAGACACTTGAAGTAACTCCGCATGTTATTGAGGGCTCGCGTATAATTTCAGATATAAGTTAAACTATTGCTATTATGGCATAATTCAGGGTCAGGGCCGGACTGGCCGTAGCGGGCACCGAGCGTTTTCTCAGTGGGCAGGAAGGGTGGGGTCCGGTTTTGGTACAGGCGGGCGGTTTTGCAGCAGTGCTGCAATATCGCGCCCTGTACCACAAGCTGCTGCAGTGTTTTCCACGTGCACCACTCGCATCCCCCCTAGCGGCTGGGCAGACTCAAGTGCCCTTTCAGCCCTATTGGCGTTGCGCACCCGAACCCACGCCTCCCCATCAGACTGGGCTTGGGTCCTTGAATGATTAAACTGGGCATCTTTCTGTATGCTTGTTTGATGGGCACACAGGTTTTGAAGTCAGAGCCGTGCCCTCTTCCCACGGATGGGCAAAAGGTGGAGTTCTCACATTGCTAAATTCAGAATTGGTCTCTCATCTTAAAACTATTCTGGGTACAAAGGCATAGTGGCCTGACACACGCATAGTGCCTGACACACGCCATAGGGCCCTGACACACGGCATAGGGCTGTTACACAAGCATAGTGCCCTGATACATGGCATCGTGCCCTGACACATGGCTTAGTGCCCTGACACAGCATAGTGCCCTGACGCACGGCATAGGGTCCTGACACCCGGCATAGTGCCCTGACGCACGGATAAGGTCCTGACACACGGCATAGGGTCCTGACACACGGCAGAGTGCCCTGACACACGGCATAGGGTCCTGACACACGGCATAGTGCCCTGACACACGGGCAGTTCCCTGACACAGGGCATAACACGTTGACAAAGTGAAGGGGGCTGTCTGTTGACCTCTGCCCCCGCGGCCCACTGCCCCCTCCCGCTGAGAGGCACGAGTCCTTCCCTCCCTGCTTCTGGGCATTATCTCCTGTAGCTCAGTCTGTGTTTCAAAGGCCCCCAACTGCTGAGAACCCTGTGTAGACTGAACGAAGCTTGTGCGCTGTTTAGTAAAAAAAAAAGCCTTGTAACTCACCCAGTGCATAATTACTTTGTATTATTCCCTACTGGATTTGTATCATTAGTTCTCTTGCAAACATATTGTACTAATATTTCCCAAGTGCTCCAGCGCTTCACCGGGGGAACTGTCCGTGAAGAATGAAGGCTCTAGTGAGTTTGCACCATGAGAATACCGCACAAAGCGTGCCGTGAACCTAAACCTGCCGCCATTACCGCCCCCCTCCCCCCCCCTCCCCTACGACCCCGCACCAGAGCCTGCTTCCAAAGGTCAAAGACTCTTGAAACAGTGTTGGGAAGGAAAGAGGTTTCATGAAGAATGTGACATTATTCACACGGGCAGATCTGTGTGTCTCTCACACCAGTCGTGTTACGGTGGAGAACCGCGCCTCACCTCCCGTGCCCTGCCAGCGGCAGGGCCGGACTGGCACAGCGGGCATCGGGCGTTTCCCCTGAAGACTGGACGGGTAGGGGCCGGCTTTGCAGCGGTGTGGGGCCGGTTTTGTTACTGGGGGCCGGTTTTGCAGCGGTGCTGCAATATCGGCCCCCCAGTAACAAAAGCAGGAGTGCTTCACACTTGTACCCCCCGTCCCCCCAGGGGACTGGTCCAACACAATTGCCAGGCCTGTTTAGGGCTCCCAGCTGAGACCTCCCGTGTGCGCTGCAGCAGGGGCAGTGTTCATGCGCCAACCCGCTCAATTCATTGCGCTATAATGAGCTGGAAGGCAGCGCCGCACATCCTGCTTAATACCTGGGGCCAGACCTGCCCCCCCCCCCCCCCGCCCGTGTTTGAAGTCATGTCAGCACCCGAACAAGCCGGAGCGCCTAGAAGCCGGATCCTGTCCCACCCGAAGGCACACGTATCCTCCACAGATGCGCCTCCGTCCTCTGACCAGGAAGAGCTTCCTGGAGTCAAGCTTCCCTCAGCTTCCAGCAGAAGGAATGCAAAGCAGAGCTCAGAGTCACAAGATAAATTCATCAGGAAAGTGCAGGCACCCCCCCCCGCTCCCCCACCCCCGTCACCTCTTCAGTAACGCGGACCGCACTGTGCACAGCGGGCATAGACGTCCCAAGAGACCAGCAGTCATCGAATCACGTATGCATCAGTGCACAGGGACATCTTAAGGGATTTGGGGGGCCTCGGACAAACATATTTTGTGGGCCCCTGTTGGGAACAGCTTTGGATTTATGGTCCAATTCCACCTTTTTCGGGCCCTCTTTGGCAATGCCACTGACAGTGCACAGGCACATTGTTCCCAATCCTAAACATGTTCAGCGACCCTCTCCCATTTCTCATATGACTGGTCCAGTTTTGTCTAAAATAAACTTTTTATGGATGGTACTCGAAACATCAACACAACATTTCTCTGGAAAATGTCTGGAATACAGCTCCACATATCACACACATTGAAAATCAATTAAAGGAAAATGGTATTTAAAATACATTTTTGAAGAGTTATTCAAGGTCATATGGGCAAAACTCTTTGCAGAACAGAGCTGGCTCTATCAAGGGGCCCCTTGAAAGGCTGGGGCCCTGGGCCAGAGCCCACTTTGCCCATGCCTTAAAACGTTAAAGCTTCCGTGTATGGTTTGCAGCATCAAACCATACACTGAAACTTTCATGTTCAACAGCAGCAACCACAATACTCTCCGAGTAACCAAGATACTCTCTAACACCTCTCTTCCAACACCACAATACCCTCTGATTAGCCAAGATTCTCTCACCTCACACCTCTCTTCCAACACCACAATACCCTCTGATTAGCCAAGATTCTCTCACCTCACACCTCTCTTCCAACACCACAATACCCTCTGATTAGCCAAGATTCTCTCACCTCACACCTCTCTTCCAACACCACAATACTCTCTGATTAGCCAAGAAACTCACTCACACCTCTCTTCCAACACCACAATACCCTCTGAGTAACCAAGATACTCTCTCACACCTCTCTTCCAAGACCACAATAGTCTCTGAGTAACCAACATACTCTCTCACACCTCTCTTCCAAGACCCCAATACTCTCTGCGTAACCAAGATTCTCTCACCTCACACCTCTATTCCAGGACCACAATACTCTCTGAGTAACCAAGATACTCTCTCACACCTCTCTTCCAACACCACAATACCCGCTGAGTAACCAAGAAACTCACTCACACCTCTCTTCCAAGACCACAATAGTCTCTGAGTAACCAACATACTCTCTCACACCTCTCTTCCAAGACCCCAATACTCTCTGCGTAACCAAGATTCTCTCACCTCACACCTCTATTCCAGGACCACAATACTCTCTGAGTAACCAAGATACTCTCTCACACCTCTCTTCCAACACCACAATACCCGCTGAGTAACCAAGAAACTCACTCACACCTCTCTTCCAAGACCCCAATACTCTCTGCGTAACCAAGATTCTCTCACCTCACACCTCTATTCCAGGACCACAATACTCTCTGAGTAACCAAGATACTCTCTCACACCTCTCTTCCAAGACCACAATAGTCTCTGAGTAACCAACATACTCTCTCACACCTCTCTTCCAAGACCCCAATACTCTCTGCGTAACCAAGATTCTCTCACCTCACACCTCTTTTCCAGGACCACAATACTCTCTGAGTAACCAAGATACTCTCTCACACCTCTCTTCCAACACCACAATACCCGCTGAGTAACCAAGAAACTCACTCACACCTCTCTTCCAAGACCCCAATACTCTCTGCGTAACCAAGATTCCCTCACCTCACACCTCTATTCCAGGACCACAATACTCTCTGAGTAACCAAGATACTCTCACCTCACACCTCTCTTCCAACACCACAATACCCGCTGAGTAACCAAGATACTCTCTCACACCTCTCTTCCAAGACCACAATACTCTCTGAGTAACCAAGATACTCTCTCACACCTCTCTTCCAAGACCACAATACCCTCTGAGTAACCAAGATACTCACTCACACCTCTCTCCAAGAACACCGAGCTTTTGGCAGCTAAAAAAGCCAAGACGGGATGCTAAACCCAGTGCTAACCAGGTGTGCGCTCCCAAGATAGGGACTGGTAGTTAGCGAGCAGAGAGCAAAAAACCCAATGGGGCATATTAGCAAGACCGGCGATAAAATTATCGCCGTTTTAGCAGAAGGAAACTGCCGCTAAAACGGCGATAATGGGCTTGCTAATATGCGTTATGGAATTCCAATAGAAGCCCAGGTTAGATGTGCAGGACATCTAACCTGGGCTTCTATTGGAATTCTATAACGCATATTAGCAAGCCCATTATCGCTGTTTTAGCGGCAGTTTCCTGCCGCTAAAACGGCGATAATTGTATCGCCGGTCTTGCTAATATGCCCCAATGTTTGTTGGAGTGAGATTTCTGGAGTTGATGCTCATTGACAGGATTGGCGCTGCCGTTAGGTACAAGCTTCCTAGCGCTGTAAAGCATCACAAACTAGATTGCTGAAAATTGATAGGAATGCCCCCTTCTAAATCTTTGATAGATGGCTTGAACCCTACACGAGTAGGGTGTGAATTGCAATAAACATGACAATTGTGGGTTATTTATGACTATAGATGTAAGGCATTTCCACAATTTACGTCCTTTGTTGAAATCCCAGTGTACAAAGCAACACACATATACCCAGTGGATGTAAAAGCAGGGTTCCATGCATGGTACAGACATGTATTATACAACATAAAATACCCTTCTTTTCATTTACCTTTAATGCAATAGGCTGAACGACTGATAAAAAAGGCGGCTGTATCCTACCTTTTGCATAATAAAATAGACAAACCTTAGTGGCTCTAGTACTTACGTGAACTCAGGTTCTACATTTATGTCTCACTGGTTAAGAACTCTAGCGATTGGCGGGTGGCAGTTAAGTACCACAGAGCACTATACATGCAAGCCGACCCGCTGCTTTGTGTGAAGGGAGCACTGCCTTTTATAAAGTGCCCTCTGCTTTGCAACCTGCCGCTGATGCAACATCTTAGACTGACAGTGTGCAGGGAGAATGTCCCCAAAGAGCTCTTAAATCTATGAGGCTTTCTATGGTTCTGTACACTTAACTATCTACACCTGGGGCCAATCAATGGGAGTAAACACAATCATTAGAAGAAGGGTTTGCACAGTGTTTGCAGAGTCTGGAGACAGGCTGTCACATGAGTACACTTGTTCTCACTCACCTCTCATGGCTTTTGTGATGAGATTGGAGGTATCTGTACAAAAGATATCACACGCTGGGAAAGAGAGGGTCTTGTATCCTCCAAGATCCTGCAGAGGAGTGTGGTGTGTGAATTTTTAAAAAGTGAGTCGGATCTCACTCTGCTTGTTACTATGTAACATTACAAATGTTTTTCACAAGTTGTTTTTACAATAGCTGCAATAGTGGACAGATGAGACTGCCAATCACTCAAACATGGTTAAGGTGAGGGTCTTAAATAGACATTAACGGGCTATGTCTCGGTTAGCCATCATTGAGCAAGAACTCTTGGGGTCCCACTTGCGGATAACACTAGATTTTAGAGGGATTCATGCTCTCCCTGATAATAGCATCTCATCACTGACACATGGGACATTCTGGGTGAAATGTGGGCCAGCCCTCACTTAAAGGGACCCAACATTAACCTATTGTAGGCATACTGCTCATCTCCTCAAGATGCACCAATCTGGCCCTCCAGATACAACTGGAGCCATGCTGGTTTCCACCCTTTGCCAAACTCAGAGCCAACCTTACCCTACTAGCATGAAGATTTGTGGTGGGCTGGGGAAAGGGGAATGGGACAAGAGAGAGAAACAGCGACTCTGGATATCGGCTCATTGCCTGGTCGCACAGCTATGCTTAGTGTGCACTGCACGACCGCTGATATCTACAAATGAAAGGAGATCTTTATCTTGACTAAAGTGTGGGCGCTGGAGCTTTAACTTCCGATATTGTCTAAGATGTACCTGCTGACTCTCTCTGTATTTTCACTCTCTAGTACTAAATGTAACTGAGCTGAAATACAGTTACAGTTGATATAGTAATGGTGAATCACACTCGTGGTTACACTAGAGTTACCTTCAAGTTTACAACAAGAAGCACTTCCAAACCCGCACGCGAAAAAGATGACAACATAAATAAATATAAAAGAGCTTGTGATTCTAACGGGTGACTCCTGGTGAAAACAAATTAGTGCTATAGATTGTGTAGTGCTAAGGAATGACTCCCACTGAAAACAAACAATTGCAAATCCTACTTTGACTTCATGAAAGAACAGGTGTCAAGGGTCCCAGCAACAAGTCCCGGCTACAGCAACTATGTATCATGATTGCCAAGCAAAAATGCTATGTATCACATGCAACATATACTATAGGCATTCAAGATGGACCTCAGTATTTGGAAGTCTTCTAGGATTCCAGTGGGCCCAGGGACATGTGGTCCTTCTAGACTTTAGTTGGGTGTTTTGTGGAACGAGTTTTTCTGAGACACCAGGCTTCTGTCACAGCATTGATCACACTCTGTGTATCCTTCCATCCTCTTTTGCTCCTGAAGACATGCGCTTTCAGAAATCTCTGAGTAGTCTATCATGTGGGACAAAGTATGTGTGCCCAACACCACATCCTGACATATTGCTGGCATAATAGTGGTGCATCCATGACTTGCTCTTTGGCCTCCAGTGTAGAGGATAAGCTGGCTATCTTTGGCATTGCAGTGTCTCATCCTGGACATATTGGTTGGATCTTGATCTTTGAGCCGGGGCTTGAACAGCAGTGTCTACATTTACTTGTTGTGGCTCTTCCCTAATATATGATAGTTTTGTAGGAGTAACATTTTCATACAGTACAGCAAAGTCAGGTTGGATGGCGTTCCTTTGGAGGATCCAGGCGTACTGTGGGATTCTCTATGTTGATAAACTTTGTCATTATCTTGTTCAGCAGTGCAGAATTAATTTGAGAGTTGCTATCATGCTGTTCTGTCAAAATGTTTTTTATATAAGTGGGGTAAACAAGCCACTTGATTGGAGTAGGTGGCAATCTAGGGCGAAGACTACCTAGTGAAGTTACACCATTGTTCTTGAAAGCGCATGCTGCTTGGATGTCTCAGCAGAGCCACTTAATAATGCTGAGTCTGACTGGGCTGCTCCGTCACTTGAGATAGGAGATGAATAGAAGGGGGCGGGGGGGCTGAGCAAAAAGGCGGTGCAGATCCAGAGGTGAGCAATCTGTGGGATTAATTTTAAGGCATTGCTGATGCGTCTGCCAGGATCCAGGATCCCGCGGTAGTTGCGCAGAGGTCAGGGAGCTGTAATATGCTGTTGGTGCTGCTGTGGCACCGCCAAACATATTACAAGTTGGCTTTCCACCACCTGTTCATGGCGTTGAGCCCGCCATGAAAAGGGTGGCGGAGAGGCAACAAAGGGGGCCCTGATATGTAGTGCCCCCCTGGATTTGCACCCCCAGTTCCTGCATGGTGTACACCGTTCAGGAACATGCAGTGGATGCACTCACACTGCAGTCTGCATGTTAGGCTCTCCCATGGGCCTAACAGACCAACGCAGTCAGACTGCCACTGCAACGCCTGTCCGCTATGGATTACAATCGTAATCTGGTGGGCGCACCACAGCCTTGGCAATCCTCCAGTGGGTGGCGCTTTGGTTGCACTGCTGGAGGACCGCCAAAGTTGTAATAAGGCCCTTAGTGTCCAACAACTTCTGGCAATATGGTTAGATTAGAGTGGGAATAGTAAATGTAACCCCTTTAGTGTCCAGCACCTTCCAAAATTGGATTAGATTAGAGTGGGAATAAAAATGTCACCCCTTTAGTGTTCAAAACCTTCCCAAAAGTTGTATAGATGGGAGTGGGAATAGTAAATTACACCCCTTTAGTGTCAAACACCTTCCCCAATACGGTTTAGATTGGAGTGGTAATAGTGAGTGTCACCACTTTAGTATCCAACATCTAAAGCAATATGGTTTAGATTGGATCGGGAATAGTAAATAAGACCCATTTAGTGACCAACACCTTCCCCAATATGGTTTACACTGGTAGGGTGAATAGTAAATGACATCCCTTTAGTGTCTAACTCCTTCTTCAAATTGGTTTAGATTGGAGTGGGAATAGTAAATGTCGCCCCTTTTGTGTCCAACACTTTATTTGAATTGTTTTAGATTGGAATGGGAACAGTAAATGTAACATCTTAAGTATCTAACACCCTTCCCAAAGTGGTTTAGATTGGAATGGTACTAGTGAATGTTATCCTTCCCAAATATGCTTTAGATTGGAGTGGGAATAGTAAATGATACCCCTTTAGTGTCCAACACCTTCCTCAAATTGGTTTAGATTAGAGTGGGAATAGTAAATGTCACCCCTTTAGTTCCCAACACCTTCCTTGAATTGTTTTAGATTGGAGTGAGAATAATAAATGTAACATCTTTAGTATCCAACACGTTTCCCAAATTGGTTTAGTAAATAATACCCCTTTAGTGTCCAACACCTTCCACAATATGGTTAGATTTAGTGTCCAACAGCTTCCTTAAATTGGCGTAGATTGCGTGGGAATAGTAAATGTTCCCCCTTTAGTGTCCAACACCTTCCCCAAATTGGTTTAGATTGGAGTGGGAATAGTAAATGTTATCCCTTTAGTGTCCACCGTATGTCCTACACCTTCCCCAATATCGTTAGATTGGAATGGGAATAGTAACTGTTACTTCTCTGATGTCCAAAACCTTTCATACATTTTGTACAATAAAAACATGTCACACTTTTTTCAGTTTTTATTTGTTTCCAATTTTATATTACTGTATAGTTTAACAATTTGTATAATACACATTTCAGGTAAAAAAATATAAAATTAAGTAAATGAAAAAAAATGCAGTATTTTTTATTAACAAAAAATCAGGTAAATCATATTTATATACATTTGCATGTAATACATTTTCAACTATTGTTTTCTATTGTCAACAATTATTTAACATTTGTTAACTTTCTTACATATATATATTCAACATTATTTTCAAATGTTTTATTAACATATATCATATAATTGTTTATACTATATACTATTTATTTATACAATTTTTAAAATAATTTTGACAACATTGATTGACATGTTTTATATGGTAATATTGTTTGACATTTTTAATATTTCTAAACATTTGTTATATACATATTGTTAACATTATTTTCACATATGTTTTATTAGTATATATTAAATAATTGTATATAATTTATAGTAATATTTAATACTTTACAATTTTTTCATAATTTTTTATAACATTGTTTGGTTTGTTTTGCATGTGTAGTAACGGCTTAAACATTTATTCAACTTTTTTACAATATTTCCCATTCATTTCAATATGGAGATAGTCTTTTTTTAAATTTCGTTTGCCATCCATTTTATTTTACCGCTACCTTCTATTTTGTAGTCTGTTTGTGTTATTTTTAGTCTATTTTCCCAGAAACAGGTCATGGAAAGGTGCTGCTGTTCGTCAGAACAGGTGAGTCCTTTTTTTAGAATTTTCAAGGGTTTTGAGGCTATGGGGATTTAGGAGGGAAGTTTAAAAGTTAGCTATAGTGTTGTTTATTGGTTTTTGGTACTTTACACTAGTTTGTCGGTTGCATTTTTTACACTGTCTTAATAATGTATTACTATGTTATGTTAAATTGTGTAGTGTTAGTTATATTTTGACGATTACCTGCTATGTATATGTACTTTTGGGAATTAAATGTGTTTTGCGGGTGGGCTTTGTAAATTTCTTTTATTGGTTTTTGTCAACTAGGGCATTCTATGGGTATTTCGAGTTGATGGATCTCTATTGGAATCATGATATTTTTGCATTTTTGGGGGGATGTTGGACGTTATTTATCTTATTTTTGGCAGATTACTAATTTTTGCTACGCAGAGTCAGAGAAAGACCTGCAGCTACAGAACAGTATGTTTTAATTCTTTCATTTATTTTGAGTGGGAAATGTGATATTACATTATTTTTATTAACCCTTTGCTTGCTAAGGACGTAAGGACGTAATGGTTACGTCCTCGGCTGTGTGTGTTGCTGTGCCAAGGACGTAACCATTACGTCCTGGCCCTTACCCATGGGGCATGGGGAAAGCGCTGGCAACAACCCCAACCACCCCCCTTGGCAATGGTAATATGTCGGCGTGCTCACGGTGCGCCAACGTCATCATAGGCTGCCAGGGATGTGCTGGAAGCCATTTGATACCAGGGCGTCCAGAGAGAGGACAGTGTGTAGGGGAGTCCTTCTCTTGGGTTTTTTTTTAGGGGGGAAACAAACACAGGGGGAAAGGAAAGAGTTCTTCCTTTCTCCCTGTGCCTGTTTTGAACAGATTCTTGCTCCACGATCATGGGTGAGGCCTGCGATCGCGGAGCAGGAATCTATCCACTGGACCACCAGGAATGATTTTCTTTGTTGTTGTTTGGGGAGCGATCCCTTAGGCAAGGGTCACTCCCACGGGGGCATGTTTGGTTGTGTTTTGGTCCCCGGAGGCTGTTTCAGCCATTTCTTAGGCTGATCAGCCCCCCCATCGGGGAGCTGAAACCCACTACGCACCAGGGCTGTTATTTTTGCGCATTTTGGGAGCGACCCCTTGGGCAAGGGTCGCTCCCCAGGGGGCAATATGCCTTTTCCGTGTTTCGGTCCCCCATGGAGCTAGCTCGGTTTTGTTTTGGCCAATCTAGCCCCCAGGTGGGGGGGGGTCAAAACCCACTAGAAGCCAGGGATTTATTGAGTATAATAAATATGGGGAGCGATCCCTTGGGCAAGGATCGCTTCCCTTTTGGGGTAAATGTTTTGGCCATTTCTGCCCCTCTTGGGGACAGATCGGCCTTATATTTTTAGGCCCAAGGGGTGCAGAAGTCACTGGACCACCAGGGCTTTTATGTATATGCTGCAAAGCGTTTTTGGGGAGTGACTCTTTGGGTAAGGGTCACACCCGTTTTGGGGGTGAATTGTTTAGCCATTTCTGCCCCCCTTGGGGGCAGATCAGTCATATATTGTTAGGCCACCAGGGATTTTACTGTATATGGCACAAAATGTTTTGGGGAGTGGCCCCTTTTTGCAAGGGTCACTACCCTTTTTGGGGTGAATGTTTCGGCCATTTCTGCCCCCTTGGGGGCAGATTGACCATATATTTTTAGGCCCATCTTCCTCCAAGGGGAGCAGAAGCCACCAGACCACCAGCGATTTTATTGTATATGGCACAAAATGTTTTGGGGCATGGCCCCTTGGGCAAGGGCCGCTCCCCTTTTGGGGTGAATATTTTCGCTGTTTCTGGCCCCATTGGGGGCAGATTGATCTGGTATTTTTAGGCCCATGTGCCTCCAAGAGGGGCAGAAGCCACTAGACCATCAGTGAAAGTTTATGTGTTAGATGTAGGTCAGCTAATAGACTGCATGTTTTGTCATCATTAGTGATTGCAATGTTTTTTTTCTCCTTTTTATTTTAGTGCAAAGCCTTTGTTTTACTTTGGTGTAACTTGTGCTTGCAGTTTCGGCACTGGTAGAGCTGTGTAGTTGCAAGTGTTTGGTAAGGAAAAGCTTTTTTATACTGTTTACTCCAAATGATTATTAATGACTAGCATGAATGTGTTTTTTGGGAAATGCTGTAATAATAGCAGACTATTTAGCATCTGTTTGAATGTGTGTGAAATTTTCCTTGTATTTGTTCACAATGTGTATTGTGTTACCTTGTCTGTAATTTTCTTTTATTTTCTTTACTAGTGGGATATCATTTGTGCTTGCTGTGTCTGTGCAGAGCAGGTGCTGCTGAGTCTAGTGGTCTCTGGTCTTTTATCGAGAGACCTGGGGTAACACTGGTTAGTAGGAAATTTGTGTCGGCCTGGTGATCAACAACTTTCCCACACAGAAATGTGAGGAAAATGTGATTTTGTTTAGTGAAATGTGAGGTTTTGAGGGGATTCTGGGTAAGAAATCGTTGGGGGATCCATGCAAGTCACATCTCCCTTGTCTCCCCCAGATGTCTAGTTTTCAGAAATGTCTGGGTTTTGTAGGTTTTCCTAGGTGGCCACCGAGCCCGGGACCAAAAACGCAGGTCCCCCCCTTGCAAAGCCATTTCATTTTGTGATAGATAATTTTGATGTCTCCAAAATAAGTGTAGCAGGCACTTGGCCCACCCACACAACTGCAATATCATTTCTATTGGGAGACCTGGGGGAATGCTGGGTGGTAGGACATTTGTGTCAGCTTGGTGATCCCACAACTTTCCGACACAGAAATGTGAGGAGAATGTGATTTATTCTTTTTGCAAAATTTGAGGTTTGCAGGGGATTCTGGGTAAGAAAATGTTAGGGGATCCATGCAAACCACACTTCCCTGGACTCCCCCAGGCATCTAGTATTCAGAAATGTCTGGGTTTGGTAGGTTTCCCTACATGGCCGCCGAGCCCGGTACCAAAAAGACAGGTGACTCCCTCACAAAATCTGGTCTTTTTGTGATCGATAATTTTCAAGTCTCCACAGTATGTTTTGGGCCATTTCCTGTCACGGGCACTAGGTCTACTGACACAAGTGAGTTGCCATTTTTATTTGGAGACTTGTAGGAATGCTTGGTGGGTGGAAATTTATGGTTCCCCACAGATTCCAGAACTTTCCATCACAGAAATATGAGAAAAATATGTTTGAGGTTTACAAAGGATTCTGGGTAACAGAACCTGGTGAGAGCCACACAAGTCACCCCATCCTGGATTTCCATGGGTGCCTATTTTTCAAAAATGTACATGCTTGCTAGGTTTCACTAGGTGCCAGCTAGGGTTAAAACTCCACAGCTAGGCACATTGCAAAAAAAGGGCCAGCTTTCTGTGGAAAAATGTGATGTGTCCACATTGTGTTTTGGGCCATTACCTGTTGCGGGCACTAGGTCTACCCACACAAGTGAGGTACCATTTTTATTGGGAGACTTGGGGGAATGCTGGGTGGGTGTAAGTTTGTGGCTCCCCACAGATTCCAGAAAATGTATTTTTTTAAATAAAGTTTGAGGTTTGCAAGTGATTCTGGGTAACAGAACGTGGTGAGAGCCACACAAGTCACCCAATTCTGGATTCCCCTGGGTGTCTAGTTTTCAAAAATGTGCAGGTTTGCTAGATTTCCTTAGGTGCCGGCTGGGCTAGAGTCCAAAATACACAGCTAGGCACATTGCAAAAAGGTTCAGTATTCTGTGGAAAAATATGATGTGTCCACGTTGCGTTTTGGGCCATTTCCTGTTGCGGGCACTAGGCCTAACCACACAGGTGAGGTACAATTTTTATTGGGATACTTGGGGGAATGCTGATTGTGTGTGTAAGTTTGTGGCATCCACAGATTGAAGAACTTCCCATCACAGAAATGTGAGGAAAATGTGTTTTGTTTTACAAAGTTTGAGGTTTGCAAGGGACTCTGTGTAATATAACCGGGTGAGAGCCACACAAGTCACCCCATCCTGGATTACCATGGGTGTCTATGTTTAAAAGTAGGTTTGCTAGTTTTTTTTGGGTCCGGCTGAGCTAGGGCCCAAAATCTACAGCTAGGCACATTGCAAAAAAAGACTCTGTTTTCTGTGGAAAAATGTGATGTGTCCACATTGTGTTTTGGGTCATATCCTGTTGTGGACACTAGGCCTACCCACACAAGTGAGGCACCATTTTTATTGGAAGACATGGGGGAACACAGAACAGTAGAACTAGTGTTATTAACAGTTGTCTTTCTATGCATCTCTGCCTTCCAAATGTAAGACAGTGTGTAAAAAGAAGTAATTTTGAAAAATGCCCTCTAATTCACATGCTAGTATGGGTACCCACAAATTCAGAGATGCACAAATAACCACTGCTCCTAAACTCCATATCTTGTTCTCATTTTGGAAATACATAGGTTTCCTTGATACTTATTTATCACTCTTTATATTTTACCAAATGAATTGCTATATACCCGGTACACAATGAAAAACCATTGCAAGGTGCAGCTCAGTTATAGGTTCTGGGTATCTCGGGTTCTTGGTGAACCTAGAAGCCTTATACGTCCCCACAACCATAAGGGTCCAGCGGACCTAATGGTATGTTGCTTTAAAAAATCTCCCATAGTTAGAATAAGTTACAGGTGAAAATGTAGACACAAATGGCTGTTTTTTTCAACTCAATTTCAATATTTTATAATTTCAACTGTTACTTTCTGTAGGAAAACCTTGAGCGATCTACACAAATGACCCCCTGCTGAATTCAGAATTGTATCTACTTTTCAGAAATGTATAGATTTCCAGGATCTATTATTGGATTCACACCTATTTCTACCACTAACTTGAAGGAGGTTGGAAGCACAAAAAATAGGAAAAATTGGATTTGACCCAGGAAAATGCCAAAACTGTATAGAAAATGATAGATTTCTGACAAATGTCTGCCTATTTCTGAAAGCTGGGAAGATGGTGATTTTCGCACCGCAAACCCTTTATTGATACCATTTGAAAGGAAAAAAACAGATGCTTTCTTCTGCAGTACTTTTTTCCCATTTTTCCCCAAAAAACAAAAGTTTAGTTGTATTTTGGCTAATTTCTAGGTCCCCTGCAAGGGAATCCACAAACCCTGGGTACCTTTACAATCCTCAGGAGGGTGGAAAAAGGGACACAAATTTGGCATGGATACCTTATGTGGACAAGAAGTTATGGGGGCCTAAGTGTGAACTACCCCAAATAGTCAAAAAAAGGTGTGGCATGGGGGTAGGCCTGATAGTGAAGGGGTTAAATATATGTGATTGTTTAGTTGAATTGTTTGTATTATGTGTTGTTATGTATCTATTTTGTTTGCCGATAGTTTCATAAAAAAAAATATTGTATATATAATTTTATTCTATCAGTCTTTATTAATATTGTTATTTTAAATTGTTGTTTTACTGGTCTAATAAAATATTATATTTATTATTTAAAATAAAAAGATTTGGTATTTTGGTTTACAATTTGTTGTACTTTTTGAGTACGTTGGTAGGTTAAGATTTATATTATAGTATGCTTTTGGCTATCATTTCTAAGGGCCTTAGTGCGGGCCACCACTCTCCCGCCCTGCTCCAAGACTGCCAAAGCCATAAAGACCGCCCACCAGAGTACAAATTTTTTTACTCTTGGGGAAGTTCATTGGCAGTCCCACAGCGGTGCCTTCGAAAAAGGCATTGCCATGGGAGCGTCAAAGACAGTTAC
The DNA here is from genome assembly GCA_963921515.1 of Calotriton arnoldi. Taxonomy (NCBI): domain Eukaryota; kingdom Metazoa; phylum Chordata; class Amphibia; order Caudata; family Salamandridae; genus Calotriton; species Calotriton arnoldi. The sequence continues at coordinate 1,145,255 of CAWUFW010003335.1, forward strand.
TGTAGGGCATGGACTATTAAGTCCATGCCCTGCAGGAACAGGGGGTGCATGCACCCCATGGCGCAGAGGTACAACAGGGTGCCTCACCACCTCAGTAATTTGCAGAGTACTACGTCAGACTCCTAATTAATTAAACAGAAACCTCATATACTTTTGGAAAAATAACAAGTATCTCTGTCTTTACATGCTAAAATGCATATAGTCATTTCACAAAAGTGAAAATGAAAATTTAGCAAGCAGTGAGAGAGGTGATGATTTTGGGATCCTCCCTAGTCAAATGCAAAAGCATTGAAATTATTACATCAAGCTGCAGTTCCACTAGTCGTTACTAGGTGTCCCTCACGAGTCAAATGCAAAAGCATTGAAACCCTTTCATGAAGCTGCAGTTCCACTGGTCGTTACTAGGTGTCCCTCATGAGTCAAATGCAAAAGCATTTGACTTGAGGGACACCTAGCAACGACTAGTTGAACTGCAGCTTGATGTAATAATTTCAATGCTTTTGCATTTGACTCGTGAGGTACACCTAGTAACGACTAGTTGAACTGCAGCTCTTTGTAGAATTATTTTGATATTGGATACTATAATATTCACTGCCCACTGCTAATCTCGTCCCATAATGCTTTGCAGGGCCTTTGATTGGGATTGTATTTTTGCCCATAACTGTGCTTGGGGTGGTCCTAAGAGGATGGGACCACCACTGAATCGTTCAGCATGATATGCTCTTTGTGTTCAAGGCATCTGCTTGGTCCTCCCCTAGGTTAGGGGGACCCCAAAATCATCACCTCTCTCATTGCCTGATAGTTTTCATTTTCAAAGTTCACTTTTGTGAATTGGTTATATGCTTTTTAGCATGTAAAGTTGCTTTATCAAAGCATTTGTGGGTGCAGTTTAGTAGCTGACTCCGCTATGTGGAGGAAAGGAATTTTTGCCTGAATTCTTTTTCACGGAATGCGTAATTAACAAATCTCCGCAAACTCCGCAGGGGTTGTGGATCCCTGGTGGCAGCAGCGGTCCCTGGTGGTTCAACCGACATAGTCCTAATATGGCGGTGCAAGTTCGGCGGTCCAATGGACCGCCAAAGTCATAATAAGGCCCTAAGTAATGTAGTCCTTTGTTATTTATGAAGAGTTTAACTTTAAACTGTAACATGTAGTACATTCTTTTGGTTTGTGTGCTAAGTTTAAGGTGAATTTGACTAACAGATTGCTCCATTCTTGTTCTTGGTAGCTTTGCTCTTTTTGAAATGCTTCTATAAATTTGCATAGTATAGGTTGATTTCTGCCTAGTGTGAATTCCCCTGCTGACACCGGGTATCTCCGGTGCACCCCACTGACTACGTCTACGCGACTTCAATTAACCGGTCGCACACACAAGCAAAAAGCGTTTTCGCCCGCTCCACTACGGGCACTCCAAACTACCTTGACGGCCCCTTGCGGCGCTCACAACCTCCGTTGCACGATAGGCACTCTGCCTAGACCAGACGTCCTATTCAAGTTGAACTAAGCGCTGCCCGAATCACTACGGGTCCCTCCTATTCGCTGATGGCCCGTCCGGCTCTTTGAACCCTTATGCACGATAGGCCCGCTTGCCCTTTACAGACGCACTCGCCTACGGGCTCAAGTTACACCCATTGCCTGGGCCTCCGGAGCATGCCTTCGCTCTCCCTGCCAAATTCTATCAGCTCACACTTTGTCGTCCTGATGAAGATCTCACACTAATGAGATCGAAACGCCGTCGACCTCTCCAACCAAAACTCCATTATTGCATTCGATTTATTTAGGAGTTTTGCCTACTACTGTTGTTTTTCAATGCGATGTACATTTTAAATGTCACCAGCACTTCCCCACTTCACGCACTTTCAATTTCTGTGTGAGCACTAGAACTATTACCTAAGTATATGATATTCCATTTATGCAGATAATAAATGTGTTGTCATTCTAAAAACCTTGTGTCCCAACATATATTGCGTATCCGAGTCCCACCTGGACTTCTTTGTATTGTTTCATCTGACTAAATACTGCTCTTTAATCATTAGTAGCCTAGGCTACCTGAGGACCTTTTGGCCACTTTGTTCTACACACCGTAGTGTGAATTGTAAGGCATTGTGCTATCCTTCCCCTGTGTTGTTTATTTTGGCTCTGTGCCAAGGTGCTGTTATAGACATTCCACCATGTATTTGGAATTTGGGTTGGCATCTGTGTCCGGAGCCGTGCAGTCTGCCAACCCAAGTGTCTTCGAAATAGTCCATTAGGGGACTAAGTTTGTCTTCGTGGTGTTGGTAGAAAGGGCTTTCTATTAGTAGATTGTAGTGGTTGGCTACCTCCGTAACAGGGACATAGGCTAGTGCTATAATTTTTTTGTTTCAAAGGTAAATTGGCTATTTGTGAAATATTCTACCCTTAGTGCAGATTTTGGAGATGTCTCCATCTACTTTGAATGAATTGATAGTAATAGCCATGTATAGATGTGTGGGGGTATATTTTTAGAATTATTTGAACCATGGCTTGCTCGAAATCTAGGAGTATTTTTTGGGGGTAGTAATTATTTATTGCATGATTTATATGGTTTAAGAGCTCGCAATAAGTGCTGCTTTGTTTATTTGGTAGTAGGGCACATATAAAAGGGATATTTGTGTTTTGATATTCACCATGTATGGTATATATCTGAGTAAATGGTTTTGGAGACATTTTAAAGGTCCCATCCATCATCCAGGTTTGACAATGGCTAAGTTTCATTAAGTTGTTTGCTGTAGAGAATATTATAATTTGTTTTTCATTGATTAGGTTGTCATGTAAATGGAAAGGTTCCTCACTATGTGTAATTGTTAATTGTGTAGATATGTCCAGGAACCCTATAGGGACAGCTTGAGTAACGCTTGTGGCTTTTTTAGTTTGTGCAATTAATCTTTTCAAAGTGTGTATAGGTGGTAGTTGCCCTGTTAGGTGTTCGGGGACTCTAGGTAAAATATCCTTTAAGATTTTGCTTGTGGGTTCCTGTGAGCAAGTGCTTGCCTCTCTTATATCTTGCAATTTTTTTATTACTTCTATTTCTGTCACATTTGGGGGTGGTTATGCTCTCTTACATGAACTACTACATCATCTTTCTTTGTAGTTGCCCTCCCATAGCATGCATTGAAATAATTTGTAGTACAGTTCCAGTTTATTGTTTCTGATGATGCACTTTCTTGGCTGTAGGTGTAGCCCATATGATTCAGTAACTGCTTCCTTTCTGTGAAATGATAAATTTGGCAGCCTCTGTCATTGTATCTGTAAGTATTGAAATAGTATAAATATATAATATGTTTAAACATTTGCATGTTTGTTATTAAGGGCCATATGTATGAAGCCAATTTGCGATCACAAACGCTGAAATTCGCAGAATTTCAGCGTTTGCGATCGCAAATTAGAAGTGTGCAATGTAGCACACTTAAACCCCCTTGCAAAATAAGGAATCGCAAATTTTGCGATTCCCTATTTTGCGATTGCATTCAAGGAATCGCAAATTGCAATTCCTTAAATGCAATGTAAGAAGCACAAAAAAAAGTGCGATTTGGCCTTAAGGAATCGCAATTTACCACCAACTTCAAGTTGGTGGTAAATTGCAATTTCACTTAAAAATGCAAAATTTTGCATTTTTTAAAGTGCCATGTGCGCACATACATGCCCTTAGGGCATGTATGTGTGCCACATGTGCACACATGCACATTTCAAGGGTGCAACAGGGTGTCCTTTTGACACCCTGTCACCCTTGAAATTGCATTCTCAATTTGCGATTCTCTAATTGCGAATCTCAATTTGCGATTCGCAAATAAGGAATATGTGGGATTCGCAAAATTATTTGCAAATCCCACTTACATTGCATTTTGTGATTCTCAAATTGCAATTTGCAGAAAATCGCAATTTGAGAATCGCAAAACTGTATTTTGTTACATATGGCCCTAACTTGTTTAAAAATACATTTACTTCTATTTTGTATACCTACATGTATGTTCTGGTGAGATGCTTCACTCGGTTTTGCAGCTTTTCCCTTGGAGGTGTTTTAATGTGTTTATGTTGACTGAAAAAGAAAAATGTAAGGTACATTTTAAATGGTGCTTTGTTGATAGTTTGTAGGGGTTGAGTTTGTTAGATTTGTTTTTATTTGGGTGAGTTTATCATTAGTTATTTATTTATTTATACATCATTTTTTTATTTTTTTGCTGTTTTGTGATGTTAGTAGTTTTTGGTAGTTTATTGGTTTTCAAGTTGTAGATTTTTTCTTTTAGAAGGTCTGTGTAAAAAAGAAAGAAATTGGAAATTGTGTTAATATTTATTGGATATTATCTATTTTTAAGTTTAACTGTTATATAATTGTTACTTACTTGGTTATGTAGTTGTTAAGGTGTATATTTTTCTTCTTTAATGGTTTGTAGATAGAATGTGGCAGAGTTTCCTCATCGGGCAGCCTTTGTCATTTTTGAATTATTTAGTTGTTCTAATTAGTGTGCCTTTTATATTGTTGACTTAATTGTTTGCTTGATTTTATTGTTTAAAGTTATTTATAGTTTAATTTCATTGGTTGGTTTACAATAGTTAGCATTTTTTAATCAGTTGAATCATTCTATGGTAAATGCTAATTTGTGTTTTACTATTTTTGTATAATATATAGTTTAGATTTGTGTTTATAAAATTATTTCTATGTGTATATTTATTAATAGTTAGTTTGGTGTTTACTTGTTAATGGTAAATGTAATTATAAGGGGGTTTTATTGTATATATTTTAGAATTGTAATTTGTTTGGGGTGAATGGTAAATATTTTGTTTCTGTAATATATTTTTATTTAAAAAAGTGTGTATAACAAGTTTTGGGTTTATTTAAAGTAATTGTTTTTGTGAAAAGTGTTTTTTAGTTGTTTTATTAATGATTATTTAAATATATTGGTGATAATATAGTATTCAATATTGTGTGGATCGATATTTCTGACATATTCTATGTTTCTTTAAACGTAACAATATATTTTTTCTGATATTTTTGTTTCGATATATGTAAAAATCAATATTTTTATTTGTGTACTCGATATTTGTAGTTTTTATAGTTAAGTATACGGAGTCGATATTTTTGTTATTGATACTTAATTTCCAATATTTAGTGTTTACATATTTGTTGGATTGCTATTATGCCAATGATCCCCCAGTCTTCCTTTGGCTGAGGGAATTGCACAGCAATGGGAATCAATCTGCTTTGGTGCTTCAGGTCAGTTACCACTCTGCAGGGTAGGCATGCTCCTTCCCTCTCTCAGGAGCAGGTTGGCATTAAGGCACTTCAGGACAGAGACTCTGCTTCTTCCAGCAAGGCCAGACTTCAGGTAATGTCCTTTCAACTCTGGGAAGCTGGCTGTCTGGCAGACACCAGCTCTGGTTGTTCCGTAAACCTCTGAGTACTCTGTTGAGCATGCCCTCCCTTCCTTCCTTGGTTGAAGAAAACTTGGAAATGAAACAACAGGTGGATCAAGGACTCCCACCTTTATTGAGTTTAAGGAGACCAAGGATGTGGATTATCTGTCTGCGCTGTGGTTTGGGATAGTTCTCTTTTCCCTGGCTGGTATGCAGACACAACCTTTCTGCAGAGTGATGCTCCTCCCTTCAGGGTAGTCTGCAGCTGGATATCCATAACAGTAGCTCAAAGGGGTGCAAGCTTTCTGGACCTAGGTCACCAACAGCCACCTTGATAGTGAAACAGAATACGTCAAAAGGCTGGCCTCACCTAAAGGACCCTTTCAGCCTGAACAGCAGGGACAGAAGTCCCACCCTTCATCCCCACCATCTACCAAATGGCATTGCTACAGGAACACTAATGGAAATCTACCCCACTAAAGTGACAGGAGATTTGGATTTTATTAACAACACGGAGGCAAACATTTTGTTCAGCAGTCTAGAGTGCCCATGATGTCATATAAGCAACCATTCTCTTCTTTGCCCAGATACAAAATATACTTTAACAGATCTTGTAACAAAATTGGTAAGATCCATAATAAACAATGAAACCGTGGCGCCCAACAGGACAGTTCTGAAGATGAGGATCAGCCCCAGGATGGTGGTTTGACCCATCTCTCTCTGTAAAGGAAATATCCATCCAAACTGAAATAGAAATTACACATTGTAAAATGGGCATAGTTGGGATTGATAATTGCCTCCGTGTCTTTAATAGAATCCAAACCTTGTGTCACTTTAGCGGGGGGGGTCCATTCTATTACATGATCAGAGGCTCAATTAAGAAAAGTTTAAAGCTTTGAGATAACATGACAAGATACATTTGCAAGAAGTTTATAATAAAACATTTTAGATGTAGATTCATTGGACTAATCTGCTGCTTCTAAAATGTCCTCTAGGCGACCTGCAGAAATGTCTCCTGAAATGGAATGAGCACCAAACAAAGATATGTTAATGCCCGCCAGAGCCATAATCCATCCCACCTATCTAGCGAGAGAAAAAGGACCCACTGGCCTGAAAGGGGTTTTATAGGACATGAGCAATTGAGATGAGAAAGGAGGATGAAAAGCAGAAGTTTGGGATTCATAAAAGCAGAAGCAATCAACAACACTTACCTTTTTGCAGTCTTGAAAGGCTAGATAAAATATGGATGAAGACATTGTTTTGGTACTTCTGGTTACATAAAGCATAATTCTATGTGGGGAAAAGATCTGCTATCAATATTCAAAGCCCTGATATTAGAAACTCTTCTGAAGTAAAGCAAACATAACAACATGGTCAGCTTGGTAGATAACTGTTTTACAGAAAGAAGCTCATTACTTGGCCAAGATAAAAAGAAACCCTTACACCACTTTTACATTCCATAAAACAGAATAATTTTCTCTTGGAGGAATCTTTAGCAGAACTGATTTCATGGCCCTGCAAACCAGAAAATGTTTACCTACCGTCTATCCTTTGACTAGGATATGACTAGCAGAAATCACTGATCTGTAAGAATTCACAGTTCTATAAGCTTTCTCCACTATGAAGAGGGAAACAAAAAAGGTGACGATCTCTACCAGAGAAGCCAATATGGGATCAATCTCTCATTCCACACACCAGCTAACTCAGGCTACCTAGGAATATTTTTATCCAGATTGAATAGAAGGAGCACAGGAGTCATCGATAACTGACATTGCCTCTTTCAAATGGCCTGAGATATGTCAGACTGACCTAAATTCTTCCAAAGCATTAGCTTAGGATGGCCTTGAAGGATGGCTTTGTGAGGGTGGCCTTGAGGATCCGTAAGAAGAAGAGGAAAGACAGGGAGGAGTCATGGAACATCTACAGACAATTCCAGAAGTTGAGGGAACCGAACCTGGGATGGCCAAATTGGGGTTACTAAAATTCAATCTGGGAGAGCTACCTTTCCAAATCGTCCTTTGCCTCTGTGGAAAGGCAGATTGATGCTGAGTAAGGGAGACCTTTGCATAAATTTCATGCCTTGAACCATTGAAGAGCTCAGTAGTGAAGTGGAGCTGGGAAAATTGCTTGTCTGGATGCGTATAACCCCCATCATCCTCACCAACCTTCTGATAGAAAGCACATTTAATATGAGAACTAATCTAATCTCTTTCGTTTTTAACTTTATTTTCTTTTGTGGAAGGAAAAGAGCCACCTTCACTGAGTCTATTATGAATCCGAGAAAAATTTCTTTTGGATTATCACAAAACATGCTCCCTGTGAAAGGGAAATTGCCAATAGGACATGAGTCTGCAATAACTGTTGGGAATGTGCCATCAACAACATATCATCTAAATATTATTATTATTAATTATTCATTCTTGTATAGCGCATAGCTTACTGTGAGGTTTCCCAGCACTGGAGGACATTGGTTAGTAACCTACTTGAGTTACCTAGAATAGCCAAGTTTTTAACTGTTTGCGGAACAAGGTCACGGAATTGCAACCTCTGATTGACTCTGGAAATGTGTTCCGCAGTTTGGGGCCCAAAAAAATGAATGACCGGCCACCTATATGTGAGCGTCTGAATTTAGGCACTGAAAAAAGAGACTGGTTACTAGAATGCAGTGTACAAGAGGGAAGATAGGGCACACCCAGCTTTTGTAAAACTTCAGGGCCTGTGTGGCTCTTGATCTTGTACCTGAAGCAGAGGGCCTTGAAGCTGATGTGTTTATCCACAGTAAGCCAGTGGAGATGTTGAAGGAGGCCGGATACTGAAGAATGTTTGGGAAGCCGGAAAATCCGCCTTGCAGCCAAGTTTTGAACAATCTGAAGGCATCTGATTATTGCTGTATCAGCGCCCAAATAAAGGATGTTGCCATAATCTAGTCTGGGTAAGGATCATGGCCTGAATGACCGTTTTTGGGCTGAAAAGGGAGCATCCATAGAATCTTTTTAAGCCATTTCATAGTGGCGAAACAGGAAGACGCTACTTGAGGTTTCATGGACAGGGTGGTGTCCAGCCAGATGCCCAGGCTTTTCACCTTGTTGGCTGGTTTGGGGAGGGAATCAGAGTGTCGGGACAAAGTTGGGGTCCCCAGAGCTGAGGATGTTTGCCCAGTAGTAGCACCTCAGTCTTATCCCCATTTAGTTTAAGGGAATTAGAATTCATCCAGTTGGCAACATCGCTGATGCAAAATTTAAGATCTTGTGGGCCCCTTTCCTGTTCCACTGACAGAGAGGAAATGATCTGGACGTCATCGGCATAGGAAAAAATTGCTAAACCATGTCTTTCCACTAGATCTGCTAAAGGGTGAACTTATATGTTGAAGAGCAGGGGGCTGAGTGCTAAACCCTGTGGTACACCTCAGGTAAATAGACTATTAGCCTGACCCTATGTGATCTCAAAAGCGCCACCACTGGTTTCAGGATCTTCGTAAAGCTCCATGGGGCCGAAGAAAGACTAAAGGGGAGAGATCAGACCTGGAACCTTTTGTTTTTCCACGGGAAGTGAAGAAAACGTCTGTGTGAAGGATGAATTGAGACCGAAAGATAAGCATCTCTAGGATCTATTTTGGCTATTCAGTCTCCAACCTGTAAAGAATCTCTTAGACAGTGTATTCCTTCAATCTTGAAATGTCTGTATAGAAGGAAACTGTTCATTATTTGTACATTTATAACTGGCCGAAAGCCTTAATTTGCTTTTCTGTCTCGAAAGAGATTGCTACGAAATCTTTGGGAATGTAGTGGAATTTTCTCTATGGCTCCCTTGTAGAGGCCAGAAAGGAGCTAACTGAAGGGGTTGAGAATAAAATTCTTTCTTGTAACCCTGGTTAGATTGCAGAATCCACTGATCTGCTATGATTAAGTCCAAGTGCAAAGAAAGAGGGCAAGTCTGCCACCCAACCTTCTCGGAGAAAAAAGATTTAAATTGATTTGATCTACTGTTAATGGCACAGCAGTGTCCTCTGCCATGTTGAAATCTTCCTTGAAATTGATTTCCTTACTGAGGGAAGAATGGGGCATATCCAGGCTTGTTACTCAAACTAGGCTTGTAACCTCCTCTATGGGCGTAAAAGGAAGGCTTGAAAGAACTCTGTTGAGAGACGCCAGGAAAGTAAACTCAACCTTGACTGGCTCTTACAAAAACACATGGCACAAAAAACCTTTTTAGATTTTGTTGTGTATTTTTGAGAGATGTAACAGTCTGGACAAAACTTGGAAAATCCTTCACAAGGTGATCACCTTCTGCAATCAATTCTTTTTCTGCCATTTCCGCTAGTGTAGTGTCTAATCTCATAAGCAAAATCTTCCTTCTTTCTGCAGAAACAGCAGAGTTGGCACTGTCCAATAAACATATTCCATCCTGAATCCATCCTCTAATTATGGGTAAATTCACAGGGGTCCCTGTAAGAGCAGTGTCTTCTGTTAACTCCATAATCTGGGTCAAAGGCCCCAAAATATCCAATTGTTTAGCTTGGCAAAGATTTATCTATCCCTTTCTTAGGATCTTTACCCTTTTTGGATAGAAAGGCAGCCATAACCGTGTCGACATCAGGAATGGATGACAGCTTATGAGGGAGAAGGGTTCTGGGACACTCTACCCTTCTGTTTGAAATGTTCATAGGTTTCCTGATTCAATGAGCAACAAAGTCTTACATTGAGGAGGATGGGGTCCATTCACCTGATCTCGGGTCAGTCATAACATCAGGATCAAAATAAGGGATACAGAGGGCATACAGAATCAGCGTACCTGAAGTGGATGGGTTAGGTGCATCTGTCTGAGTTAATGATAAGCAGAATCGTTACCAACAATATATCCCTGCTGACCAGAAGGGGGAGAGGCGTAATCTGTATCAAATTGTGTAAACAGTAAAGCATCATTTTCACTCTGATGTCTCTGGAAAGGTTCCCTCATGAAAGTAACCTTTTTTATTTTTTTTAGTAGGAACCTCAGTAATCCTGAACCCCAGGATTACGTGTCAATATGGACTGCATTTGTGTCTGAGACACCGCTGCTCTTCTTTTCCTAGGAGCATTAACTTCAGCATTTTTAAAAATGGTAGCGTACCCCTGAGAGGTATGAGCCTCATCTCGAGGACATGGAGGCAAATGATTAATAAGTTATTAAAAGACAGAGTTATAGAATGACTTGTAGTCTCCTGCATGGTCTGCATTTAAGCTTGTACAGCTGATTGGATCAACTCTCTCACTGTAATTTGCCTCTCACTGGCAGACTCCTGCTTTCAGACAGAGGAATCTGTGTTAATAGTCTCTAAACTCACAGGGGGCTTAAGCAATGAAACCCTTTTTAGGCCACTTCACTCTTTCGCTCTGTACCATCCATAATATGCTTGTTACAGCAAAATGGTTTAATAGTAAAATAAATATTTATATATGTATATAATATATATTCAGCACACGTCTTCTTAAAAAATTATACAAGACGATCAGGGTTCAATTTCATTCAGCGTGATTTTATTTTAAGGCAACACAAAGAAAAACGTCCCGACGCATTTCGAAGCGAAAGCTTCTTGTTCACGGGTCAGTTTACGTCCACCATTTCCCAACATAAATACATGTGATCAACCATCACCATAAAGGTAGGACTTTACAGGGCACTTGTTTGTTCACTTTGGCGGCCATCGTGTAAGGTGGGAAAGTTACTTGTATCTCCCCAATACCTCTATATCATTGGCATTCAACCAATTCACAATAATAATTCTTATTCAGGTGATACAATATTTCATGATGCTGTCAATGTTTATCATATTCTTATCAACTTTTACACTTCCACCCATGTGGGTACTGTACAGACTACAAAACACACAAGATGATGGACGGAATGCTGCACATTGGCAAACATTCACCCCCAGTCACAGATCTGGGTTTAATCCATCGTTATTTTGCTTCACCACGCCACCCCAGTTCAGACAAAGCCATATGCAAATCAGTCTTGACCCTGTGCCTCATGGGAACAGTCCAGACCGAACTGCCAAGCCATGTCTTCCCTGGACCGGAATCAAGCATCCTAGGACCGGTTTCAGGCTATCAGCCTTCATCAGCCAGGATAGCTTGACTCCAGTGGCGTAGTGAGCACGGGACCACGTCTGGGCATACCCTTCCCACTTAGGGCAAAATGCAAAACACACAAGATGATGGACGGAATGCTGCACATTGGCAAACATTCACCCCCAGTCACAGATCTGGGTTTAATCCATCGTTATTTTGCTTCACCACGCCACCCCAGTTCAGACAAAGCCATATGCAAATCAGTCTTGACCCTGTGCCTCATGGGAACAGTCCAGACCGAACTGCCAAGCCATGTCTTCCCTGGACCGGAATCAAGCATCCTAGGACCGGTTTCAGGCTATCAGCCTTCATCAGCCAGGATAGCTTGACTCCAGTGGCGTAGTGAGCACGGGACCGACGTCTGGGCATACCCTTCCCACTTAGGGCGAAATGCAAAACACACAAGATGATGGACGGAATGCTGCACATTGGAAAACATTCACCCCCAGTCACAGATCTGGGTTTAATCCATCGTTATTTTGCTTCACCACGCCACCCCAGTTCAGACATAGCCATATGCAAATCAGTCTTGACCCTGTGCCTCATGGGAACAGTCCAGACCGAACTGCCAAGCCATGTCTTCCCTGGACCGGAATCAAGCATCCTAGGACCGGTTCCAGGCTATCAGCCTTCATCAGCCAGGATAGCTTGACTCCAGTGGCGTAGTGAGCACGGGACCCACGTCTGGGCATACCCTTCCCACTTAGGGTGAAATGCAAAACACACAAGATGATGGATGGAATGCTGCACATTGGCAAACATTCACCCCCATTCACAAATCTGGGTTTAATCCATCGTTATTTTGCTTCACCACGCCACCCCAGTTCAGACATAGCCATATGCAAATCAGTCTTGACCCTGTGCCTCATGGGAACAGTCCAGACCGAACTGCCAAGCCATGTTTTCCCTGGACCGGAATCAAGCATCCTAGGACCGGTTTCAGGCTATCAGCCTTCATCAGCCAGGATAGCTTGACTCCAGTGGCGTAGTGAGCACGGGACCCACGTCTGGGCATACCCTTCCCACTTAGGGCGAAATGCAAAACACACAAGATGATGGACGGAATGCTGCACATTGGCAAACATTCACCCCCAGTCACAGATCTGGGTTTAATCCATCGTTATTTTGCTTCACCACGCCACCCCAGTTCAGACATAGCCATATGCAAATCAGTCTTGACCCTGTGCCTCATGGGAACAGTCCAGACCGAACTGCCAAGCCATGTCTTCCCTGGACCGGAATCAAGCATCCTAGGACCGGTTTCTGGCTATCAGCCTTCATCAGCCAGGATAGCTTGACTCCAGTGGCGTAGTGAGCACGGGACCCATGTCTGGGCATACCCTTCCCACTTAGGGCGAAATGCAAAACACACAAGATGATGGACGGAATGCTGCACATTGGCAAACATTCACCCCCAGTCACAGATCTGCGTTTAATCCATCATTATTTTGCTTCACCACGCCACCCCAGTTCAGACATAGCCATATGCAAATCAGTCTTGACCCTGTGCCTCATGGGAACAGTCCAGACCGAACTGCCAAGCCATGTCTTCCCTGGACCGGAATCAAGCATCCTAGGACCGGTTTCAGGCTATCAGCCTTCATCAGCCAGGATAGCTTGACTCCAGTGGCGTAGTGAGCACGGGACCCACGTCTGGGCATACCCTTTCCACTTAGGGCGAAATGCAAAACACACAAGATGATGGACGGAATGCTGCACATTGGCAAACATTCACCCCCAGTCACAGATCTGGGTTTAATCCATCATTATTTTGCTTCACCACCCCACCCCAGTTCAGACAAAGCCATATGCAAATCAGTCTTGACCCTGTGCCTCATGGGAACAGTCCAGACCGAACTACCAAGCCATGTCTTCCCTGGACCGGAATCAAGCATCCTAGGACCGGTTTCAGGCTATCAGCCTTCATCAGCCAGGATAGCTTGACTCCAGTGGCGTAGTGAGCACGGGACCCACGTCTGGGCATACCCTTCCCACTTAGGGCGAAATGCAAAACACACAAGATGATGGACGGAATGCTGCACATTGGCAAACATTCACCCCCAGTCACAGATCTGGGTTTAATCCATCATTATTTTGCTTCACCACCCCAGTTCAGACATAGCCATATGCAAATCAGTCTTGACCCTGTGCCTCATGGGATCAGTCCAGACCGAACTGCCAAGCCATGTCTTCCCTGGACCGGAATCAAGCATCCTAGGACCGGTTTCAGGCTATCAGCCTTCATCAGCCAGGATAGCTTGACTCCAGTGGCGTAGTGAGCACGGGACCCACTCCCCTCTGTAGTTTGGCCAGTGCGATCCTAGCGCCCCCCCCGTCCCACAGTAGCGTCCTCAGTTCACTATCCACGTCCCTAAAGAATTTTTCGGTATCGGACAAGGGGAGTTCTGCAAAATGTACAATAGTCATGGTAGCGACATCATTTTGAAGAGGACCGCTCTTCCCATAAGGGAGATCGGCAAGGTCGTCCAGTGAGCGACATCTCTCCTCAAGCGGTCTAGCTGCGGCTGCAGGTTCCCTGCCAGGAACTCCGCATCCGTTTTGGCTATTTGAATGCCCAGATATTTAAAACTATCTTTAACCTGCAATTTGGAGTCGGCGCCCAGCATTGGCGGTGGACCGCTTGATAGCATGTACAGGAGTGACTTATCCCAGTTAATCTGGTATCCAGAGTATCTTTCAAATAACTTACAAATCTGCACTAGACGGTTGATCGTGAACCGTGGGCGTGTCGCATACAGAAGAACATCATCAGCGTATAATGATATTCTCTCTTCCCATTGGTCCCCCCCGTAGATACCCGAGATCACCGGGTCCCCCCTCACCCATGCCGCTAGCGGTTCGAGCGCTAGTGCAAACAAAATTGGAGAAAGAGGGCACCCCTGCCTAGTTCCCTTGTGAAGAGCAAAGGATCGGGACACCGAGCCGTTAACTCGGACCCTGGCCAAGGGATGCTTATATTGCAGCTGAATCCAGGATTGAAACTGGGGACCAAACCCAAACCTCTTCAGGACCTCGAACAGATAGTGCCACTCTATGCTATCAAACGCCATACGGGCGTCAAGGGACAACAGTGCCGCCTCCACCCCTGGATTTTTCCCCACTAAATGCATCACCCCGTACAGCCGTCTAAGATTAAGCCTTGTACTATGGCGGGGCATAAAACTCGATTGGTCTCGGTGTATCAATGTCGTGATTGGTCCCAATAGGCGATTCACCAAGACTTTGGCCAAAATTTTGACTTCCATATTCAGGAGGGAAATCGGTCGGTCTGAACCGCACAGCTTGGGTGGTTTGCCTGCCTTGGGGATCACGACAATAGTTGCCGTCCGTTGATCCACTGGGAGACATCCCATTTCTTTTGCCTCATTGAACATGGCTAACAGATATGGGGCTACTACACTCGCCGTGCATTTAAAGAGCTCTACGGGCAGACCATTTGGTCCCGGTGCCTTTCCTGCCTGCAAATCTTGTATGGCGCCTATTATTTTGCCCGTCGTTATGTCCTTTTCAATGTTCTCCCTGTCTTCCTCGGACAACACCGGCAGTCTCATTTCCCTTAAGAGTTCGCTACAGTCTTCCTCTGTCCTGGTGGGGTTTGACTCATAGATCTCCTCATAATAGTCGGCGAAAACCCGTGTCATGTCTTCCCCAGTAGTGTGTGTGCATCCACCCTTGTCGCGTATTTCCGCCACCCAGCTCCTTTCCCTGTCCCTTTTTTCCAACCAGGCGATCATTTTATTAGCTTTATCCCCCAGATCGTATACCCTCCTCTGTGTCGCCAGCGCCGCTGATCTCGCCGCATTAGCCGCCAGGTCTTGTAATTCCTGCCGCTTTAGTTCCAGACGGTACGCTAAGTCCGGATCTGTCCTCCCACCCTCCAGAAAACTCGCATCCAGATCCATTACTGTTACCTCCAACTGGTCACACTGCAGTCTTTTTTCTTTGTTATTACCCCCGATGCAGGCTTGTACATGTCCCCGCATAACTGGTTTAAAAGCTTCCCATAAAGTACAGGCCGCCTCAACTGTCCCCTCATTTTCCTGAAAGTAGAGTTGCGCCCGTTCCCTGATGTTTTGAGCATTATCCTTGTTATTAAAGAACCAGGAGTTCAGTCTAGGTGGTAAAGTGTTGTCCGAATCGGTCCCCTCACCGTTACCTCCACTGGAGAATGGTCCGAGATACCCCGTGGGCCAATCCATGCATTAGAAAACCACGCTTCCCCAACCCTATGTGTCAGTATGTGATCGAGCCGTGAGTAACTGCCATGTGGAGCTGAGTAGAAGGTATATTGACGTTTACCCGGGTTATGCAACCGCCAGAGATCTGTCAAGCCCATAGCATCAACAAATGTGCCGAGTGGCTCCACCCCTCTGTCTCTAAGTGACACAGTTTCCCTATCAAGCCGTGGCTCCATAGTAGAGTTCATGTCACCGCCCAGTACCTGTAGCCCAGGGGGAAGATCAACCAGCAATGTCCCAAGCTCTGTAAATGCCTCGGACTGCAACGCCGGCGGAATGTAACTTGAGACCAGATTTAGAGCCTGTCCTTCCCATTTCCCAGCCAGGGCCACTGACCCTCCCAGGGGATCATGCCAGATCTTATCTATCACCAGGGGGAGACCCGCCTTGACCAGTATTCCTGCTCCACGTGATCCAGTCGTACACCCTGCATGCGCAACCAGCCTATAACCATATCTGTTCAAAGCTCGGTATCTATTGCCCTTAAGATGCGTTTCTTGTAACAACACAACATTCGGGGAATGTCGATGTAGATATTGCAGCACTATACGACGTTTAATGCGCTCCCCAAACCATTCACGTTCCATGACATAATTGTTAGGCTGGTGGCCCCTCGTTGCCCTACCCGTTGTCCTCTTTTCACTTCTTGTCCCGGTCCAAGCGGTGTACCCGTCAAATCAGATGCCATTTCTGAGTTGGGTCTCCCACCCCATTAGTACCAAGCAGCATCGACCCACTACACTGACCTTGCCATTTGAAATAACTGACAGTAAAACAATAAGGACTTACTAAACCTAACATACCCCGATCAAAACTAACCCCCTCCCTGCTACCCTGCCGGTGGGTATAACAACTCCAATTTGAACTTTAGATAGCAGCCGGGTTACCGACAACTGCACTGCCTAGTTGCGTCACGTTATGTAAAATGTTGCCCACCTCAAATGGTCAGCTGCCACTTGACCACTAATTAGAAACTGCAATAACGGAAGACGAGAGGCAACACAAGCAAATATCAGGTAAGTACAAGGTACAAAATAAAGCAGCAATGATCAAATGAATGCGTTGTGGTCTTTATCGTTCGTTTATTTCGCACATGGTCCAACAGACAGCCAACGCGTTTCGCCCAGACATGTGCTTCTTCAGGGCAATACGAAAATAGTAGTAGAGAAATGTCTCAAAGGTTAAGCAATTGGTCCCAAGATCTGTAACACGTCCATTACGGAGTGTAGGAGAATTATTGTAAAGGTCTCTGAACCTGAGAGCCTTTCGCAAGTCCGTTAAAAAGTTCACATGTCGGACGCCTCACCGGACACGGCAAGTCGCGACACTGCAGCGACTCAACATTCGCGGAAATACCTTACTTTCTGGGCGCTTTACCCATGAGCTGACCTAGGCACTTTTTAACTGACTTGCAAAAGGCTCTCAGGTTCAGAGACCTTTACAATAATTCTCCTACACTCTGTAACGGACGCGTTACAGATCTTGGGACCAATTGCTTAACCTTTGAGACATTTCTCTACTACTATTTTCGCATTGCCCTGAAGAAGCCCATGTCTGGGCGAAACGCGTTGGCTGTCTGTTGGACCATGTGCGAAATAAACGAACGATAAAGACCACAACACATTCATTTGATCATTGCTGCTTTATTTTGTACCTTGTACTTACCTGATATTTGCTTGTGTTGCCTCTCATCTTCCATTATTGCGGTATAACAACTCCCACCACCCCAACTCGCAGAGTGCCTGTCGCCCTGTAACAAGTGACTAAAATGGGGTTGGTCGGTGCCAAGGTACAGTAGCCCCGTCTCCCGGATCCCACCCCCGCCCCGTTTCAGGATGTGTGCTTTCATCTGGCAGCACCGCTAAGAAATTAACACTATGTCGAGAGTCTCTATGCTGGAAAGTTCGTACTCATACCACCTTCCCCCTCTCCCACCCATCCCTCATGCCCCATGACCTGATCTTTATAGTCCTTGCCACGACATCTTGACGAAGTCCCTTTTCTTTTTTTTCCCCCTTCTTATGTGTTCCAGACCCTCGATCCCTCTGCAACCAGCAGTGTTTCGTTTGTTCTCAGTCCGCTTCGTCCCTCGTCGACCGGTGTTGTTCTCGTCTTCTCCCTCGCTGAGAATTTGGGCCTACATTGCGCCATCCCTCCAGCCACTCCCCGGCATCCTCTGGGGAACTGAAGAACCATGTTTTCTCTTCGGCCACAACTCTTAACTTTGCTGGAAACATCATAGAATACTTGAGCTCTCTGGCCCTTAGTTCCTTTTTTACCACGTCGAAGGCACGCCTTTGTCGTTGCACATTTAATGTAAAGTCAGGGAAGAATCTGATTACTGCATTGTCGCGGTGTAGGTCACCGTTTCGCCTTGCCGCCCAGAGGATGGCGTCTCGATCCCGATAATTGAGTATCCTGGCAATGATTGTCCTTGGTGGAGCGCCTGGTTTGGGCCTGGGGATGGGTGCCCTGTGTGCGCGTTCAATTGTAAAATAGGTGGAGAGACGCTTTGGTTTAAGGTGGTTCAGAATTAAGTCCTCCAAAAAGAGGTCCACACTAGGACCCTCCATATCTTCCGGCACCCCCACCACTCGAATATTGTTTCTGCATGCCCTCCCTTCCTGGTCCTCCAGCTTGGCCGCCATGACATCCTGTTGTTTCGTGAGGGCCTGAACCCGTTCCTCCAAACTCTTAGTGCTGGTCTGTAGCTGGGTCACCTCTTGTTCAGTGGCGGCAACTTTGTCCGCCATCTTTCTTAGGTCCGCTCTCAGGAGGTTAACATCCACCGTTACAGCATCTATTTTTGGATCGAGCGTGCCCTTAAGGTCCGCAATGGCCGCCTTCACCCTACCCAGCAGAGCGAAGGCCGAGCGGCCCTGGCAGCTCGTGCCCCCCAGTGGTCTGACCCGAGTGGAAGGGGTCGGGTGGTGCCAGGCCCTCGGATGCTGCTGCCCGGCAGGTCCGTAGGCCCTGTGCGCCATGCCGTCACCCCTCTCTGCCCAGCACATTTCCACAGCTGCTCGGGACGACTGTTCGAGGGGTGCCGCCTCCGCCAGGCTCCGGCACCCCTGTGTCTCGCTCAGGCTGCGCCTTGGCCTGCCTCTCCCTTCCGGGGGAGACGGCTGGGCCCGCCGGTGCCTATGCAACCGCACCTCTCCACCCCTCCAGCAAGCCCTCCCGTCCAGGCGTGTGGGCTCCTTCCCCTAGCAGGCTCCCAAGAGGGAGGGGTGTGCGAAGGTTGCCGGTCGGGGAGATGGGCACGTGGCTCCCAAACCCACCCCGTCAGCAGGTGCGGCTACCTGGTTGATCCTGCCAGTAGCATATGCTTGTCTCAAAGATTAAGCCATGCACGTGTAAGTACACACGGCCGATACAGTGAAACTGCGAATGGTTCATTAAATCCGTTATGGTTCCTTTGATCGCTCCATCTGTTACTTGGATAACTGTGGTAATTCTAGAGCTAATACATGCCGACGAGCGCTGACCTCCCGGGATGCATGCATTTATCAGACCAAGACCAATCCGGGCTCGCCCGGCCGCTTTGGTGACTCTAGATAACCTCAGGCCGATCGCACGTCCCCGTGACGGCGACGATACATTCGGATGTCTGCCCTATCAACTTTCGATGGTACTTTCTGTGCCTACCATGGTGACCACAGGTAACGGGGAATCAGGGTTCGATTCCGGAGAGGGAGCCTGAGAAAAGGCTACCACATCCAAGGAAGGCAGCAGGCGCGCAAATTACCCACTCCCAACTCGGGGAGGTAGTGACGAAAAATAACAATACAGGACTCTTTGGAGGCCCTGTAATTGGAATGAGTACACTTTAAATATTTATAAGACCTTCGCTCACACTGCTATGAGTCCGGACCCCGCGCCGGGTCCACTCCCTACTCACACACTGGCTGCTTTCCCGATGATCTCACTGGAGGAGCTACGGTCTCTATGCAACAAGATTAAATCCTGCTCCCCTTCTGACCCTCTTAAACCTGACCAGTTTA